>CM056743.1:19516566-19849704 GCA_029851415.1 Eretmocerus hayati
TGTGTAAACCAATTCCTCGTGTAAAAATATCTCATGTGGTTGTGTTCAAATTTTCTAGCCTGATGAGGCCATCGAATGTATGATGTAAATATGTACTTCTGGGTGTGCGAGAAGTTTCGAAGTGTGCGTGAATGTTACTTCTCGCGCGAGTTGGCAACGTGTGCGGAAACTTCTCGCACGTGTTGCGTATACTATTTTTTGCAACTGTGCGCGAAGTTGTAATTAAATGCACCACTGTCCGAGCAAGATCATCTTGAGAACAAAGTTTTCAAGAAAGGCCAAATTCAGAGGGATGACGTGACATCATATTTTGGAACTATGCGTGAATGAAAATGCATTAGAGCGAGAAGTTACATTCACGCACACTTCACCAGTGCGTAAATGTAAAACTGTGCGAGAAGTCATTCACGCATTACTTCTCGCACTGTAAATAATGAAGAGAAGTCTCGTTTTTCTACAACTTCGCGCACACAGTTGCAAAAATATCTTTTCGATGTCAGGAGAATACAGTTATTGTTGAATATGATAGAAAACATGTGAATCGATTACCCACCTCAATATTTTAATCCTGAAACCTAAGAAATTAGAATCCTCCTTCACTCCAAAAACCTCTTATTATTTCACCATACCGGTGTGCTTCTAACTATTTCCATATAGAAACAAGCCGATAAATGTGTAGCACACAGTTAATCCATAAAGTATCTGGCTCTCAAACACATACCTATAGCTCTTTTATTCAGCCATCGAGCAAAGACCGTGCAAACATGTTCTTGACTTGAGATTCAATAAGGCCATGTCCTCAAGATATGTTGACTTATAACATAGCAGTAAGGGGACAACCACGATCACACTGGCAAGGTTCCATATAATATGGGGCACTATTTCGCTTCGAAGCAATAGTAGCCCTTATTAAGCATGACAAACACACCCCAACGGCATTTCACCCTTATCCTCAAACCTTCCAACCACATTTACAAGGGGAGTCCGGAGTCTCCGGGTCCTGAAATCTCACCAAAATTTTTTTACAGTTTCGTACCACCCAGAATATGAAGAACCCAAAGAAACTCTGTCAAATGGGCCTCCCGTTCAGAGCTGCAACCCATGACATTAGCATTGCCCATATAGGCCCATGTTAAAAAGTGATATATATAGATATACTAGCAATGTTGACGTTTGTATCTGTAGCTCAGAGCAGAAGGCCCATTTGACAGAGTTGCTTTAGATTCTTCATATTCTAGGTGGTACGGAACTGTGAAAAAATTTTGGTGAGATTTTAGGACCCGGAGACTCCGGGCTCCCCTTGTTAGTCTAAAAAACCTATCTACATATATGGTATATACGTATGGTGTATAGTTGGGTATAGGGACACAGTTTGTAGTGTTAGTGAGAGAGGGTTCAGCTTAATTGGGAGCCAAGCACTTCAGCATCGGGCAAACGCCTCGAGAAGATGGTCCTCTCTGTCTCTTGTACTGTGTACATCGTGTCAGATTTACCCGCAGGCTGATAAGTGCAGAGTGTAGCGATATGCTCATGTGCAATTACTGTATACGCACCTTGCAGTCACGTTGCGGATGGAAATACTTGAGAACATGATGGTACTCAAATGCTTCTCTTTATTATACACGGATATAAGCTTATCTGAGTGTGTTGAGAAGAGAATTTTCATCGAGCGTTTGAGATTATTTTGGGACGGGTTCTCAATTGGTGGCTTTTGCTTGGGTTAAAGGATTGGAAATGAATATTCTTTGAGGATACATTTCAATGTGAGGGACTTTGTTATGATAAGCGAATGTAGACTAGAACATGAATTTGTTACAGAATTGTGTGAGAATAACAGTCGAAATTTTAATCTCAAAGAAAATGGCGATTTTCCTCAAAATTACATGTGAGAAGAACTTCAAGTGCCATAAGGTCAATGGATTGATATATCAATGATGGAAAAAAGTAACGCCAAAATTTGTCCTTTTAACTTCTTTAAGGAGAAATATTAAGTTTGGTCTGGAGTTTAATAGTTCCTAATCTAACCCTTTGAAACCAATGCCATCGTGTTCAGTGAGTTGAAATACGTAGAAAACGATTGTTCTGATGCGCTTGTGGCACACCACACGAACCTGTCACCAGAGCCATCAATCTACCAAATGTCTTTTTATGAGGATTAATTTTCTGCGACAAGTAAGAGAAAATTCGGACCCGCAGGCGCAAAACTGGGGTCAGACCGGTCAGATTTGCTTTCTGCGTCAAAAAATACACAAGAAAATGATGTTCTCCTGAGGTAGAGATTTCAGATCCAAAATGTTGTCACCTAGTGCTATCAAAAGACGTCATCAGTCTGGAGTCTCACCCTAATCTCAATTTCAGTGTCGCCAAACGCTTCCGACAACGATTAAGCCAACTTATTGTCAGAGAAGACTCCTTAGAAATTATCAAATTGGTATGAGAAGATTCCATTATGATTTAAGAGTCTAGAAAAATTCTTATCCCTATTTCGCAAAACACCATCGTCAGTCATCAGGAGAAATCGTTCTCAATCTGTACTAACTCAAGATATCTTGTACTGATGTAATTTATTAGGAGATTTTGGAGAGAAATCTCTTCTTGTTTCATAATTACCTATTCGAAATTAATCGGGTCGGAAGAAAGAACTCTTACGAAACTAAATATAGTATCATAATTGGATCTCTAGAATTAATCGAGATAGATAGGAAAATGAACACCTTTCCTGTAGCTCGTGATAAAAGACTACAAATAGTCACATCCTGGACACTATCATAGAGGGTGATAAGGAACCCTTCCACGAGCGGATTTGAGGATAAAATTCAGAGTGCTAAGGACCTTAGAAGAGTAGTAAAAAAATTCCCAGTGCTCGGTGGACTTGGAGAGTCGAATTGAAAATCACTGACGATGATCCATTTCACGCCTTACCTGAGCGTCATGGATATGACGGGAAGAGCGTCACGCGCGTCTCGTTCCAGCGTCATGCCCGTTCCAACATCAGGGTATTGTAGCATGACGCTCGAGGACTCGCATAACGCTGCATGACGGTGCGTGCTTCGCGAGCAAGTCAGCGTCACGGGGCATCGCGGTCGATCTCCCGTAGGAGCTAAGAAATACACGCACCGATTCATCACCACGTCTAACGCGTCCTTCGGTTGTCGTGATCTCGTATCTTGGTATTCTAGGTGTTGTAGCTGAAACTGCGGCTGCATTTGGCAGCGTCATGCGTGAGTATCAGGCTGTGAAGTCAAAGCGTTTTGTAAAGTACGTCTGCTAGTGTTTACACTCGGCATGTGCTCCCGTGGGATATGATTACAGTGCGTGAGATTTAAGTTGATTTCTACACAGGAAAACCTGGAGGGTCCATCTATTCGAGAAGCGATATTCTCATGAGATGCAGAGCAGGCTAACATAACCTCTGCAAATTTTTCGCTCATGGATCAATCACTCTTGTAATCAGATCTCGCATTCAACTATCATGCTAGATGAAGCAATCAGTGGATTCATGCACTCTACAGATGAGAAAATCATCCTCCTGTTTTGACCAATATTTTCGTGGCAATCCTGAAAACGAATTCGGAAATAATCAGTTTTCCTTCGAAATAGTCACATTTCAATTCTAATCCGTTGTTTTCCCTGCGTGAATCTAAGAATAAACTGACGAAATAATTCGATTGTAGAGCCTTTTTTGATAACCTGAGTGTTATTAGTGTGAGAATTAATTTGAACACGAGTTCAGGAAAGAATGACACTTCTCTCGCTTTGATGGCAAACTAGATGAGAGTTCTGATGAGAGATGAACGACTGTAGTTACTATGATTCTCGTTACTCCTACGAACTTAGTACGTGGATGATTACACATTCTTGTTTGTCATAAATAGCGGAAGAGTGTCATTCCCTCTTGAATAAGCGTCGATATCTGCTTCAGAATGTTACTCAGGAGAGAGAAATGACTCCAAAAGCTACATTGGAGACGAATTTCTGACAGATCCTTGGAAGGAAATTGCTAGGAGCAACTGAGATGGAGGATTTTGGTTGCACGAGAATATTGTTGAAGCCTCGGAAACGACTCCCGAATCTGCTTCGTGTATGAGTACACTGATGGATTCACGTGGGCGGATTGACTTATCTCTATCTAGGGATGGAAATTTTGATGACAAAGACAATCGACCATAGCTCCACTGATTCTTGTCATGTTGGCGCTCTCAGTATCTAGATCTCGACATATTCTTGTATGTCATCAACTGTGTAAAAGTGTCATTGCACTCAAATTGGTGTTTTCTCGAAGATATCATCAAAAATAGAAAAATGACACCAGAATCCGTATTGAGTGCGATTTTATCGACAGATTCATGCAGAAAGAGTATCCAATCAAGATTGAATATGAGAATTCTGATAACAAATACGACCGATTCGCGTCTCACTGACTCACGCTGATTTTGTTGTCTTGCTGAGTAGGCAACGCAATAATCGTATTCGCCATTGAATGTGAAGAAATATCAGTTTTTTCCTCCAGTCACCTTTGAATTCCCACTATAATATTGGTCGATCCAGAAAAATGACTCTTGAATCTGTATTGTGGACGAGTTCACTGATGGATTGACGCAGGGAGGATAACTCATTTCTGCCCAGAGATGAGAATGCTGATAACAAAGATGATCGACTGTAATTTCAATGATTATTGTTATTATGACTCTCTCAGTCCCCAGCGATTGGCATATTTTCGTTTGACATCAATTGCAACGAGGTATTATTATTCCCTCTTGAATCTGTGTTCAAATACTCTCCCGAATATCACTCAAAACAGTAAAGAGACTCGAGGATTGGCTTTTTGTGTGTGTTTGCTTATAGATTTACGCAAAGAAATTAGCTGACCACTTTCAAAATATGAGGATTTTGACATCAAATACGACAAATTCACGTTTCAGTGACTCACGCTGTTTCTACAACCTTCCTCACTAGGCATTTGCTAGAATTTCATTGGTAATTCCATCACGATAAATTTCGAAGGAAAGCTAATTGTTTCCGAATTCGTTCTCAAAATTTCCACGAAAATATTGCTCAAAATAGGAGGATGATTTTCTCATCTGTAGTGTGCATGAATCCACTGATCGATTCATCTAGCATTAGCTGAGTCTCGATAAAGCTTAATTTAGAGATGCGGGATCTGATTACAAGAGTGATCGATCTATAAGCGAAACATTCGTAGAGGTTATGTTGGCCTGCTCTGCATCTCATGAGAATATCGCTTCTCGAATAGATGGACCCTCCAGGTTTTCCTGTGTAGAAATCAACTTAAATCTCACGCACTGTAATCATATCCCACGGGAGCACATGCCGAGTGTAAACACTAGCAGACGTACTTTACAAAACGCTTTGACTTCACAGCCTGACACTCGCGCATGACGCTGCCAAATGCAAGCGCAGTTTCAGCGACAACACCTATAATACCAAGATACGAGATCACGACCACCGAAGGACGCGTTAGACGTGGTGATGAATCGGTGCGCGTATTTGTGAGCTCCTACGGGAGATCGACCGCGATGCCCCGTGACGCTGACTTGCTCGCGGAGCACGGAGCGTCATGCAGCATCATGCGAGTCCTCGAGCGTCATTGGATTATTTCCAGCAATTTTCAATCTCGAATCTCCAAGTCCACCGAGCACTGGGAATTTTTCGACTATTCCTCTAAGGTTCTCCGACACTAAATTCCATCCCCAATTTCGCTGGTAGAAGGATCCCCTATCGCCCTGTGAATCCAATACAACGCCGGCTTTACCCCTCATGGCGCCCTTGTGTGAATAATCTTGGCACCCCGTCCTTGTGTGAAACCCAAGAAGAAAAGGAGTATGGGTATGTTGTGAAATGCTCGAATCATCGGGGGAAACATCATCCCGAGAACATAGGGTGGCGAACAAAACCGCAAAATATCGGATTCTTGGACAGAAAACTCTGTCGGGGGAAAAACGATTCCCAAAACTTAAGATAGGCCAACAAATCCGGGAACACCTAGATCGCCGGAGCGGAAATTTCGTCGGGCAATAACCATTGCAAAACCTGGGAGGGCTAATAAACCGCAAACACCGGGTTAATACATTTATTCCAAAATACGAGGATGAGATTTTTCATCTCATTTCCCCGCCGACAAAATTTTCGGTCTGGCGTTCGGATATCGGCGAGATTGTTTGCCATCCTAGGTCTTTTGGATGATTCTCTCCTCGACGAGATATGCCGTCCGAGCATGCAGGTATTTGCGAGTTTGTTCACCCTCCTAGGTTTTATAGATGATCTTACCCCCAACAAAATATCCAGTCCGAGCATCCGAGCATTTGCCGTCCTGTTTGCCTTCCCGAGGATGGTCTTCCCCCCCGACAGAATTTACGGTTCGAGCATCCAGGTATTCAATGTTCCGTTTGCCATCCTAGGTTTTGGGGATGATTCTTCCCTGGCCAGATCTTTCGGACCGAGCTTCCGGGTATTTGGGGACTTGTTCGCCTTCCTAGATTCTGCGACGATTCTCTACCGACAGAATCTCCGGTCCAAGCATCCGGGTATGCGCTCGTTCGGTTGCCTTCCTAGGTTTTGTGTATTATTCACAAACCGACAAAATTTTCGGTCCAACAAGCATCCGGGTAGTCGCGAGATTGTTTACTATCCTGGATCATTAGTTTCAATTTTGCCACCGACGGAATGTTTGGTCATTTATTCGCGTGTTAGAAGGATTGTTTGCCGTCCTAGGTTTTGGGGATAATTTTTTCCCCGACAGAATTTCTGTTTGAAGCATTCAGGTATTTGCGGGTTTGTTCGCCTTCCTAGGTTTCAGGATTGAATTTTCACCTGATTGAATCATTATCCTTAGCGTCCGCATATTGCGGCTTATCTAGCCTTCCTAGGTTCTCGGGTCAATTTCTTTCCCAAGACAATTCCTGATCCAAGCATTTGGTTGTTTGAGGATTTTTCAAGATCCCAGTGCGCCGAGATTCTGAAATTTTCCCAAAGTTTGGGGGTGCAGGAGTGGAGGGCGCCAGTTTACAGCGCTCCCCTCCAACCTGGCGTCCCTGTGCGCCGCACAGCCCCCCCCCCCCTCTAATAGGCCGGCGATGGTACGATACCACCTCAATTGAGTAAAAAAAATTTTGAGAAATGATGGGATTAATACTTTTCCATGACATGTAAGAAAAACACAGATATGACATCTCCCAAGTAGGAGGTGGTTAAGATGATAATTCTGTCACTTTTTGTTGGGATTCTCCGTCGACTCACTGTTCTGATAAGAGTACTCTGATCAAGCGTACTTTCGGAATTTCGCCAATCTTTATCGTGCCTCATCGAAAGTACTTTCTCGGAAATTTCTTAAAGTGTACACTCTTTGTCAGAAGATTAATCAATACTCTAGCAACGAGGATATTTTCATTTCCAAAACAGTGAAGACAGCTAAAGTTTCCCTCAAAGCAAAGCTCGAAGAAAATCGATTCCGATAATAATTTATCAAGCAACTTTCGTAATTAATCTGATATTCAGCGGGAAACTCACCCTACCAAAACTCAATATATCACGGTGTATTTTATCATATACTCTACTTGGATTACACTGAAACATCATAGCAAATTTTCAGCGAATACAAGCTCATACAAAAGCGCCCTTTTCGTTACCTTTAATAATCGCAAAGTGTGATTTATAACCCAGCACCCACTTCATCTCACTCAAACCTTTCCACCACCTCACACTCAGGCATTAAAGTATAGCTCTATTGATATTCCACTTCATCCAAGAGTTGACATTCTTCATGGTCTTTTACACTCAAGAGAAAGACGGCGATGACGACGACGTCGAAGACGGGATGGATCTCCATAAGGCGTCAAATTGGAAAAGATGATGGGGAAAGCAGAAATCTCCTACGGCGCTGTTATGCAGAAAAGCCCATTGGCACATTTCGAGCCCTTAAAGATTAATTGACCATACAAATCTAGCACTATGGTATAACGTTATAAGCCATTCAGCTACGCAGTTTTGCACGAGTTAACGGTATAGTATGGTAGCTCGATTCATCTGCTATGTAGATGATCGTATAAAGCCCCTGCGGCCTCATTAATTTCCGTGCCATACCACGGCGAACGATTTGAATTTGATTTTCGCACGATAATCGCTGCGTGTGAAAGCTATCGATAGATATATATAGTTTACCATGGCATCAGGTTATGTAGATGTGTCATTTTGTCGGGTAGGATTTTAAAGGATCAACGTACGTCATTCATTTGCGCATCCGAGTCGAGCAATTATGCTAGCATGATGCTGCTACATTTTAGAATTTATGAAAGAGTTGGCGGAGTGTTTAATTTAGTTGACGAAATATTGGTGGAAGCTCATTAGTTCTGCTAGTTATAAGATCATCATACGTTGAATAATCAATAAGTTTGGCATGATGAAATCAGGCTAATTTAGTCGCTGTTGATTTAAATATCAGTCCTGAATCTTGTCTGCTGACAGGATTTCTCGGAATTTTAGAGTGAACTATGAATTATATACAATTTGGATGATTAATTGCAATACGTATTTGAATCACATTAAGGGAATGTGTTCGAACCGCATAACTTAATTAGAGTGATAGAAATTAGAAGAGACCTATCAATAAGTTTTTGTGATTTAGTTGGAATGCATAAGAAGATTTGCTGGTTTAGATTGCATAGGTGATAACTAGAAGGTAATATGGTTTTACTTGGTAATCACCCTTCTTCGATCCATCGGCTATTTTTTAATGCAAGAGTATTCTGAGACCCTAAAAATATGCACCACCGGAACCAATTTACAGCTATACCGACTCACAACCCTTCCATAAGAACAAAACTGCCAATTTTTTGATTCTTGAATTCATCTATAGAATATGAATTCCGCCGGTACACAGATGAGTTTATTGCTTCCCAAATACGTGCCAAATATTTTGCAATCATTATTATAATCATATAGTACTCTCATGACTCAGATAACAGCATGACAAACGATAACCTTAAAAAATAAATCTAAAACACAATTATCATCAATTTTCCAGTAAGAGCCCCCAATATACCTCAACCCTTTAATGCGATGCACCGTGCACCACGACCATAGACCTTGAGAATACATTTTACATAAAAAGTTTGATGATTCGAAATGTGATACGAGTTGTCGAATACTTGTCATTGTCCACGGTGCTCGGGAAACAACGATAGGTTGAACAAAATTGTCACCAAAAACTGAACACGTGGTGATTCAATACTATGCCCAAGGATCAAAATCCCGTTTCAACCGAAATGGAGCAATCCCCTTTTTGAAATGCGAGCTTGATTCGTATTTTTACGTGTTAATCAAATGGAGCTTTTTTGAGCAACATACTTGTCGAGACAATAAGGGTTCCCAAAACCCATAACTTCAATGAATCTCAATATTTTCCAACGTACTTCAACTAATTTTGAAGCTCATTCAAAGACCTTCAAAATGAGTTAATGTGAGCTTTAATTGAATACAGGAGACTTGAGCTATGTGTGTCCAACTTGTATTCTTCAATCCGTCCCTTAACCTAAATCATAAGAGAATCGGAGAAAAGTGGGAGTAACTCAGCCGCGGGAACCTCCTAACCTATAATACACGCACATTTTCATTCCCAACTTTCTCCGATTTTATTGCAATTTGGGCTTAACGAAGAGCGGACGAATCTAAGTTAGATGATAACAAATATTTGTGCGCTCGTCGTTTAGCCCAAATCGCAACAGAATTGGAGGAAGATAAGAATGATTTTCAGCTTGCATGGTAACCGCATCGCCTTAATACGATGAACATTGAAAGATATGAATGTTCCATGCGATTAAAAGCCCCTCAGATTCAATTCGTCAACAGAATTCAGATTTGTTGTAAAGGTCCAAAGCATGCACATAATTTCTTTCTAGACTCATTTCCATTGCTTTAATTTTTACTCAACAAATAGACGACGAAGAAACGCAGGAGCATCGATTATTATTCTACCGAGCGGGAGGGACCAGGTTATGCATACAACTCGCATAAAAAACAATAAACAGGAAGCAGCTCACAATTACAGGGCCGAACCATGATCTAGTCATCCTGGAAAAAGGCAACCCAACACACTCATCTTATAGCTGACCGCGTATCGGTAACATGTAAGGCATCTACATATGCATACGAAGCAATCCAAGATGGAAGAATACGATGTCGATTCCTTATTTAGGTAGTGGTCGATAGCTCTCAACTCTAAAGATTTGGACATTAGATTCCACCAACGTGAACGTAGCTGCACTCCGAATTCGATGCTTTCGGGAAATTTGTCGATCAATCGCACAATCGCAATTCGTGATAGATTAGGGGATTAGAAATTTTGTGTGAGGGTACTATCTTAATAAATTACCTTTTTTCACTAAAAGAGATTTTTGGTATTGTTCCGAAAAAGTAGTTCCTTTCAAATATAAATCATGAATTCAATGTTATAGAATGGGGCGGATAGATTATCAGTTTGTGAGACAGGGAAAGTGATCTTAAGAACTGATGAAAGCTTATGATGACTTTTGCCAAGACCAATTTTAATGAATGTGGACAAAGATCACAATTAGTATAAAACCACGAGTATAACCCAGATGAACCTTTAATTTACAGCACAAATGAGCTGCAAACTATTGTTTACTCCTACACTAGAATCTACACGGAGCAAGGATATTTTCCTCCATAAAGACAATATTTCTATCAACCCGCAGAAATTCACAAGCTTTCTCATTCTCGTCACTGAAACTGTCAAAAGAATTTCACCCAAATGTTTACACAAAACCTATTTATTTTGCCCACACATGAGAAATGTTGTACTACCCATGAACATTTTCACCCAACATAGATAAAAGAAAACGTAATTAAACCACAATACAAAAAGGGTTGATTGTCAAGGTGACACGTCATTGCAAAGTTTAGTCACCAAGTCTAGCAAGTCCTTTGAGAATAAGTAAGTAAACTAGCAGTTCTACATTACAAGCCAGAGTCTTTCGAAGCATCAGTAAAGCAACCAAACCTCTCAGAACCTCAGAGAAAGGTGTTGGCTATCGTAGCATAGCAGTTGGGTCAGGATTAACGACGTCGATTATTCTTACCCAACCACCCGCCCGACGACGACGACGTGCGAAGCTTTATACAGAAACAGCAGCGACAACGACTCTTTCTCTCGGCTACGCTCGCTTGGTCACTTTGTTCCTCTTCATCGTCTATGCCATGCACCTACTAATACTCTATAGACATTACATACCCACAGACTTTGTAGGTAACGACGTTGTATTAGATAAGATGAAAACCCTTTACATAAAAGCTGAGGGCAACCGTTGAATAAACTCGCGTCTGACCTAACGTAGTGTTGTTCTACTGATGGTGATTAGATCGATGATGAGAACCGCAGATTTTTTTTGTCAACTCTAGCCGAGTAAAAAAAACTTTGTCCGTTATTTCAAGACTGAAGAGTGTGTGGGGGGGGGGGGGGTCAAAGCATTGATGTAGTGCAGTACAAAAGGCTATTCGAGGTAGAAATATCCTCGGGAAATCTTGTATCCGAGCGTCAGTTATATTGACCAGGAAAACGTTCTAGATCCGGGTTACGGATTCCTCTGAAACTCTGAAAATAGTATTCTTTTGGCACCAGAAAAAGACATCCACAATTATAGACCCTAACGCTCAAGCGTTTCCAAACTACTTCTTAAGAGAAAATTATTGTTCATGTAGACCAGGTTGAAGAATGATATATACAGGGTTTCCCAAAAGTCAGTCCCCCCCTAAAAACTCAAAATTGGCTCCAGGGATCGAAAAACCCCGAGACACGTGTCTCTTGAAATCAAGAGCGAAGCTCGAAAATGGTCTCAAATTTGACCTTGAATGTGACCTTTAAGGGTTTCTGGAGGTTAGATCAGTACGTCGAAATAGTACTTTTTGCCGATTTTTCAGTTGTCCTCTAGGGATCATACTGGGGTCAAAAGTATCTGAAGGGTGAATTAACGTACCAGACCTAGTGTGATGGTCTTGTTCTAAGAGGTTTCTCTCAGAAAAATTTCTCAGCCTTATTCTTACCCTTGACCTGTGACCTTGAACATTACCTTGAGTCTCAAAACTCGAAAAAGGCTCCGAGTATCAGAAAATCCGGGTAACAGAGAGCCAAGGTTATGTCCAAGGTCACAGGTCAAGGGTAATAATAAGGCTGAGAAATTTTTCTGAGAGAAACCTCTTAGAAAAAGACCATCGCACACGGTCTAGTATGTTAATCCACCCTGCAGATACTTTTGACCCCAGTATGACCCCTAGAGGTCATCTTAAAAATCGGCAAAAAGTATTATTTCGACGTAAAATTTTGTGCTCTTTCAGAATCCAGAGTCTAAAATAGAGGTTTTCATTTGAAAAAACTGATCCAACCTCCAGAAAACCACCAAGGTCACATTCAAGGACAAATCTGAGACCATTTTCGAGCTTCCCCCCGATTTTAGGAGACACTTGTCTCGGGGTTTTTCGATCCCTGGAGCCAATTTTGAGTTTTTAGGGGGAACTGACTTTTGGGACACCCTGTATATCATGTGCAATAAAGTTTATACCGTAGGTCGATAACTCTCGAGCATTAGGGTCTATAATTTTGGATATCTTTTTTTGGTGCTCAAAGAAGACTATTTCCAGAGTTTCAGCCAAATCCGTGGCCCGGGTCCGGAACACTCTCCTAGTTAGCCTGAAATACTTCTCAATCTTCGAAATTTTAGTTCCATTGATTCGTGGTTTTTTCTTGAGTCTATCCCAAATGTTTATCAAAATGGCCTTCTTTTTGATAATTTCGTCGATTATGACCGTCATACTTAGGATTCCTGTATGGGCTTGCGCGGCATGTTAGACTTAACAGGATTCAAGAAAATCAAAAATGGATTGCGTCAAAAACTCTGGTGTAGAGATACTGTATCATCTATTCTACATGTCAACGATAGAATGGTCTATTTTCGGCCTGATTCTGTGAAAAGCACATACAATGATTTTATTTTTTGGGAATCGATCGCCATTTCTACCAGGGCACTGCAAATATCTTTTTCTTAGTCATTCAGCACCGAATCAAGGAGATGGGTAGAGTAACAGGTGGTACAAGTTTATGATCTGTACAGATACACTCTCAATAATTCACAGAGCCTCTGCACATGTCTCTAGTGACACAGACTTTGAGCTACATGAAACTCAAGGAGGCTGCAGGAATGGTCTGCCGTGATACGGAAGTACCTACGTAACTCCATTTTCGTCAAAAATGAGTTATTGGTATCATTCGACGCGCGCAAAAAAAACTGCATTTTTTCATCGAAGCCAAATTTGAAAATCTCCAAAATTGTTTAAATAATGGCGTTTACGAATTCTGTAAGAAACTGAATGTGGAAGAGAATTGATGATAATTATATACAAAAACCACGTAGGCACCAAAAATCCCGTATCTCCCAAAGTCTTGAGTTGGAGATACGTTATTTTGGTATTTACGAGGTTTTTCCGTGTCACGAGCTAACCTACAGCAATGCAGCCCGAGATCGCTGTGATACGTAAGAACCTACAGATGGATTCACGTGGGTTTGGCGTACCATTTTCGAGTACGTAAGCTCGAGTGAATATCGTAAGCACCATCGGCCCAAAGTTTGACGCGCCACCGCACCGTGCCGTCAAATCAATCTAGAATCGGTCCAAAACGCTTATTTTCTCATATTCTAACGTAACAAACATGACGAAATATGCGTGGCAAGGTCTGCGGGTGCGTACATTCGAGAAATTTAGAGGGGGCATATTAGGCACACTTACCTTAATTTCATTAAAGATTTGGTCGTAGAACTCTATACCGTATTTCATTCACTCGGATGATAATTATCAACCAGAATTCAATGTTGATGTATGTGAAATACTCGTGGCGAGTATAATCAGTCGAAATTTAATAAGTGCCTGGAGATACGTGGGTCTTGCGTACCATTTTCGTCCGACGGAGGGCCCAGACAGAGCGGCGCGGGAGATACGTGGTGGATACGTAGGTTCTTCCGTATCACAATCGATGCCTCAAACATCATATGTCCATTTTCGTGGAAAATTTGTTTATGAATTTGATATTTTATTTGAAAAATAGTACCAGGAGGTGAAAAAAGTAAGGTTTGCGTTTTTACCCCATGAAAATATTCAAAATTGAGGAAGTTATAAGCAAAAATGTTTGAGGTCGATTTTCTCAAATCGGCTAAAATGGAGTTACGTAGGTTCTTCCGTACCACGGCAGTGGTTTTGTCGTTCGATTGAGATTGAGACACAAGATTCTACAAAATAAATATAGCTCAATCAAGCATAAACTATCACACATCTCATCCAGTACAAATGATCGTGATTGAGTTGAGAGATCGCTTGCATAAACAGCTCGTGTGTCAAAGAGAGGAAAAGTCATATATCAGGATCCGATGTCACACGTGGCTCTTTGAGACACGACTCTTATTCCATTGCACACGAACAAAAGCTTTCTCGACCTATCCGAATTCCTGTGTAAGTTCCTGCAACTTAAGAGGCCTGCAACTGTAGAATTTTAAAAGCTCGAATAACTTTGAGCTCTCGAACATCAGTGACGTTGTGTGCGTGAGGTGTAATTTTTGGCTCAAAGATCATGAATTAAGTGATTGATACATTTGGCTTCGTAACACCCTTCAGACGTGCATGCTATAGATGCATGTGTTATCCCTAGTCATTTGGTCGAGTAAAACCCGATATATCCTCTGAATGGAGTTAGAGCAATTGACGGACTACAGACTCACCTAAAGGTTTACAAATCTCAACGTCTACTGAGGCTTTAATTTCAGCGGCTGTACAACGATACTTCTTATTGGTCAACCCTAACCTTGTCAATAAACACTTCATTAGTCAACTGTATTTTTGTGAACAATTATCAAAAACTTCACATCTTCCTTACGGTTAATCGGAACACTACTAATGGGGGTGGTAATGAATGTTCAACATTTCTGTAAAAAGTCTCGATCGGTATCTATGTTCCATATGGAGATTTTTTTTGACATTGTCAAAATTTATTTGAATTAAAAACATTATTTGCGTGTAGGGATGAGGCTGGTGTTTCTGCCTTTTTCCTTACATCTCACGTTCATATTCACCAACCCTTATTTTTAGTTCTTCTTTACTTGTGTAGAAAACGTTCATCAGTGCTCGAGATGATTCCGTAAATAAGTACCTTGACGGCGTTCAACTGTTCTCATTGAACTCGATCAGTATTTGAGTATTGTCAATGTGAGACCGTCGCCAAGGAAACCGAACATCGAAAGTAAATGAATGGATTAACAACCTTCAATATCGGGTGTTACTCGCTAAAAATAGCGCGCATAACCTGTATGAATTTCTTAGTTCTTCCTAAATAAACTACTTACAATTTTAATCGTTGCCTCTCTCGATTACATTGGTGCCGTGACCAGGATACTATCCCGAGGCGAGAGAGATAGCTTCGACGTATTTTAAAGTGGTTTCTAGGAACTTAAATGGAGATCGACGATCAAGACGACCAACCTCGAGACGATTTTTCCGACGACGAAGAAACGGAGGACGAAATACAACATCATGCTCCCCCGGATCATCAAATCCAAGGCCCTTTGCGCAGAGGACGCCGAGGACGCGCCGGTGAGCGACAGGCCGTGGTACAGAATATACTACCAGTAGCCGTTCCTGCGCGTCGTGGACGCCTCGCCGAACAGCGACCCGAGGTAAACGAAGTGCAGCCACCCGTACCCGTTCCTGCGCGTCGTGGACGCCCCGCCGGTCAGCGTCGCCTCGCCGAGCAACAAGCCACGGTACGCGGAGTACCACCACCCGTAGCCGTTCCTGCGCGTCGTGGACGTCTCGCCGAGCATCGACCCGCAGCAGACGAAGTGCCGCCACCCGAAGCTGGTCCTGTGCGTCGTGAACGTCCCGCCGGCCAGCAACGCCTCGCCGAGCAACAAGCCGTGGTACACGAAGTACCACCGCCCGTAGCCGTTCCTGCACGTCGAGGACGTCCCGCCGGCCAGCGCCGCCTCGCCGAGCAACGACCCGCGGCACACGAAGCGCCACCGCCCGTAGCCGTTCCTGCACGTCGTGGGCGTCTCGCCAGCCAGCGTCGCCTCGCCGAGCAACAAGCCGTGGTACACGAAGTACCACCGCCCGTAGCCGTTCCTGCACGTCGAGGACGTCCCGCCGGCCAGCGCCGCCTCGCCGAGCAACAAGCCGTGGTACATGAAGTACCACCGCCCGTAGCCGTTCCTGCACGTCGAGGACGTCCCGCCGGCCAGCGCCGCCTCGCCGAGCAACGACCCGTGGCACACGGAGCGCCGCCGCCCGTAACCGTTCCTGCACGTCGTGGGCGTCTCGCCGGCCAGCGTCGCCTCGCCGAGCAACAAGCTGCGGTACACGAAGTGCCGCCGCCCGAAGCTGATCCTGTGCGTCCTGGACGCTCCGCCGAGCAAGGACCCGCGGCACACGGACTGCTGCCACCCGTAGCCGTTCCTGCACGTCGTGAACGTCCCGCCGGCAGACGACGCCCCGCCGAGCAGCAAGCTGCGGTACATAGAGAACCACCGCCCCTAGCCGTTCCTGCGCGTCGTGGGCGCCTCACCGAACAGCCCGCCGCAGCCCTCGAGGAACTAGTTCCTGCGCATCGTGCACGCGCTGACGGCCAACAACATCTTGTCGAGCTACAGGCCGTGGTGCAAGATGCACCGCCTGCAGCAGTTCCTGTGCGTCAAGGCTGCATTGCCAGTCAACGACACCTCGAACAACAACCTACAGTGCACGAGATACCACCAGTTCCTGTTGAACCTGTCGTCTACGTCCAGGGAGAGTCATCAGCATCTTCTGTCGAGAGCGAATTTGAATCCGACGGAGATGAATATGAAATACCTCGTAAAAGGAGTAAAATACATCACCAGGGCATACCGACCTCGACGCCGACCGAATCTTATATCGGAAAAGTACTTCAAGAATCCTTAACACATTCAATAATTCCATGGAACAAAATAACTCGAAACTTGTACATCGATTATCGTCGGCCAAGTCGCTGCCGGTATTCTCTGGTGACCCCTTAGAGTTCATCCGCTTCAAACAGGCGTTTGACTTATCATCTGAACTAGGTGGCTTCAATAATAGAGAGAATTTTTTTACGATTGACACAATCACTACAGGGCGAAGCGCAACTCTGTGTTGAAGATCTATTTGTTACAAAAGGAAATGATACCGAGACAATAATGAAAATCTTAGAACTGAGATTTGGCAACAAAACCATCGTTCTTGATAAAATAACTTCGAAATTGAAATCAATTCAAAGTGTTGAGTCAGGTGAAATTGATATTGTAAAATTTTCTTCAGAAGTGCACAGTGCTACCTTAGCGATCAAAAGTTTAAACGGCATTGGATACTTACATAACGTTGATCTAGTAAAAAGCATTTTGAAAAAATTACCTCTCAACACGAGATCTGACTTTGTTAAATATGTCTCGAAACAAAATGGTGACCTTTCCAATTTAGAATATCTTTCAGAATTCTTATTCTCGGAAGCTCAAACTTACGCTTCATCGGGATTCATAGATATTTTAGAGGGAACAAAAATGAATGTACTAGAAAATATTTCCGGATCATCAAAATCGAAGCGAAATGCAGCCGTGCCTGCTAAGATAAATATGGTATCGATACAAGAGAAAAACGAGACACCCGAGGTTGCCGCCGTAAATTTAGTAGATTCATTCAGTTGCCTAAGATGCCAAAGCGATTCGCATAAACTAGAGCATTGCAAAGAATTCAGAAATGATCGGCCAATGAAAAAATGGAATTTCATATTTAAACATCGAATATGCTTCTTGTGTTTGAATCCAAATCATTATAGGAAAGAGTGTTCCAGGCGCAAATGTAGGAATTGTGGACAAGATCACCATGATTTGCTTCATGATACCTTCGAATTTGTTAATGAGAGGAAAGCTCGTAGAGATACCCTGCCGAAAAAAAACAGCTGTGATCACAGGTGGGATCGCGGGTGGATCCACAGGTGGATTCACAGCTGATATCACAACTGATTTCACATGCCAAATTCACAACTGATATCTCAGCTGTGATCACAGCTGAGAATTGTAAATTTATTTATTAAGAATAATATTGCCCTCGACGCGCTGCAGAGGAATTTTTCATGTTTAAGGTGGTTAACAGTTACAGATAAATTAAGAAAAAACGTAATTCGAACATTAAAATTTTTTGTACTCACGGGGATTTGAACCTGGGACCTTCATCTTGCTGCAACTTTGTAGACAGGACACTTAGCCAACTGAGCCCTCGCAGATGTGTCGACTAGGTATACAAAACAGGTATATCAGGATTCGGTCTGTCCTCGATAAGGTTCGGAGTGTAATAGGACTATTGCTATAATATGTACTACTCATTTGACTGTGAATGCTGCTATTCTGATATTTGATATTAAATTCTATGAATAATTTAAAGATTTTGAAGTGCAAAGTCAATGGAACAGGTGAACAGGGAAATTCATTTGTATATCTTTAGGTTTTGTTTTGTTAGGACGAGAGAGCCAACTATTAACCGGATAAGGCTCCATTTTTCTTTTTTACTTTGGCAACCGTGTACCTATACATGAGGTAAGTGTACCCAATTGCACCTGTACCCAATTCGCCCATATGTTGAAGACACCCCGTAATTTTTCCATTATTTCCCAGTGAAGAGGAGTTGTAACACCGTTTATATGGGAATTTATTGTTGATCGTATTGAATCTTGTATGTTTATCTCAAATTTCGAAACATGACAAAATTTAAATATATGACTATATATGACTATATGACTATATGGACGGCTCCTGACCAGAAATGTCCATTTTGGTGAAAATTGAGTTTTTGACGGGAAACGATAGGGAATAGAAGCGAAAACATGTATATGTAACTCCGGGAGTGAAAATTCAATCTGAGCCGTCACAAGCACCATGACAATTTTTTTGGGAAAAAAGTTTCGACTTATTTTGGGGACCAGAACGGTATAAGTCTATGCCCGAGCATAAAAACACGGCTCTCGCACCTTCTATCCTCAATTCTTGCACTTCTCTAGGCTTTGTAAGGTAATAGTAGACCCCAAAAACTAGGATATTGGTGCGCTATGTAGTGAAGGTGACTGCATCGAGTCGAAATCAAAGTGCGTCGCTGCTTTTTTTACGCTCTTGCATCATGCAAGAGGCTCATCTACACGAAAAACCTCGGAATAGCATTCTGTGGGAGTTTGTTCAAACATCGTGACTTTGCTGAGGGCTCTAAATTGATTTTCTGCTTACATCGTCTCTCATCGTCAGTAATGAGACCGGATTTACATGGTCAATCGAAGAATTTCAGTCGATAGAGCGATCGATGTTGAACTTGCTCTGGTTCTCGTTTATAATCACTTCTGCAGGGGTGATATGGTCTCGAAGGACTGAATAATTGCATCTGAGATACAGACAACTTCGATAATCTATATGCAATATTCCTTCTGATAAAAGCAATGTGAATGACGAAAAATACCTAGCCTCATCATGAAATAGACATATTTCATTTACAATTATTCCGAGAAATCATTTTGAATATTATCAACTTGCACTCTTGTTATTAGTAATCGCTCAACTGTCCGAATTCGATTCTTTTGCTGGTTACAAGTGAATCTCATTACACTCGATATTGTTGTGGAAATACTATACTCCTCGAATAGAGCCACCTGCATTCAGTTTGAATCGCTTAATGCTTTTCATCAATATAAGTTGTTTCAGACTGCTAAATTAAATGAAGTCCGATTGGTCATTCAAACTCCACGTTTTGAGATAAAAGTATTTTGATTCTGATCTTTTCAGTGTAAACTCTCTCCAGGTGAATCTCCAAGTAGAAAATACATCCTTCGAAACTTCCCAAACACTATATTAGAGTGTAAACCAGGCTGATTGAATGGATACCGCTCGACTGAAAGCCTAGAATACGCACACGTGGACTGCAATTTAAAAAATGTCATCGATTACGGTCGTAGTACTCCAACTGTAACATTTTTAGTGAGATCTGTCGATATAACCCGATGATAATGGTTCATGGACCTATTCAAATATCTCCACCAACCCCTAGACAGCTCCCAGTCAACAATTTCAGAAAAAAACATGGATTTATACCGTTCTGGCCCCCAGAATTTTTCAACTTTTTTACGCAAAAAATGGTATAAGTCCACAGTGTTTCGACGTTTTTAGGTGCAAAAGGGTTCAAATCGACAATTTTTTGATATTTTACGATTTAAGAGGGTAAAAGCCGACTAATGTCCTCCCCCCCCCCCCCCCCCCCCCCCCCCGGTCCAGAACGGTATAAGTCCGCTTCAGGAAAAATGATGCACTTATACCGTTCTGGTCCAGAAAAAAAGTCGAGAACATTTGGGGACCAGAACGGTATAAGTCCATTTTTATTGCAAAATTACGCGTAAGAAGTGTAAACAATTAAAAATTATTACGCCCCAAGAAAAAAAGTCGTAAAAACACACTCATTACACGATAGATTGAGCATAATTACTAAAAACGATAATCCGAATTTCCTATAGCTAAAAAACTTCGAAGCTCATTTGCCAGAAATGCCAAAAATGGACATATAACGTTCTGGTCGGGAGCCGTCCATATATGAGTCATTTCGGCGCATTTCGGCCAGAGGCGTCACCAGGGGGTCTGGGAAAAATCCCAAAAAGATTTTTTCCATCAATACTATGTTTAAAAGGTACAAAAAAATGTTTTTGGGATTCTTCCGAAGCCCTCCACGGGCCCTAGGGCCCACAGAAGGTCTATTTTAGGCCCTTTTTTGGCCTATACCTGGAAAATCATAGCTCCGGCTAGACTCGATCTTTTTTCACGTACTTGGGCGCATTTTCTTAGTTAAGACTAGCACTTTTGAAAAAAAAAAAAAAAAAAAATAGTCCGGAATCAATCATGCAGCCTAGTAACTTCTAGGAGCTATTTGCTGAGAGCAGATTTTAGCGAATTTTGGGCCTCCTTCAAAGCGATCTAGCTCCTACTAGACATGTGATAATCGACTTCTGCAGGTAGGCATTTTAAAGGTCTTGAAAAAACCTACAATTTGACTACCTGCAGAAGTCGATTATCGTACTTTTTATAGGAGCTATAGCCGATACAAGTTGAGCAGTTTTGTAAAAATGCCAAACTTTGAGCTCAATTTAAAAAAATCGCTTTTTTTCTTTTGACCCCAAACCTATGCGAATATGTTTTTCGATACCAATACTAAGGCAATAAGTGTACCCAACTTGCCCCCATATACCGATCTCGGGCATAGGCACTCCTTGGCCACCCGGCAATTTTTTTCCACTTTTGTTATGTTGAAATATGAGAAAGTAAGTAGTTTGCGTCGACCCCAAATCATTCCTGCGTTCTCCAGAAAATCTAAAGTGATTTCTCCATTTTTCGTAATTGCTTAGCTAAGAAAGCACCGAGGGAATTGCGTTCAGTAAAATCGGTGCCAAATTCGTTGAGTTCAACCAATCTCAACGTAGCTTAGTGCATTCGATTTCTTGTTTCAAGACCTTCAAAATCCATTGTTTAGAATTGCAAAATTTGAATATGGAGCCTTTTTATGTGCAAAACACGGAGACGATTTGTAAACAAGGATGCCAACATCGTAGTGTACCTAACATGCCTCCATGTGTTTATCTCGAAAGAGGTGCAGAACGATTTTTTTCACCACTCGGAACGTGTTTATCACGTCAAAATAGATCAGAAATAGTGTTTCGAACCACCGAAAAGCTCCAAATGTGCGTGCACGGCGATGAAAACACTTTATCGCCGATTTCCATAATGTATTCCGGGAGATTTGAGACAGTTCGGCTCCAATTGATCCAAATTTGACGTAACTTAGTGCATTTTAAAGGTCTTTAAACAAGCTTCAAAATGAGTTAAAGCACCTTGAGAATCCTAGAAGTTAACCGAAGTTATTAAGAAAAAGGCTAAATGGGGGCAAGTTGGGTACACACTTTTGTAAACTCTCAAAAATCACCTTTTGGGAGAACTCAAACAGTTTGGCTCCAGTTGGTTCAAATTGAATGTACTTGAACTCATTTTGAAGGTCTTAAGACAAGCTTTAAAATGAGCTAAGGTACGTTAAAAAATATGGAGATGGGCCAAAGTTATTAAGAAAATGGCTTAATGGGGGCAAATTGGGTACACTTACCTCATTAAATAGAACAATAATCTGGATGAGCCATTCAATTCTCGATTTTATTCAGCCAATTTAAAACACTCTTTTTTGACTTTTTTGCTCAAAATGCCGACATAGGCATGGCTCGCATATGCTTCCATCTGACAAGGAGAGGCCAGGGAGTGCGGGTCACGGATTCGGATGAAACTCTGGGAATCATCTCCTTTTAGCACCATAGGATGATACCCAAAGCCGCAGAGTCTAACGCTCAAGCGTTTTCGAGCTACAGTTTACAACCCATGCATTACAGTATATCTATATATGTGGAAAAATGGTATATATAGATATACTGTAATGCATGAGTTATAGGCCGTAGCTCGAAAACGCTTGAGCGTTAGACTCTGCGGCTTTGGGTATCATCCTATGGTGCTAAAAGGAGATGATTCCCAGAGTCTCATCCGAATCCGTGACCCGCACTCCCTGGCCTCTCCTTGTGAGTTGTTGTGCACCAATTTGGGTGGAATTACTCCCCAAAGTACCCCCAAATATGTATAAGAACTCCCGGAGGCGAGCCTCAAGCCAGAAGCGAGCTGGAGGTTCAATCCATCAGGTCCAAAATGGGCATTATTTCGTCTTATTTCGGGCAGGCGAGCGAGGGCTCGATTCCCCGTGTTTCTGCTCACAAACGAGACGAGTGGCTGAAATGGGGATGCAAACATGTTTTTCCGACTCAAAATGACCATCTAAACACGATCCCGGGGTCAATTTGTGCCTAGGATATCATCCAATCCTCAAACGGCGTTAAACTCCGTAATAACAGGTTTTGCGCCTCTACTACAAAATGACGATGATTTAGGGCTAAATTGACCCCGGGATCGTGTTGAGATGGTCATTTTGAGTCGGAAATGCTATGAAGGCTGCTGAGGAGTAGTCTGAGACTACCTCGAGATGTATGGTGCTCGTATTCATGCATATGGAGACGAAAAAACATGTTTGAATCTCCATTCTAGCCACTCGTCTCGTTTGTCAGCAGAAACAAGGGAGTCAAGCCCTCGCTCACCTGCCCGAAATTAGACGACATAATGCCCATTTTGGACCTGATGGTTCGAGCCTCCAGCTCGCTTCTGGCTTGAGGCTCGCCTCCGGAAGTTCTTACACATATTTGGGAGTACTTTGGGGAGTAATTCAACCCAGATTGGTGCACAACAACTCAGACGGAAGCAATTGCGAGCCATGCCTATGTTGGCATTTTAAGCAAATGTCTAAAAAGAGTATTATAAATTGGCTGAATGAAATCGAGAATTGAATGGCTCACCCAGATTATTGTTCTAATTGATAGTATTGGTATCGAAAAACATATTCGCATAGGTTTGGGGTCGGAAGAAAGAAAACGATTTTTTTAAATTGAGCTCAAAGTTTGGCATTTTTACAAAACTGCTCAACTTGTATCGGCTATAGCTCCTATAAAAAGTACGATAATCGACTTCTGCAGGTGGTCAAATTGTATGTTTTTCCAAGACATTCGAAATGCTTACCTGCAGAAGTCGATTATCACATATCTAGTAGGAGCTAGATCGCTCTGAAGGAGGCCCAAAATTCTCTAAAATCTGCTCTCAGCAAGTAGCTCATAGAAGTTACTAGGCTGCATGATTGATTCCGGACTATTTTTTTTCTTCAAAAGGGCTAGTCTTAACAAAGAAAATGCGCCCAAGTACGTGAAAAAAGATTGAGTCTAGCCGGAGCTATGATTTTCCAGGAATAGGCCAAAAAGGGCCTAAAATAGACCTTCTGTGGGCCCTAGAGCCCGTGGACGGCTTCGGAAGAATCCCAAAAACATTTTTTTGTACCTTTTAAACATAGTATTGATGGAAAAAAATTTTTTGGGATTTTTCCCAGACCCCCCTGGTGACGCCTTTGGCCGGAATGCTCCGAAATGACTCATATATAGTCATATAGTCATATATAGTCATATATTTAAATTTTGTCATGTTTCGAAATTTGAGATAAACATACAAGATTCAATACGATCAACAATGAATTCCCATATAAACGGTGTTACAACTCCTCTTCACTGGGAAATAACGGAAAAATTACGGGGTGTCTTCAACATATGGGGTGAATTGGGTACAGGTGCAATTGGGCACACTTACCTCATGTATAGGTACACGGTTGCCAAAGTAAAAAAGAAAAATGGAGCCTTATCCGGTCAATAGTTGGCTCTCTCGTCCTAACAGAACAAAACCTAAAGATATACAAATGAATTTCCCCGTTCACCTGTTCCATTGACTTTGCACTTCAATATCTTTAAATTATTCATAGAATTTAATATCAAATATCAGAATAGCAGCATTCACAGTCAAATGAGTAGTACATATTATAGCAATAGTCCTATTACACTCCGAACCTTATCGAGGACAGACCGAATCCTGATATACCTGTTTTGTATACCTAGTCGACACATCTGCGATGGCTCAGTTGGCTAAGTGTCGTGTCTACAAAGTTGCAGCAAGATGAAGGTCCCAGGTTCAAATCCCCGTGAGTACAAAAAATTTTAATGTTCGAATTACGTTTTTTCTTAATTTATCTGTAACTGTTAACCACCTTAAACATGAAAAATTCCTCTGGAGCGCGTCGAGGGCAATATTATTCTTAATAAATAAATTTACAATTCTCAGCTGTGATCACAGCTGAGATATCAGTTGTGAATTTGGCATGTGAAATCAGTTGTGATATCAGCTGTGATCCCACCTGTGAATCCACCTGTGATCTCACCTGTGATCACAGCTGTTTTTTTCGGCAGGGTATTGATTCGACGCGTTTGAAAGATGTAGACATGCGTCTTGATGCGACAACGACCGAACGAAATGGGAAAAGATGACTAGATAGCCCAGTTGCTCTTAAAATCATTCCTCTGAAATTGACCGGACCGAAAGGTTCAATTGACTCGTTTGCTTTGTTAGATGAAGGATCGACCATATCTTTGATTGACATGAATCTTGTCAACAGTTTGGGCTTGAAAGGAAAAGATTTCTCACTAAATTTTAGAAGAGTTGGAGATTCAAAAGCTATAAACGTAAGTAGTGTTAGAGTGAACTTGCAAATCGAAACTTCCACTGGTATATTCAATTTGGATAATTTAGCTGCAGTTGAAAATCTATCGCTTCCGACTCAATCAATATCGGAGGAATTAGCCGCTTTCTGTCGTAAAGAAAAAGGGATTGAGATAAATTCCTTCTGCCAGGCTACACCGCAAATTCTGATAGGCCTAGATCACTGGAGATTGATAATTTCGAGAAAAATTATTGGAATTAAGAACCGCACATTCGGTATATCCTTCACATTACTTGGCTGGTGCATTCATGGTCCTATCGGGAACGTCCTTACTGGAAATATTCAATATAACGACAATTATTCGTCTAGTTGCAATAATGTGTCTTCGAACATACTAACTAGAGATCTCAAAGATAACCAGCTAAACGAACTCATAGAAAATTATAGTCAAATTGATTTCCAGGAACTTTATGAATGCGTCACTGACGACAAGAATGATAAGAAAGCTCTCAAGATTCTTGATACTAAGAGTCATAGAGTGGATAACCATTGGGTAACATCCTTATTGTGGAAAGACGAAAATGAAATAGTCCCGGATAGTTACGACTTAGCATTCAACAGACTGATGTCTATCGAAAAAAAATTAGATTCGGATCCTAGCTTTGCCCAGATGTATTATAAAGAAATGGAAAGATTGTTTGAACTTAAGTACGCTGAGGTAATAAGATTAGACGATCTAAACATGAACGTCAGATGCTGGTATTTACCACATTTTGCAGTAATAAATCCAAATAAACCTGGTAAATTGAGATTAGTATTTGATGCAGCAGCCAAAAGTCACGGTGTCAGTTTGAACGATTTATTACTTCGCGGTCCGAAACTACTCACTTCTCTAATAGGAATATTGTTTAGATTTTGTACTCGCAGAATAGCGATAAAGAGTGATATCAAAGATATGTTTCTGAAAATCAAAATCAATGAAGTAGATAAACATTGTCAACGTTTCCTTTATCGAGGCGAGAGGCGAACAGGAAAACCGGATATATGTGTGATGTCATCAATGCTTTTTGGAGCGAAGTCCTCGCCTTCGTCGGCAATATACATAAAAAATAGGAACGCCACGCAGTTTTCTAAAGCTTTTCCAATTGCTGCAAAAAGCATTGAAGATGATTCCTATATGGACGATTATTTGAAAAGCGTGGATACAGTTGTAGAAGCAATCAAACTTGTTCGTGAAGTGACAGAGATCAATCAAGCCGCCGACTTTGTTATGCATCAGTCGGCAAGCAATTCAAGTGATGTAGTAAAAATTTTGCCATCTCGATGATATGAACAAAATGTTTCTCTGAATGATAGAAGCGAAAAGGTCTTGGGGATATATTGGAAAACTGAACAAGATGAAATGACGTTTCGTTTGAATAATTCAAATTTAAACGAAAAAATTCTCAATCTCAAAGCTGTACCGACTAATAGAGAAGTTTTGAAAATAATCATGTCAATTTACGATCCTTTAGGCTATATTTTGCCGTTCGTTATGAGATCAAGAATTATAATGCAGAAAGTGTGGGCAAGTAAAATAGGTTGGGATCAAGTTATTCGTGATGAAGAATTAATTGAGTGGCGAGAATGGCTGCCGGATATTCTTAAAATAAGTAATTTCAGTATACCACGTCACTATTTTTCAGGCTATTTCATCAGAGATCTTGACATTGAACTTCACGTATTCTGTGATGCTAGCCAGACAGCATATGCTTCTGTAGCTTACATACGATTCAAGCCTCTCAATGAAACGGTAGCAAATGTTTCGTTCATATTCGCGAAAGGTAAAGTAGTTCCTTTGAAACGAGAAAACTCAGGAGAGAAAACGATTCACGAAAAAAACAAAATCTCGATTCCCAAACTCGAATTAGAAGCTGCTGTTTTAGCCACGCAAACAGCATCAACAATTGTGAAAGAGTTAGACATTAAGATAACTAAAGTTGTTTATTGGTCGGATTCGAGCACTGTACTGTACTGGATCTCTTCACACTCGCAATCACAGTCTGTCCATATTAACAATAGGCTGAAAAGGATTCTAGAATCATCTAAAAAAGAACAATGGCGTTGAGTTCCCTCGAAGGAAAACCCAGCTGATGATGCTACAAAGAATAATGGATTTTCGTTCAATCGAAAGAATAGATGGATTGAAGGCCCGCGATTTTTGAGGAACGACGAATCAGAATGGCCGATGAATCGATTTTCAAATTCCAGTCTTGAGAATAGTCAACAAAATGTGGAGTCGGTCATCGCGATTTTTATGATGTGAGTCGAGAAATTTGTCCTGTTTTACCTGATCACCATAGATTTTCGCGCTGGATGAGATTATGGAGAGCGTCGGCCAAAGTTCTTGCTGTGTCTGATTGGTGGTTACACGAAAAAGATTCTTATGGGGATATTTCGCTGCGAAATCTTGACACCGCCCAGTACCTTTGGATACGTGAAATTCAGAAAACTTGCTTCCAAAAAGAGCTTGAGGTATTAAAAAGAAGCACCACCTTCCTGTTGATAGTAAAATTGCGCAGTTGACTCCCTTCATAGATGACCATGGAGTTCTACGAGCGAACGGCAGATTAAGAAAGTTACCGAGAGAAATTTTTGAAAATAATCCGCCGATTCTCAGCAGCCAACATCGCGTAACTAGACTCATAGTCGAATATTATCACGTGAAAATGTTCCATGGAAGTTTCGATACTGTAATGAACGAAATTAGACAAAATTTTTGGATTTTGGGTCTGAGAAGTCTGTTGTTATTAATCATGAAAAGATGCTACGAATGTAGAAAATTGCGTGCTCGCCCAGCTAACCCTTTGATGTCTGATCTCCCTTCGGGTCGATTAGCAATCGATCAACTTCCCTTTTCGCATTGCGGTATTGATTATTTCGGCCCGATACTAGTTAAAGTCGGTAGACGCCATGAAAAAAGATATGGAGTCCTCTTCACGTGTCTTACGTCACGCGCAATACACTTAGAAATCGCTTACAGCTTAGACACTAGTTCTGCCACTATGGCGATCCAACGCATGGCTAGACGTAGAAGATGTTTCCCAAGTGTCATGTACTCTGACAATGCCACCAATTTTAAAGGAGCAAGTAAAGAATTAACATTAGCGTTGAAAGAAATAGATCATAAAGAACTGATTGAATTTGGATTGAGAAACAAATTTGAGTGGAGATTTAATCCAGCAGGCGCTCCTCACATGGGTGGAATATGGGAACGTTTAATCAGATCGGTTAAAAATGCTCTATATGTTGTTCTGAAAGAATCCGTACCAACAGATGAAGTTTTGTACACTGCCTTCACTGAAATTGAGTACACTGTGAATTCGCGCCCTCTCACAAAACTATCCACAGATCCATCAGATCTCGAAGCTCTCACGCCAAATCACCTTCTTTTTGTTGGTTCTCCAACGGCCGAAGTTCGATTCCGCGGCTCGGATGGACTCAACTGTAGAAAGCAATGGCGTGTAGTCCAGCATTTGGCTGACGGATTTTGGAAACGCTGGTTGAAAGAGTACGCACCATTACTAATCGCGCGTCAAAAATGGCTAGTATTCTATTGAAAATCTTATCACAGTTACTCCCAGCTAATCTCATAATAGTATATTAAGCAACAAGGGTGCCAACAGATATTTGCGCACGAGTCCCCGCAACGAGTGTGCAAATGGTCCGTTTGCACACGAGTGCGGGGACGAGAGCGCAAATGTCGGCACCCGAGTTGCTTACGATATTTTTTGTTATTGCTGTGAGCAAAAATGTAACTCGCCCAAAACCCTAGAAAAAAGTCGCGGATTTTTTTGCTCTGGGGTGAAGGAATTCTCTTAATTTCTGTTCTCTTTAGTTATATTGAGTATTACGAGAAATTGATCCGTAGATCCATTAAATCGTATACTTCATGTATTATTTTGAACGGGACAGAGCTTATCGTCATCACGTTGAAACACCCATATTTTGAATATAATTATGGTTTCACAATGTCTAGTATTATCCAAAGTAAATTGAATATCCACAATATGTCGGTTAATCACTCCTTTGACCGGAGATGATGTTAGGGCGTGGAGAAGGGCGCAGTGCGGGGTCCAGGGGGCGAAGCCCCCGCCGGGGGGTTCGGGGGGCGGAGCCCCCCGACTGAAAAAAAATTTTGAAAAATATATAAGAAAAAAGTCTTTTGCCCACCCCCTTGACTGGAAAAAATTTTTTTAATTCATCAGGAAAAACAACTTTTGCAGAAGCAGTTTTTACTTTACTTGCTTGTACTACTTGCATTTAGGCATGATTTTCAACATATCCAGATTCTTGTTATTTTTCTACATATTTACAGCCATAAATCTACAAATCTCACTCTAGTCAAATATATCTATTGAGTATAGGATGATCAACCATCAATCCAAATTTGGTAAGCAAACTGTGCGTAAACGTCCCATTTGCACACTGTTTCATCGTTTACGCAGTGCGCAAATGGATATTTGCGCACTACCGTGTGCAAATGAGTCATTTGCGCACTGTGCAAATGAGAATCCGTGCCCAAATGGGCCATTTGCACACGCACACTTGCGTCTAAACGGCCATTTTTGCGCACAGAATAACAAAAACTATGTTTGACTTCTCCATATTCGGCATGCAATGTTTCCCTACAGTTATAGAATAGCATAAATAATTTCAATTGATATGAACCGGTGTTGGAGAGAATTTTTGGTTATCTCATTCAGAATCGAGGTGAGATTCTTTACGAACGGTAAGGTTATTTTCGGAACATTTGGGTAAGAAATGATAGCTTTCCACTGTTCCACATCATTTATCCAATTCACAACCTGCGATAGAATCTCTATAAGAGAATTACATTTTATTCATGCATGAGTTGAGCACAACTATGTATCACTGATTTGTGTACGCGGTCGTGAATGAATGCGCACCATGAGCAGTAGGTCGTCATTCACAATCATGCACCCAACATTTTGTTACAAGCTATACAAGCGCCAACCGGCCTGATGATGATCCGTGAAGGTTTCACACTCTCCCAATTTTTGAAAGATTCGCCGAATTTGGATCAACTCCAGATCAGAAGACCATGGAATAAATAACATTTTTTCTTACACCTTTGTGAATATACTGAATACCTGCGCTATAACGGTAGAGAACGATGCGGTAGCTATTCACCCATTTGGAAGTTCACTGTGTAGTTTAGCAGCACGAATGCGTTGGATGTGGGTACTCTGGATGCTCAGCGACACTGTACAAAGTACCAATTCTTAAATAGATCGACCTAACATATTTCCATAAGAAGAGGAGATGTTGTTGAGCTGTTGTAGAATATGAGATGAACCTCCATAAGCTGGCTACCAGGTAGATGAAAAGCGAGTTCATATGACCGTTTTCAAGGTTGTTCAAAAAGTTCATTAAACGATTGTTGCATGTTCATCACCAGATTGTGAACAAAGTTCAATTTTTCAGTGGGGTTGTCGTGTAGCGAAACGCAAGTTGAAGTAAGAATCGAGAATGGTCATCCGACTGCAATGAGATTATCGTAACGAGTTCAGTTATCGAGACTCACCCTGGGAGATTTGCATCATCGATGAATCGGCCATCTTCACCTCTGTCAAGATCATCCAACTGACTAAGTTCATCCTGCGAAAGCTGAAAATCAAATATATCTATAGCCTCTTTAAGATGTTCTGGTTGCGATAGACGAGGTATCTCTAGAATTAGGCCTTCCTGATGTAAGTGTCGCAACAGTATTTGTTCCGATGTTTTCCCATATTTTTTTGCTAGTTCCAAAACAATGGGCTCTTCCAAAGGGTTGGGCAACGAGTAACACTTTTTGTTAGCGACCTGTCCCATTAAAGCTGGGAAACAGCCTGTAGGAGCCCACGTGGCTACGGCTATGTTGTGTTTTGCGCAAGTTTTGCGAAGATTTTTTTCCTGATTGTACAAGTATACAGGAATCTGTGAATGTAAAGGGATTTTCAGTCATCAACCTGCTATTCTATTGCTGCTATGATTATTCCATGGGCGCATGGCATTACAATTTATGCATGGATGATTTCCCAATGAATGTAATGCATATGAAATTGTCGGGTGTAGTTTATAGTTGATTGATGGTCAATCTATCCAGTTAGGAGGAACAAGATAGAGGTGACAACGAAAAACTTATTGATATAAATTCATTCCATTTGTGCTCGAGATTATTTCAATTCAAAAACAAAGATGTGACTTATTGCGCATCACACTTATATTTTCCAATGAATACTCCATGCGATTTAATTCATTCTTTAACCAAATGTATGAATAGAACTTAGCGTCAAATTTTGAGAAACTTTCAAAAATCCCAAAATCCTGAGTCTCACTCGTAACATCGAAAGTAGCTCGAACAATAAAAATTTGCCACGCAAATCGAACACCTGAAACGATGCGCGATGCTATAGCATTGGATTGATATCCAGAGAAGAATCTTCCGAGGTCTAGAACGCTGAACGTCTATAGAAATTTTTTCGGCAAGTAGAAGGTTCTTTCATTCCAATCCTGGATCCACGAGACATTTTTTTTATTTTAATTATTTAACATTTTTTCCAATTGGTAGCAACCGTTGCAACGAAAAACGCCTCTACAATCAAATTTACAATCAGACTGATTGTCAGTTTTAATCGAGTTGGAAAGTTACGAAGGAGTACATTTACTTACACGGTGAGTCGGAAAGCCAAGGAAGTGCGGCAAATTTTACCGCAAAATTTGCCGGCATCGGTGACGCTCTGTTGGTAACCTGTAAAGTTCGTCACATTTGCTGCAGTTTGCCGTTGCGATTTGTCGTTTTTGCGTTGCCAGTGGCGTTTGCTGTAAAAAATCCCGCCAACCGCGTGATGGCAGTCTGCAGCGAATGCAGCAAATTTTACAGGTGACCGACCGAGCGCCACCGATTCCGGCAAATTTTGCGGTAAAATTTGCCTCACAATTTTACCGCAAAATTTAGAATACGAGCCGAGGAGTTGGTAGCTCGAAAAGTCTGAATTCCTTAGTAGAGGAAATTTTAGATACCAATCCAAGATCAGATTGCTCGGCCCTCATTCAATGGAATCAGATGTACCTTGACCTATTTTGAAGTTCTTGCAGTTAACTTCAAAATGAGTTAAAGCGCATTGGAAACCCTTAATTTGTGTTCGAGTTTTAAATGCAACTCAACGAGTTTGGGGGCCGTTATCATCTTGACAAGTAAAAGTGTTTCTAGCTGTCTACATCGCTACGCGAGGACTCGTCGAAAGTCGCGTTTGCGCAGTAGCACAGCTAGAAAATGTCGTTTGTGACTCGTGCTTCGCACTCGTCACATAATGTACTATCAAAGGTGCTCCATGAGATTAAAATGCAGAGACACGTATCGACCTCGCATTCTTGTGAAGGGGAGTGCTCTATTTCAATTCCAACGGGATCTTGATCTTCTTTACACAGAGTACTAATTCATTACGTGCTCAGTTCTTCATGATATTTTTGTCAAGTCTATTTTTCTTTGCCGAACACTGTTTTGAAGAGGTTTTCCGTCAAATCTTGCTCCAATTAATAAATATTCAACCTCGATGACTCATTGAGACGTATGGTGAAGGAATAATTACCGTTAAGTAGCTGGGCTTAATTTTGCAGTTATTGATCAAGTTCAAAATTTGTCTTTCGTTAAAGTTCATTAGACCAATTGATTTCACTAATCCAGCATCCACTTGATCTTCTAGTGCCTATGCATACGTGATAAGTATATATTCTCATGAAAATCAGCAGATAAATCTTTGTATAATCGTCTCAAGTTAAACATACCTTCCATGTTGTAATGTGATCGGCATCAAAATCCAAAGCAACAGTGCCATTCGTGTTCAACATCAAATCCATACTACTCACTTTCTTTGTGAAATCTCTTAGAGCAGTCCAAGGTTCTCCAAAAATGTATAGATCGAAATATTCCAGTCCTGTATTCATAAGTGAGAATTTCAGATATTCTTCCACATCCGATGCTCTGTTGCCAAAAGGAGCTGACTAACGTTCAAAGATTCATGAGAATATTCCTTGTCAGTGATGGTTAAGATCGAATTCTTTAACTCACTCTCAGAATGAACTAGAAATGTCACTCGATCTCACCGTATCCGTAACAAATATAGCTTCTCGTTTTACACCTCCTTGTAATATCTTTTTCAAACCTCGACCAACAAATTGCTCACCACCGAAAATTATATTCATGTCAAAATGTGTCACACCATTGTCAAATGCAGTAACGACAGCGTCCTCCAGAGCGTTCGGCTCGACCTGGCGTGGGATGGAAGACATAGTAGAAAATAATCACAAGGCAGAATAAAATTCAATTGATTTTGGATTCGGATTCATGTTGGTTTCCATGTACACAGAGCCAAAATTCCTAACTATCTGAGAACAATTCTTCAACGAAAAATATGACAAAGATAGTTCATGTGACGTTTTGCAAATTTCTCATTCTTCTCATTATTTTCCCTGGCATGATTTAATAGTGGATTACACGGGATTACAACTCGTAGGTCTTCATGATGATGAGAATTTTCTCCGTATTCTGTGAGTCTTCCCGGATGATTTGGAAGCTTCATCCACAGATTCGTGGTGTTTGATGGTTGCATTTGGACCAGACAAAATATCTAGCGCGCTCACAAGAGAGATCGTAGGGGTTCGAAGCCTGGATCTGGCTGAAACTTTAGGAATCATCTCCCCCAGTACAAAAAGATGATACCCAAAACCACAGAGTCTAACGCTCAAGCGTTTCTGAGCAACATCCCAGAGAAAAAGTCTTGCTTAAAGTTTTGCAAAATTCTTGGTTGAAAGTCTTGTGGAGGAGACTCATCAAGACTAAATAGCACTAAAATGTGTCAAGATCCCCGTGAGGACTTGCACGCAGAGGAGCCGTCCAGGCTCGTGTCTAATCTTGAGGTTGCTAACCCTAACACTGGGTAAACGCATTAGGGTCCCTGGAAGGGGGTCGAGACATGGTGTTTTCAGCACGTTTTCAGTCTGCCACACTTTGCTCAAAACCCGTGTTATTTACTATACCTATATCGACGGAGCCAAAACATAGTAAATTACATGGTGCCCAAAGAGCAGTGTTGGCTCAGTGCTAGCGGTAGCATGCTAGTTTTTTATTCAACACTGCTCGAGCGGTCATGGGTTCGATTCCCGGCAAAATCCCTTGGAAATTTTTTCTGAGGTTTTTTCGTCGGAAAATGTTCTTGTATCACACCTCGCCTGCTTTGGAATAGCATTTTCCACAGGATTATCGTATAGAGAAATACGGGGTTTTCCCAGTTCACAAGATTCGACTAGCGGGCTTGGAGCGAATACGAAGCAGGGGGAGGGTGAGTAACGTTAAGGAGTTATAATATGGCATGCGGTAGCCATGCAAGCGGGCATGCGGTGGTCGTACAGGCTAAATTTTGTTCCAATTATTCTCGAATTCTCTTGCGATTTGGGCTAAGCGACGAGTTATGCCATTCAAATTTTTATCCAATGTGAATGGCGTAACTCGTCGTTTAGCCCAAATCGCAAAAGAATTCGAGAATAACAAAAATGTGAGTGTATTGGGGTGCGTCCACAAATATGCATATGAACTGCACACGTGCACATTGCAAATTCGATGAGCTGCACGCTCATCGAACACTAGCCAAAACGGTCGATTCCTATTTTGGATTAACCGGTACCGGAGCAAAGACACAAACCGGTTCGAGTCCGAAAGTCTCTGATTTGAGCCATTCAATCTTCGCTCAACTTCGATGAACTGCACATGTGCAGGTGTGCAGTGCATATGCGCAGTGTGCACTGCACATGCATCATTTGTGGACCCACCCCTATACGTGAGGATGTATTTGTTAACCAAAAAAACTGAATCCCGTGCTTGAGCTGGAAGAATCACATATTGCCCACTTTCTGCTTAAATTGTTTAAATTATTGCAAAGCCGTCTCGAGCATTGCCCAAATATTGGCCACTTAAGGTGCATTCACAAATATGCATATACAGTGCACACTGCGCATATGCACTGCACACGTGCCCATGTACGCAGCCCATCAAATTTTTGGCAAAACCAGACGGAACTCGTCGAGTACTGCTCTGGATCAGCCGATAACGGAACAAAGACACAAACCGATTCGAATCAGAAATTGTCTAATGTGAGCCCTTCCAATCTTGCTCAAATTCGACGAGCTGCACATGTGCAGCTCATCAAATTTCAGCCAATACCAAATGGAACTCGTCGAGTTCTACTTTGGATCAGCCGATAACAGGGCAAAGACACAAACCAATCCAAGTCAGAAACTCTCTGATGTGAGCCCTTCAATCTTCGCTCAACTTCGACGAACTGCACATGTGCAGGAGTGCAGTGTGCAGTGGATATGCGCAGCATGCACTGCATATGCGTCATTTGTGGACACACCCTTATTAGTCATCGGGTATAGTGCATCTTTTTTGGACATTGTCACTGTAGTTTCAAGCCTAAATTTTGGGGAGAGATTTCTACCAACTCCTAGCTACTCAACACCTTCACTGCGGTGGGCCCCACCGGTGGGGCCCACGCGTCCAACTCTGTGTGCGGCGGTGATCGAAATCCCATCAAATGGGCCCCACCGGTGGGGCCCATCGCACACAGGACCCGATCGCGATTTTTGCCGTCGCAGTGAACGTGTTAATATAGAATTTCCATTATAAGTTACAGAAATCAGGAGCTATTACAGAAATTTTGAGAATACCTGACGAAATTAGGAAATACGATCCAAACTAATGCTGGTATATGTACCTATTTGGACGCATTACTGTATTATCGCGAGAACTTACACGGAACTTGTTATGGCCTTGCATTTCCACGAGAAAACTCCGAATCTCTCCATTCAGATTTTCCTACTCACAATTTATCGGAATACACCTGTTACTGAAGTTTCAGATGTATCCGTCAAATCTTCGTTTTTTATATTCAAAGATTAAGGGTCACAATATCATGTTCATGTACAGTTATATCCGCAGTTACACGTATAATCTAGCACCAGCGTCAAAGTAACTTTTGCAATGGGTATTCTCGGATTCATATCTCAAAATTTAATATTGAACCAACAATATTCTCCATAGGTTTCATAGCCAGAATGTTTTGATGAGTCCCCGAGCAATATGTCTCATTCTTGTTATGAGATTTTCACTTACAATGAGATATTTTTTTAAAACGCTAACATCACATCCCAACGTCACTCAAAGTGGCTTTGTCCATGGTGACACTTCATAAGGGAACATGTCAAATAATCAAATGCCAGCGCGTGGAATGGTTCAGAATCGAAGTTTTCAGTGCTAAATGCCCTTTTGTAGCCACAAATTAGCTATGTAAACGGAGACAAAAGTATGAAAGAGTAAGCTCAAAAAAGACTGCGGGATAGTATTGAGATGGTATTTTCGAGCCATGTCGAAGTATTTTGATGTATCACGTAGACGCAGATGACTCCCTCTATTATATTCTCGTGTAATCGAATTTATCATTGCATAAATTACATTATCTCTGATAGCTTGTTGTTTAAAAGTTTCTCTGTAATTCTCATGATAGATCATCATTCTATATGCAGAAATGAATAAATAAAATTGTCGCAGGCATGCGTGATACTTAGTTTCAACTTCTGGATTTTGGAATCCAAAATGTGTAATTTTTTGCAATAACACCAATATTGATATACTGTAATCCATATGGATCATAGGCTATAGCTCGGGAACATTTAAGCGTTAGACTCTGCGGCTATCGGTACTTATAATCTTTTGATACTATAAGGAGATGACTCCCAGAGTTTCAGACAAATTCAGATCTCGAACTCCTTGGACTCCCCTTGTCAGCCAAGAATTTTGTACTGATACAATGAGAAAATTTTTGGATGAAATTTGGGATTCTAACTTACCAGCCACTCAAGAAAACCAATGGTAGAAACTTCATAACCAGAAGATAGTTTCACCGATGGTATCTCTGCAGTAACTCTTGATGAATAGTAGATGATATTTAAGATACTGAATAGCCTGCTGCAATGGGGTAATCGTTGATTTACATTATTTCACTTGATTTCCTTGCTCATTTTCATCCCAGCAATTTTAAAATGTAGGATTCAAATTCTTGATTAAAAATTATATCGCAGCAAAAACTGCTTGAGTTCGTCGATTTTGTTTGCACAAATCCATTCCAAAGTTGATTGATCATTTTAAATGTGAACCTCGCGAAATCGAGAAGATTAGAACGTCACGGATGTAAATTTTGCACCTTTTCACGTGACTTTTGAAATACAGGGCATTTTAGGTATGAAAAAATAGTATATTACGCAACAAGTGCGAGAAGGCCAATTTCCGCACAAGTTGCCAAACGAGTGCGAGAAGTTAATATTCACGCAGACTTTGGAACTTCTCGCACAGCCAGAAGAACACATTTACGCACGCTCGCGAAGCGAGCGTGCGTAAATATGTACTTCTGGGTGTGCGAGAAGTTTCGAAGTGTGCGTGAATGTTACTTCTCGCGCGAGTTGGCAACGTGTGCTGAAACTTCTCGCACGTGTTGCGTATACTATTTTTTGCAATTGTGCGCGAAGTTGTAATTAAATGCACCACTGTCTGAGCAAGATTATCTTGGAAACGAAGTTTCCAAGAAAAGCCAAATTCAGAGGGATGACGTGACATCATATTTTGGAACTGTGCGTGAATGAAAATGCATTAGAGCGAGAAGTTACATTCACGCACACTTCACCAGTGCGTAAATGTAAAACTGTGCGAGAAGTCATTCACGCATTACTTCTCGCACTGTAAATAATGAAGAGAAGTCTCACTTTTTTACAATTTCGCGCACACAATTGCAAAAAATATGATTATGTAGAACATCAACCCCAGCCGATCTTCTTCCACAGAAAGATTAAAAAATGAATAGGCAAAAAACGGTATATTTGCATGACACTTCTCACTATAGTTCACATAACCAAAGTTTGAAATTGACCTTTCATCTCGATATATTCAGTGAATTTCTTTTCGCAATGAAATTCTTTGTGATAAAAAAACATGTATGCATTTTCAGGATGATCATTTTGAAACTTTCAGACGTGAAAGACCGAATTCAGTATATTATGTGAAAAACCAACCTCACGTATGCCATTTCACCAATATCACAGATTCACTCCTCAACTTCTCAAATCAAAAATTCACTGCTTGAGAAAACTATTGTCTAAAAATGTGCACGTAAGTCTCATACCGAGGTACATGCTGCGTAATAACATGGATATTCACTTCTTTGTCAGTAGTGAGCTGTAATCAAGATGATCATATACATGAAAATTATATCTGTTCGCATGTATGAATAAGCATACTACAAAATCATGGTATCATTACTGCTAATCATTCATGGAAAATTTATGTAATCCTCGTCTCAGTGATGCGTTTCAAACATCTCTGAAGAGTGGGTCACTAATTAATTGAGAACCGAGCAATACTCGTTTAGCGTACGTTAGGTAATAAACATCATGTATAATCAATCCTCGACAAGAATTGTCCTCTCAGAGGCCGACTTTAGGAGCAGATAGAGGTTTTCGGTGCAGTACTACTAGAATATTGCATTGTTTAGTCAAAGATTTGAAAGAGTGTGAAGGGAAGAAAGAAATGCATTAAATAGAGATGGTGAAAGAAAATTAGAGAATGAGTCAAGGAAAGTATACAATATTGTATCAGAAATTCTCGATAAAAAATATCATTGATTAATCAATGTAAAGGCGCATTTTTTGGAGAGTTCTCATAACAATCAGTTCGTGAATTCAGTTACAGGTAGAGTTGAAAATTGAGTTTTGATATTTTGTAGTGTAAAATTCGGAGTTTAGTGTAAACGGGTGGTTGGATTACCTCCTCGTAGGTCAATATGTGATATTGTTACAACTAGATAGCTGGATCATAAATTGAGATTGAAATCCAACTATGATCAATGTCACTGGGTCTACAAGACAATACCGATTTACCAAATTACTTGGAGAAATTCATCAAGAAAATATAAAAAGTTATCAATACTACATAGCTACACTTGAAATGCCAATATATTCCTAGCTGATTCTTTGAACAGGTAAGTCCTTTGACAAAGATGCTCTTAAGAGAATTGTTTACATTCTAGATAGGCCGAGTCTGTGAAGGAAAATTTGAGGGTAATTTGCGAATGGGGCCCCCTAATTTCCCATTCTTAGTTTGACATGGTTATTCAGACTACATGATTTCTTACCGTATGGGAAAATTTTGACAACATACCTTTGATTGAGAGAATGATCAATTATTCTGACATTGTCAGGCTGACAAATAATTTTTTTTTTCATTATCAATCAAACGAAAATCTCAATGCAAAGAAACTGACCAATATTAAAAGGATATAAATAATAAATGTTCATATGTAAGAAATACGCTGCTAAGAGAAATTAGCATAATGCTCCCTCAAAGCGCTATCTGAATTTTGGAGGGAAAATTCAATTTCAATCACGTTTCAACGTAGTCTGAGGTAAGTGCACCCAACTTGCCTCTGTACCCAACTTGCCCCCATATGTCGATCTCGGGGATGGGCACTCCTTGGCCTCCCGGAAATATTTTTTTACATTTGTTATGTTGAAATATGAAAAAATAAGTAAGAGAATTTAAAGTGATTTTTCGATTTTTCGTGATTGCTTAGCTAAGAAATCCCTGGGGAAATTGCGTTCAGTAAAACGGGTGCCAAATTTTTTTAATTCGACCAATCTTACATACTTTAACGCATTCGATTCCTTATCTCAAAACCTTCGGGATCCACCTTTTAAAATTGTAAAACTTGAATTTGGAGCTGTCTTATCGGCAAAACATGGAGATGATTTGTAAACAAGGATGCCAATATCGGGGTGTACCTAACATGCCCCCATATGTTTATCTCGAAAGGTCGTGCAGAACGATTTTTTTCACCACTCAGAACGTGTTTATCGCATCAAAGTATTAGGTCGGAACTAGTGTTTGGGGCCGGCAAAAAGCTCCAAATGTGCTCGAACGGCGATAAAGATACTTTATCGCCGATTTACATCACTTTTTTGGTGAAAAATTGATCGAAATTAGACGTATACCCGTTGAAAAACGTTGAGGTAGACCAAAGTTGTCGGGAAAATGTCTTAATGTGGGCAAGTTGGATACACCCTTTTGTAAACTCTGAAAAATCACTTTTTGAAAAAATTGAGACATCTTGGCTTAAGTTGGTGAGATTTGAACGTACTTTAGCTCATTTTGAAAGTCTCTTTAAACAAGCTTTAAAAGAAGCTAGAGTACCTTGAAAATTGGCGAGGTAGACCAGAGTTGTTGAGAAAATGGCTTGATGGGGTAAATTGGGTACCTTACTTACCTTATTTCAGCGTTCAAAAACTGAGTTCCCACTTGAATCATATTGGTATCAAGTATCACCTAAAGGTAGGACCAGTAAATATTCAATCTTTTAGGATTCTCAGATATCTTTTCACTTTATCATCAACTCCAAAAGATAAGGAAGAAAAATTATCCTTCCATGCAAGAAAAGATCTGGATATCAAGGAATTAATAAGATCATAGATTTTAATTCAATTCCAGTAGATAATTCTGCCAGAAATTTTGTATCACGATACTAAAAATACTTTCAATTTGCCAAGTACACGTTACGCAACTGAAGCTGAACAAAAATTTTTTGGATATCAAATGATTGAAAAGTAACTTGAATACATGGGAACTCTCGAAGTTCTTATCTCATCATTTTTTCATCATTTATCGAATATGAAGAGTATAATATCCTTATGATAAATAATGCATTACTCAATTATACAAGGTTTTACAGTTATTATTGATCTTATCAAACAAATTTCAACAATTAAAAATGTACAAAAAATACCACTTACAATCAAATTTATACCGATTTGTATGATATCCGATCTCACCATTCACTCAACCGTTTACGATAACAGAATACTCACGTCAAAATGAAGATGGGAGATGCAAAAGCGAGAATGTAATGAAATTGAATGCAATATCCCTCCAACCTATGTAAATCCGCTTGACGAATGCAAATACGCGGAAATGCTGAGATCGTAAAATCGTGCCGAAGTTCAATCGGTTTTCCCTATCATGATGGGCGAAACACGAATGGAACAAGTGTCGCATGCCACAATGCATTATCACGAGAAATTTTACAAAAGTGCTATATCGCGACAAAAGAACTGAGTGCAATTCGATTTTGATAGTTTGCTCTATTTATGATGACAATTTTATCGATATGTATGGACATCATACATAAAATGGTGCAAATCCGATCATATCAATAGAATTGTCTCTGATCTTGGTAAAAATCTTTCATAACAAAATTTTGCTTGTAAAGATTTTGTGAATAATTCATCGTGCGCTCTATTCCATTCTTCAAAAAAATTCAAAATGTAAGAACTTGCAATTGTTTGTTTTTACTACTCGGAAAGTGAACGAAACACAAAAATAGCCGAATTGAAAAAAAAAAAAGATATCACACTTCATTCTAATTCTTTCTTTCCAATTGAAAATGCCTATAGTGGCAGTGCAGGTCCAATTCGACTTATTTGTATTAGCTTTAACTGCACAGATTTTCTGTAGTCTCTTCGATGTATAAGTGAGAATAGAGTAAAAGTCTTTCCATAGTACTATACTTACTCTTCAAACATCTTCTTTAGAGCTCGAGGTAGAAAGAAGCTCAAAGCAAAATTTTTCTCAGATGTTGGATATTCTTCGGATATACGACTTCAACTCTCGTCGTATACTAAAGGAAACTTTGTCAAAAGAGCATAAGGAATATGATGATCTACATGATATATTGTGATCATTTTTATATGCGTAACACAACATTGTGTACGAATTGAAAATCAGATCAATATTCTGAATTAAGAATCGGCATCTCATGCACCGATACGATTTGATCATGGTGTATCAAAGTGTTCACATTTTTATTGACTGTTAGTAAGAAAAAAAAAAAAAAGGTTTATTTAGCATTGCAACTCAGGAACTAGTTGTGAAAAGGACTGGTCAATTAAAATAAATGTAATCAAGTTGTTGGACTGCTGCACCCAACTTGTCACCATATCCGTATCTCGGAAGTGGGCATTCGTCGACCTCAATATTGATTATGATAAAGTATGAGAAGATGTTGACCCACTGTGAAAATAACACCAAAATTTTTTACTCAAAAGCTGATAGCTATAGAAAAATTTTGGTGTTATTCTTTCAGCACAACCCTGGATAATTTTTGCATTTTGCAGCGATAAACGTGAGTTTTGCACTTTTCGTGTTCGCTAAGCTAAAAGAAGCTGTCGATGCAATCGTTTTAAAGTGAACCTGGTGCCAAAATTTTTTTGTTTGACCAGCTTCAATGAATTCGTTTTTCCAAGTTGCACAATTGTATTTTGTAGCAATTTCATCTGCAAAATATGATAATTAGCCGTAAGAAATTGAAGCCATTATTGGAGTGTACCCAACTTGCCCCAATTTCCAGATTGGACCAATATTATTGAAAAAATGAAATGTTCAGATGAGGAAAAATTGGGTACAAATTTCACATAATCTCAAGACCTTCCATATCTGAAAATTATCATCAAAAAAAAAAATTATTAATAGTATTTCCAACGAATCGAAAGAAATTTTAATTAATAAGAACTTGAGTGATTTATTACCACCAAGGAGTAAAAGAGTAATGAGGTAAGCAGAGAAATAAAATCTCGAAAGTGCATCAACGATCTTGATGTTGTAAGAGTTGGGAATGAAAGAAAAGTCATATTTTACTGATTACCAATTAACCAAGGGGCAAAAGAGAGAGAGAGAGAATGGAAAAAGGAACTTTGCTCTCAGCAGTTGCGCTTTCCACGTATAGTAAAATAAAAGTTATAATGAAGTCTCGGAAAAGTAAAAAAATGTATAAAATACTCGAGGCATTGTATTAAAAAGATGTTGTTGTGACCAGAGCTGTACACGAATGCTCATTCTTCGGTAGAATCTGTACTTTTTTTGTTTCTTCTTTCCCTCTGTTATTTGAATGCAAGCGGATACTGATTCACTTTACATAACTCGACTTTTATTAACTTATAGTCGTTATATATCCATAGATATATACTATATAAGGCATCCGTCATATGTATGCTATACGTCGTTCAAAATCGATGATGATGGTGATATTTACACGGATCATTCGTAAATTTGAAAAACTTTATCTTCAAACAATCGAGAAAAAATTCCATGTGCCGGCCTAGAACGTTAAAATAAAATGAAACGTGGTTCAGATCTTCTATGATACACAAAATATGACACTCTGGTATTCCGAATTATTTAGCTGATAAGTTTCTAAGACTTGGCTTGGATGTAGTTCTAAGAAGATCAGACAGGAATCCCAAAGAATTGCTAGTATTATTTAAAACCAAGCCAACAGCTTGGGAAAATTCATTTCTGATCAAGGCTTCCAAGCTCCTCAACTCTTTCAACATCTCTGAGTTTGAAGTTGATCAACTTGATGCGATGAAAAAATTTTTTCGTCTCGAATTTCTCAAACGCGATGTAAATGATTTGAATAATAGAATCATATATAAAAGCTTGATGCTGCAACCATTTGACTTGAACTTGCTCTCCGCATAAAGTTAATGCTATTTAGCTGCTTCTCAAGTATATTATATCAGTTAAATTCTTGCCTTAGCGTCCATCATATACTCGAAATACTATCATTGCTGCCTATCTTTTGTTATCTTTAGTTATTTTTTGTTATTTTTTCTCATTTTGTGCTTGCGAGTTATCCAACTAGTTTGAATGGTAGCTTAGAGAACTCTAGCAACTCGACTATACATCGTGATTCGATCATTTTTATTTCAGATGTTCTACTGTATTTGCAACTTAGTTTTAAGTAATCTTGTATTCTTCTGTATATTTCTGAAACACCAGACGGGGTTCTACCCCAAGGTGAAATAAAGTGTAACACATACGTACATACATACATACTCTCAAATCTATACCAAGGCACATCAAGGGCCCAAAACTGAAATATCGTGTTCTCAAAGATCATCTTGGACGTGTCAAAGAAGTCGCATATCTCATCGTCTGCAGTATCTTGAGCAAGGAATATCCAAAGAGCGTTTGGATCCTTTTCAGACGATGCAATTTTCCCTCCGATAAGTGTCAGAGAGACTCGCGCGACCCTTCGCATACTTTCACGTGCCAAAATGCTAGACATGTCTAATGATATAGTGAGAGGGCGGTGAACTTGTCGAGCTGTGCTTTGCGAGTGCAGTGATATTAGATCCGTGACATCAATAACGACGTATCTTTTAATCAAAAATTATTATAGATCTGCATGATTTTTGGTCCGAAGAGATTGAATGATTAATTGATGGGTACGAATATAAATAAATAGAGAATGACGCATGACTAACGTGTTCAAAGGGAAAATTATAAGGAGCAAATTCTAAAGATGTGATTTAAAAATGAAAATACGGTATACACTCGTTCTCCCCTAACCATCTTTTTTTTTTTTTAATTTTTTACAAAATTAGCGTGTACAGAGCGGATTTTGGATGTTCATATCTGGCTATAGATATGTGAGTGTGCAAAATATTACATTACTGTAAGCCCAAATCCAGTGGATATTCTTTATGTAATGGTCGAAAACCATCACGTTGCACAAGAGATACTTACTTAGTTTTTCTACTTACTACATCAATTATAACTATAGACAAACACATCATGGTGGTCGATATTTCGCAATCTCGTTCGCAATATAAGGTGTTTTGCTCGAATTCATTTTGATAGACTTTCTCTTGGTGTCAATGTGTTAATCTTAATCTTTCCATCGAAGAAGCTATAAAACTTTCTTTTAGCAAAGCGCTACTTTCTAATGCTGAAAAAAGGTATCATACTGTCCTCGCTAGTAGGCAGGCGGTTTTGGATCACGAGGAATATTTGCCCTTATTCGCGTGCCTCAAAACAGCCAGCTTCCCAAAAAAAAGGGTCAGTTTTGGTGATTTTTTATGAAGTTTTCAGCATCTCGAACTCCGAGGAAAATTCAACTTATCAAAAAAAAAATTTTAAAGAAATTACTTCTGATCTTCAAAATCTAATCTCAAAAGTTGTAAGAAGTTCAAACTTTATCTTTTGAAAAGAAATTCATTCCAAGAATAATCGCAGAATCGTTATTAAAACGTTTATTATTGACACGATTAATTCTAATTTCACGAGTGCCTCACATTTTTCAAAGCAGGATTTACAAGAAACAATAGAAGATTTTTCTTCTGAAAAAATGCTCTTCCTAGCACTCTCAGAGATTGAGAATCCTTTTTGGGGGGGATACTGGGATAACTGAAAAGTTATAATTTAGTTCAGGATTCTCAGTAAATAATTTAAATCTGAGTTATTGCAATTCCCAATATACTCTGATTCTTTCAACAATATATGAATAGACATTACTTCAGGGTGATACAAAAAAACTCTGGCCTCGTTGATACCATTTTGCACTGAGAATAAAGTATTGCCGTCGGAACAATACGACTGTATTGTTACGTAGTATTGCTGTTAGACCAATACTGGATTGTCACCACAGCAAAATGATTTTGTTATTGAACCAATCTGGCCCAAATAACCTAAAAAATCGTTGGATTATATTTGTCCCTTTGCGGCACTATTCCGTGCAAAAATTGGTAGCTTTTGTAGCAAAATAAGCGTAATGTGACTGTTAATCCATTAAGTATCGGAGCATTCGAAATATACGCGTTATATTGAATTATTCTGGCTCTAATACCAAATCACCAAATCGTTCTGATAGATTGCTGCGATAACAAAATTGGTATTGTTCTGCGGCAAATACCATTTTGGTCGTACGACAATACGCATGGCCGTACGACCAAAATTTTTTTCTAAGTGTGTGAGGTTTATTCCAACTAGTATATAAAGTGATTTCAGGGTAAGCCTGGGTGAAACACAAGATGAGACATTTTCTTGGAGATGTTGAGCCATGAAAAGAGACGACTTGATTCGAATCAGTGCCATGGGGTTATACACCACGAAAATTGTCTGAGGTGGTTTTCTGATTGCGATCAATTTTCAAAATGCTGTCTATACGTGCCTGCAATAAACTACAAAAAGATTTCTAATTCATAACCAACTATTGGTTTTTGAAAATCTAAGTATTCCGTCGAATAATTGAAAATTTCAGCTAACTTTCGCTAGTGTTTTGTTAAATTAAAAAAATTACTTCAATATTTATTTTGAAAATCTACATTATCACTGAATGTAAAACGCTGGAAATTTTGAGATGTCAACAGACCGAATCCATTTATACAGCGTCACCTTTCATAAGAAAAAAAAAATACAGCGTCACCGAAGGAGATTACTCTCGTTTGAGGATGCCCGTCATGTCTGGCTTGGTTATTGACTTGTGATGCCCGGAGGCAAGATATCGACGTAATCTCGAGCTTTTCCCATGATAACTTGGTTTACTGCGTGTGCATATTTGACGAGCGTTGCAGTAGCACGTGCCATCTTTTCTGTCATTTTTTTTTTCTTTTTTTTTTTTCATCCTTTACCCAAGTTATTCCGATCCTCATCTCACCGTGCACCCTTTTTTGAGATTCTTTTTGACGGTTGCCGTCAAACTGAGTAAGTGATTGCTGTCATGCTCATCTATATGCTATACTTCAAAATCAAACTTTCCGTATTCGAAAGTTCGATCAAAGGCTCGAATAATAAAATTTTCCAATCACTAAAAAATGCTCTTTTTGTGATTTTGAAATGGAATTTCTACTACATGTTTTTATTCTTTTCTGTGGAATACTTTCATAAAAAATTGATATCAGAATTTCAATCAAACCATACACTCGAATTGCTCGGACTCCCCTGCATGTGTTGAACTTCCTCTTTGCCAATTTCAAATTTGATATGACATCTCGTTCCAGTGACCTAAATCAAATTTACTTCGTAAAATGAAGGTTTGATAGGTATTGTTTGAAATGTATGAGATTTCTTGTGGCTTGAGGTACGTGAGATCCATGCCACAACAACATCCCTGTCTTAAACGAATTTCGAAAAAGTGACGGGCAATACAATAGATCCTCCAAGTGACCAACTCTCCCAAAATTTTTACAATTTTCTCAACCCGTCTATACGTGTCGATCGTCTGTCCAAACTTGAAATAGACTAACACACGACCCGCACCTAGAAATTCCAAACAATTGTTGGTCGAACAAATCGGTGTCGGGTTGGCTCCGAGTGGCCGTGTCAGGCCGTCTCAAATAACGATACGTGAACGAATTGTTACCCCGGCACTGCATTCCTCGTCGTCGTATCGTCCTGACACATTCAATTTTCCCACTCGTCTCGATCCATTTCGGTTCTCGCTTTTGCAGCTACAGGATCACAGAACTGCTCGTGCGTCCATCGCGTGTTGGATATCGTTTCAGGATTATTTTCTCAAGCTTCGCCTTATGCTACCAACATATATATATCATATGTGTGTGTGTATTTGTGAGCTTGCAGACATCTACAGTATTATTTGGCCTCTCAAGATCGGATGGTCTCGATGAGATTGCAAGCTCGCGATAGAACGGCGTTGCACCCCGTTGAGTGCTGATATCTGATACAATTTTCCTGCTGTGTGCGTCGATAGACGTGCATGGGAGGCTTTGATAATCTTTGATGAAATTTATCAGGAACACTGACATTTCTATCACATTGAGTAATTTGCCTTATTTGAAAAACATCACACGATTTTATATGGGTGATTCCGCCAAAACATGTCAATTTTGGGGGTCGATTTCCTATTACCATCAATCCGGGTTACTTTGAACACTTTTTGAAAATTTTGCTCGTAATTTTTCTGTAACTTGTACGTTTTACATCATAAAGGCAATGTATCTCATGTCAATTTCGATTGCGCGATGATAGTTAGAGTCCAATTGAATGTTTTAGGCAGAAGTTATGATCATTTGAAAAGTGTTCAAAGTTAGACCCCCCTGTAGGGGTAACTTTGAACACTTGAATAATTTAACGTGAGATAACCTTTGACGGCGAATGTGGTAATGATCTCTGTTCTTCTCTATAATATGAGAACTCGATCTGCTAGTAGGTTTGCACTCAGAAATGATATTCCTAGCTCATTTAGAGTTTTCTAAAATTGGAAGGAAGCTTCACACAATGAATGAGTATTTCTCAGAATTATCTAAATGGTAATTACAGTTTGCATTTGATTCAAAAAATTTACTCCTACAAAGTTCCCATCGAATAAAAAAACGTTCACTTCTTGATGTATAATAATTGGGAGAGTCGAGCAGAGCATTTTAAAAATCAAATGATCCCAACGACAAATCCAAAAGCTGATAAATCATCAAAACCAAAGAATTAATTTGTATGATACAGTCACCCGGGTTTCTGAGTGACTATGATTTTTTAAAGTGTTCAAAGTTACGCCATTCGTCGAAAAAGCATGTATTTCCCATTCGAGTGTTAAAAGTTACCCCGTTTGGAAAGAAAAATACGTCTTTTTCAGTTTTTACAGTATGAAATTGAGTCAGGATGGAAGTACACCATTGTGACGTTGGATTTTTTGAGATTCTGATCGATGTGGATCGCCAAAATCTAGCGCCATTGACTTAGATCCGCCCGGGCAATTTTCAATGGAGACCAATTTTTTAGAGCTACTTTTCTTCGCTCCGAAATCAAGCCCTCCAAGAAGTTTGTTGTAAAGTCACACATATCTGGTGGTCCAAAATGTTGTCCACGCATGTCACTATCAAGTAAATAAGTACCACAACTTTTCCGCATCCCTAATTTGCTGATTTCAAGAATTCAAAACTTGTAACTCGAGTGTTCAAAGTTACTTCGTCTGTTCAAAGTAGAAAACCCCGGTTAACGGTACCCTTTTGATCATTCAATTTTCTTTCATGCCTCGGTCACCTGATAGAGTCAAAATAATGAGTAAATCAGATGGCGTGTCGTTACGAAAAATTATCTTGAATCCAACAGTATCCATCCATGCAACATGGATCTAGATCCATGGTCGACGTTAGATCGATATTACATTTTATTAAGGATCACGGAATGTGACATTTCGATTTTTAAAGCATCGCACAAGCTCGTATAGATTCAAATGGCCCTTTTGATGCCACCAAATTACAGTGGGAAAACAAATAACGGAGTGATTGAAGTCATTGATATAATTCAATATGACATGGAAGTGACGTATTTTGTTGACCCAGCTTCGCTCGTTTAAACTACTTCAAATCACCGACTATATCGAGCCTAGAACTTCTAGTCAAAACTAAATGGAACGAAGTACCCACCCCGAAAAAAGCTTTTCGCCTACACAGAAAATTTTCAGGACGGTGTTCTTGGCGCAGCATGGAATATGACACGGCCAACACAGAAAATTCTGTACTAAAGAATATCACACGAGTTTTTAAGACAGAATGTTGGCGCTTGTCACACCACGAAAAACTCGAGTAAAGACTTGTATTTGTGCATGAAGTTATTACTTTAGATATGAGCTTTCGGATGATATGTAACAAGAATGCTGTATCTGACGTTAGAAAATGAAGAAAAAAACAAGCGAAAAACCTTGTTTTTGGACAAGTATTTGGTGTACGAAAAGAACAAATATCGTCATTAAAAAATATTCTCGTATGTTCCACAAGAAGATACCGTGAAGGTTTCTTCCAAATGCAAGCTCAGTTTCAACGGGCTATAAATAGTACATTTCGATACCAGAGTGGAAAAATAGGTTTCACACCCGTGTATCGAACTGTGTTTTTCGACAAACTGTGCGAGGAAGTGAAAAATGAGTGCGTAAATAGTACATACATTATGCACCGATGCGAGGTTAGGCTGTTTTGGGGCATGGGAATCAATTTTCCCCGAGTGTAACGAGGGAAAAATATGCCACGACTCTTACTTTCTCGCTCACCGCTTCTCACAAAAAAATCTTGGACGATATAGGCCCTGTCATAAAAGGGAACTGGTAGTTTTTCTTTGCTTTATAATACCATATCAGAATGTTTTTCTTCTGTAGGAATTATTCAGTGACCAAATAATAATTCCAAATACACGGAAAAAGAGGCGATAATATTTCAATACAAATTTTGTATAACAGCGCAATTTGAATAATTACACGCCGTCAACTTATGAAATATTTTACAGACTCAACTAACAATAAGTATCTCTTCACAAATTTTTCAGAGACCACAACGCAAACGCTGATTCTCAAAACATGCTTCAGTTCGATGATATTCAAAAAGCTCATGTTTCGCGATCGAGTTCCACAAATTTAGTCTTTCTCTTTGACTAAACTGAGTTCAATTCACTTATTATTCGAGCTTACCAACGTCCGAATAGAAAAACTAGGTCAAAGAGTTAGGCCAGATTTTGCGTAAAATTTGAAATCTGATGAGCCATTTTAATTTGAATCTCAGCCAAATTTCGGATATTTTCAACTGATAAAGAGAAAAAATGTCGAATCAAAATGAGAGGAATGTCCTTGCGGTTGCATCTCAGTTCGAGGCAGATTTTTCGACGAACTGTCCGAAAGAATTTTTTCCTGTTTACATGTTTCAACAATTAATTAAAAATTTCCATGTAAAATAATTAAAGGAAAATGAAATAAAAATGAGGTGCGTAATATGTGTCTGCCTGGACAGTAATCCCAATTCATTATTTTATCATCAGAAACAAAAGGTTTGAGTCCTGTAAAAATGAGAAAAATTACCATTATCTGACGTCAAAAAATATCTCAAGGTATGACCGACTTGTGGATTTCGTTTTGCCTTCAATTAATGGAGCTTAATCTGATGAGTCATCTGTTGGTCAAGGTTTTTAAAACTCGAACACAGTAAAATTTGAAAATATTCAAAAAAATATCCAAACTTCCTCCGGTGGAAGTACTCTGACTAGAAACTAAAGACATAATAGATACACATATGCTCGAATTGTATACATTTTAAACAGAATCCCAGATGTGAAAAGTGACAAATAAAAAAAATATTGGAACAGAAAGTGAGCGATACTTGTTGATATCAAAACCAAGTGAACTCACTCACAAATATGATACCATTCAACATCTCTCAACTTCAATTCCAAACGACAAAGTACATACGCCGTGGAAGTCCACACACGTATGTACGCGGACAGATTAATTTTCGTTCGTGATATTTTTGCAGAAAATCAAAACTAATCAACGCTCTCGCTCAGAATTTATATACATCCATTAGTGTATCATACATCAGTGGTGAAAATAACGTATGTTGCAAGGCACAAACTCGTTGATATGTACGAACAAAGAATTCATTAAGCTTTCGAATGCGTGTATATGACATTTGCTAGAGGGGCAATTTACCTGATATAAATTGAGAGTCTGTACACACATACATACATATGGGAAATTTTACGTACATACACTTTAATGAACATGTGTGCAAATATGTATAGAAAGAGCAATATTTGGTACGATTCGCGCGTCATCGATTCGAGCTTTTGCAGCAAGCTCGTTAAGGGTGCCACGTGGCACCTGCACACTCTATATAGGACATATAGATTTCAAACCGAACAATCAAAGTGAATTGTATAAGGCCGGTATGTAGGCTGAATATACAATTTTATATTCGTATACGTGATAGAGAATGCATCAAAAATTAAAACGAGAGAGCACAAAGTCATCAATATACGGGTTCCCAAGATTTTATCGTGAATGTTACCAGTTGCTCGAGTGTGATAATGATTTTCATGAAAATATTTCATCCAGACGATGTTGTTTTGTATGCGCAACAACGTATAATATGTGCGACTCCAGAGAAATGTTTTCCATTGGTGTTGCGAAATTTTGAAATTCATCGAGGCAATAATTTTCTGAGCTTCGAGCAGTATTTTAAAATGTTCAAAACTTGAGATAATCCCAGTGATGGTTTTAGGCTCCGTACTACCAAAATGAGGCTGTGAAATTCGAGAAAACGTGTTCTAAGCAGAAATGTTTCCTTCGTGTAACGAAATTTTCTCTATAATGTGATCTTCCATTTGATCGTGGTCGTAAATTTTTCGGAAATTAATTGAATTCTTGGTTTTCTCATAGTCACGGGCTAAATATTGATCGCACAGTGGCTAAATTTTGTTGAATTAATTAGACATCTCTACTAACAAGGGGAAGACCAGGGGTCCGGAACTTAAATTTTCTGGAAAAGGCAAAAATTCTCCATCCTTCACCTTAATTCAAGACCATAGCAAAACTCATGTATTTTTTCAACATTTTCTAGATCCATCAAGAAAGTCGATAAACTACATTCATGGTGAAATCACAAACAAAACCGTGCCTAAAATGAATGACTCATTTGATTTGACTCTGGGGTTTGGGATATTTGAAATTACTCACTTGAGAAACGATAAAAATGAATTATTTCCCTGGTAGAAATTCATCCTAATGTAACACATTATTAGCCATAAAATGGCCATTTTCAGCCAAAATTGGCCAAAAATAGCCATTTTATGTCTATTAATGTGTTACATCGAAGTAAATTTCTACCAGGGATTGAGATGAGTCATTTGAAAAATCTGTAAAAAAAAAAACTAAGTATTCTACGCCTAAGTTTCCCTAATGAGTCATTTCTAATGAGTAATTTCAAATAATTTATTTCTATCGTTCCTCAAACGAATCATGTCAAAAATCACAAATCCCTGATTCCTTTAAAAGGAGTCACTTATTTTAGGTATATAGGGAAGCACCTAATACCTATTGGCTGCACTAGCTTTCAGTAGAAAGATCAATGTATAGTAAGACGAGCTCAGCAGGTATGTACTAAGAGGGTTGAAAATCGAGTGGATCTAAGGCGACTATCAATTAATCGCCACAAGGCTTTAGTCCTGACAGGAGGTGTAAGGAGAGAAGCTATATATAAGTGCCGCACATTGAGAATTGAAGAGCTGCAAGCTATATAACTGAGTATCAGATTCCGATCAAACCTCCCTCGAGCAAAGCGCGCATCTGAACGCGTTATATGGAATTAATCAACGCCTGACACCACCGTCTTTAAATATTCGAGTAGTTTCCTTCTCTCTCTTACAATCTTGTAGATGAGCCACGGAAGTGAAATGCGATATTATGCAAAAATTTCAGGGAGATAATAGTCTATTTGCTCATTTTTCTTCAACAATTTTGATAACTTCTCATTTTGAAGTCTTTACGTTTTCAGCTTTCATTCTAATATTGAATCAAACCATTTTTTTTCTGTTGGAGGACAAAAGCTATACGTATAGGTTTTAGTTTCATTTCTTATTTATTCATTTAAAAACGCTTTCTGGAGCAAGCGAATTTAACGTCTACAATAAATTGGAATTTGTTAACGTAATTGATAAAAATGAATGAAAAGAATTTTGGGGTTAGATAGAAAAAAAATCAGCATAATATCTCACACGCTTCCATAAGTTCTTCCATTTTTATTGAAAGCTGGATATAATGGGACGAATTTTTAAAAAATTTCGATAATTTTTTCCCCACTCAGCATATTTAATTTGCGGTCTTCTCGCTCATTATCAAGTAGAGTACTTCAAATGTCGGTAAACATGTCCTTTTTCAGGGTATTCTTGGAAAGAGCATGCAACTTGCAACTATGAATCGAGCTCTACTCCCATCTATTTTTCTTCTAAAATTTACGTCACTAAGCGAAAGATAACGAGAGTGCGGTGCATGCAGAGCCGAGTATAGCTTTGCAATGCATTACGGCCTGAATCGAATCGAGATAAACGTCCCGGATATTGTGCGGGCAAAGAAGTCGTTAGATAAAACCCAAAATATATGATAGCTCACTTGCAATCGGGTGCACTTTGCACTTTTATCAGGTCACAATTTTGACTTTTCGCAACTATCGTTTCCCACGAATAATCCGACAATGTTCTCTAATACTAGTATTGCAAATGAGAAGCAAAACAATTTTACATTTACATTAATAATGATTGCTCTATGTGAACTCAGAAAACAAAGCTTATATTTTTGACTAATTTCAAAAATTCTATCGATCGTGATGAGTGAGATCATCAAGAGCAAGCTAAACAAGTGTAAGAATGATCATTCTCCCAATAAAAGATTACACAGGACAGAAATGAAAATGTTCAACAAGAGAGTCGCTGATATGATTATCTCTATGGATGGCACTATGGTAATGAAAAGATAGCCGCTTATGATTGATTCCATCACGATCTCATCTATCTTGAAAAAAACTACGACGCCGAGAGAATGAGAGCCTAATTGATTTTAGAATTTTAAGATCGATTAAAGCAATGATCTTCTTGAGAAAAAAAACATGTTTGCGTACCATGATGCTGTCAGTATACAATTTATTGCCCGCGTTGGATGCAACGTTCAAAAAGTTCATCAAATATTGTTCAAACAGTACTTTTGATGAGCAATAGTCAAAGATTTCCTGAAAATTAAACTTTCGTCAGATTTTTCAGTGAAATAAGAGTCAACTGAATTAGTTTAAAGTTCGCATTGCTTTCATTCTGTTGCGATAAATGCTACCCAAATGAAGATAGTCACTAAGCCGATCCTCTGTAGGAGAATTTCCATTAACAGGTATCAGGAAAGCATTTCTTTTTTTCATTTCAAATAATACTATGAAGTAATAAATTCAATTCTCTCAACTTTATTATGTACAAGTATATCGATCTTATCCATATGCATATCTCTAAGATAGTATCAAATCTGGTAAATTATTGCGCATACCTGGCAATTGCCAACTTGAAACGCGAGTTTTCAATTACGTATGTGCATAGATGAGTTGTAAACGTGTGGCTTGGGAATTTTATACTTCGTGATCTTCTCATCCAATTCAGGTACTGATGGATAATAAGTGTTGGCAAACTTCTTCCTACTCTTAGGGTACGGTCGCAAACATTTAGGAATATACTCTGGAGCATGGTCATCGAGACGCCTCATCCACATATTAGTACCACGCTCCCAAGGCTCCCGTTTCTTGTCCAACGGACGCGTTTTGAATTTTATAAGGTAGATCCTTTGCCAATCATAAATTTCTGGAGGTAGTCTGGAAAAAATGATTTTATCGTCAATTAAAATATGTGTCACAACAGATGGTTTTTGGAATCCAATAGTTATTGAAGTCAGCAAATGATCAAAGTGATCAAGATGAAAATTAACGGATATAGTATTTTGCAGAAGAAAACAAGCAACAAAGAGAGTTCATTTCATTTTGACAGAGAAGAGACTACATCATTGCCCACATATCTCCAATACAGAAGAAACAAACTCACCTGTGTCTTGGTCGGTTAGACATTAAATGCTTATACTTGTCCTCAAGCCACACTCTCCTTTCAGTATCTTCGATATTTGCTATGATACGTTCTTTTCTCAAGTATGGTTTCATTTCTATATTATTTCTGGTTTCAGGAACATTGGCATAGAATTTAATCAAATGCTTCAACACATCTTCATTGAGTCCATGTACAGTTTCACCTTCAATGGAATCAAATAACTTCATAGGCTCTGTCACCCAGCACATATTTTTCCTTGGGTTAACGTACAAGTTATCTACGTTCAATGCTGTTGTATTGAGTTGGTAAGTTGAAAATGACCACCATTGTCCATTAGTAATAATTGCTTGATTCACTAGTGGATAAGTTGGATCTTGAAATGTTGAAAAACCTGTGGGAAAATAGATAGGCTATCAAACAAACATAGAATCAATCTATAATTGCTCAAAATACAAAAAATACTATGAAGCTTGGATGATTGATCTTCTGACTCTGAAGTCATAACTTGGAACGGTTGTAAACTAGATGGTAATCAAATTTTAATCAGCTCACCTTGATAGCAAGCTTGTGAGTAAAGCCAAGTGAATGAAGCATAAACTGCTTGAGCTTTTAAAGCATCTTCATTATCATTATAATTTTCTGGTCTAGTCGTGAGGTGTCCCCTGTAATGATAGGATAGACAACCAAATTCATTGGGGTCACCTGGCCAGAACCCAGGTATTATAGTAGCTCGTTGACGTTCACCAAAATAACCCAATTTTCGAGGATCTGATTCTTCTACAGGTATATCAAGGGCTTCATGCATGCACTCTTCTAGAGGAATGATTTCTCTTAGAGGCTTGTGATGTCTGACTTGAAAAATTGGATTGCCAGTGTACTTCATACATTGCTCTACACGTTCCTCTTCCCAATCTTTGGCAAAATGACCTCTACGGGCTGCACGCACTTCTTTAGGTGTTTCAAAACCACCAAAAAACCAAAATGCTTCAATACGTGGGTCAGAGTCTACTTGAGCTTCCATTAAATGGGGATAATTTTTAGACAGATTTGTGGTTAAAATACGATTCAGCTGTTGGCTCACAGATTTTGCTGTTTGATTTTCTAAGAATACCGGATCTTCAAGTTGATTAGCATTATACTTGTAGCGTTGCCTGCAATGAAAAAGCAAGTTTACAGCTCTGCACTAAGGGTAAATGCTACAAGGATATCATATCCAAGAATTTTACTCACTGTTTATGATTGAACTCAAATGCTAATGCGTCCTCTACTTGACTCTTGATCTGTTGCACAGATGCATCAAGCTGCTCAGAACTCATAATATTATTGTAGTAATCAGGCAAACCATTGTGATCAGCAATATGAGTTCTTGTCACCCACTGAGCAAATGGTAATGGATCATATGGCAAAACACCTTCAGTAAGGATATGAGACCTCCATCCATAATATCTTGGCATGTTTAGCTCAAAAATCTTCTCTTCTACAGTATCCAACTTTTCTACTTTCTGGTGCCATATTTTGCGTAGTCGACTTTTTACTGCAGCATGAGATTTATCCAGTATATTAGAAAATCTAGAATTTATCTCTTCCAACTCCTCTTTCAACTCTTTTTTAGCTTTCAAATACGAGTTGAGCATTTTGGGATCTTTAGGAGGCCTGACAAGAATCTTTTTCGGACTATCGCTGAAACTTGTATCGGAGCTTACAGCCGGCACACTCCGACACCGACGAGACAACTTCGATATTGGATTTAAATGTGCAAGTAAACTCGGATTCATTTTGCAGCACTGCATCTTGACTCACAGAAGTATTTCACAAACCTAAATAAAATTACAATCCCGAAGAAATATTTAGAGTTATTCAAGACATGATCGTCGAATCGTATCCTCGGCAAGTCAACCGAGGAAGCAGATGACAGGTTATGTTTTATTGTGTATGTTGCATGTTGCAGGTGCAGTAGTGCAGCCGACACAACTTTGGTGATCTAGGGGAATTTGGTTTCCGATCCTAGGATCTTTAAATGAATTGGGGATAACCACCCCTACTAATCGCAGGCGGTATATTTCGAGTTCGGCGAAGAAATTTAATCAATAGATGTATTTTTCAAAACTTGTTTGAGAATGAAATTGATCGTAAAGGAATACTCAATCCGATACTTGATTCATTTTGTGAAAAGAGATGACAATTATGCGCGCATCTGAATATTTACAAGAAACCCGCTCACCACAAGGTTTATTCGATTACGCCGGCGTGGCCTGGCGTGGCCGCCGTAATCGAATAAACCTACCCTCCCTAGAATAAACCTACAATCTTGGTCACCTGATCCGAACATTGCCGAGGCTGAACGATTCGTAAACGATCTGATCGCTCTGCTAAAGAGACCGCTCACCGCTCACGGCTCAGAGCACTCGAAGGCACTCGAAGGCGTGGGCCGTTTGTTGTTGTAGGCGTTGGCACGTCGCCGCACTAGTTTCTTATTATCATTTATTCACAGTATTATTGTTGATTTGATTAAAAATGTGCTGTCGACAATCTCTGCTGATTCAGTTTACAATCATCGTACTAGCCACGTATTTTATACAAGATGGTAATCTCATATTTCTCTGTTATTTTCACTGTGTGGTAGATTCCTCTTCATAAATTCTCACCAATGATCATTTAGACACTTTTCATAGCTATCTCATTCTACCGCTGATGAACACTCTATACTGGAATGAAAAATCTTTATTACAAATCTGATGAAGCAGTGATATACACTATCTATTTGATGTGACAGAGTTTCAAAATTGTTAGAGAATTATTTTTACCACCAGCTGATGATTGATACATTTCATTTTCTTCATCTGTAGAATATATAAAGAAAAATTTCCTCTTTACTTTTTCAGGCCTCTCTATACAATGTTGGAAGTGTAGATCAGACTCTGATCCCAAATGTGGTGATCCATTCGATAACTCTACTCTTCATATTTTTGACTGTGCGCAAGCAGAGCCATTACCAGCGTACCCACTTGTCAAATCAACTATGTGCAGAAAAATTCGTCAAAAAGGTGAGTGCAATGCAAATGCTCCGAGAGATAGAAAGACAATTCTCATTGTCCTTTGAACTCTTTCTTTGAATTGTGTGTAAAAATTTCACCTGATGTTTTATATATCCCCCTTACTTTGAAACTTTTTTTTAAATCCTAGTCAATGGGCAGTGGCGAGTGGACCGCAGTTGTGCTTTTTTGGGTGAGCCTGGTATTGGAGGAGATGAAAGATTTTGCCTCATGAGGACAGGAACATACAATATATTCATAGAGTATTGCACTTGCAGCAGCAAAGATGGGTGCAACACAGCTCCCAGACTTCAACGGCATGTATTGGTTGAATTCACCACACTGATTATTCTTCCTGCTTTGACTCTTCTTGCCAAATATTGAATTAATCAGAATTTGGTTGAGGTAATGGAATTACGAGTATGAGAGCTTGAGCCATCCGTCCAAAAATCGTATCACACACTCAAGTTAGTTTAGAGTGGTACTCATGAAGTCACAGCATTCCAAATCTTAGAAGTTTGAACATATCCACTTCAAAAGATCTTGATAATGACAGGACTTCTATGTTGTGATCAAAGCATAGACATGTAAGACTGCTTATACCGTCCATGTAGGTGTGTAAGTGACTTTTAAAGCTGAAGTTATCCCTTTTAAATCTTTTGTGAATTGGTCACTATAATTTTATTGATTCAAGTATTAACTTTAATTTGTGAACAGGAAGCGGGCAAGCTCCTCTCGCTCCTGAACAGATTAATGTAGGAAATAATCATTGAGATTCTTCAGCGATCTCATTTTCTGTCTTTGAAAAAGAAGCAGGAGACTTACACACCAATTTGAAAATGATTTGCGAAAATTTCTCAAAGAATTGGACGTCAATCATGATGACGCACATGTTGTGCCTTGCTTTTGATATACTTACAAAGCTTGGTTGTTAGTGAATCAAGTTTAGTTTGAACGTTGTGGAAATGTGTCGTTTTAGCTATTTTCCTCAACATATTTTTCCAGATTCCTAACACCAGCCTTCCTCAATCATGTACATAGCATAAATATTTTTCAAACACGAGATTTTGTAGGATTTTGTACAATAAAGACAAGATTTTCATGAAAAATTTTGCTGAGTATTCAAGATGACTCGATCTGTAACTTCATTCTTGATCTTATATTTAATTAGGTATCACATGATTCTGAAGATTTTTCAAATGCCGCAAACGTCGACGCGATAGTCTTTTATGGTCAATGAATCAGTGAAACATCTCAAGTATAGTAGAGCTTGAGGAAAAGTATTCAACATTAGCGATTTAAGACATTTAGCAATGATACTGCTATGAGCTCTATAATTTTGAAGGGGTTTCAAGATTAGAAGAGCTTTGATGAAAATAGTAGGTCCATCAACGTGATATACTTCGAAGTTCGATAAAAAGTACAATTTATTTCAGTTTACAAAAAGTATATGCACAAAGTAGTTATATCCAACATCATAGTTAGATTAGAAGTAGTTTTATAAATGAAATTCAAATCATAGATCAAACAAATTACATGAATCTTATGAAGATATTAATCATTGCTGTTGGGTGTGCATCACAGCCGCACACAACGGCAATTGTTGGTAAATGAAATTTTTTTAAATCGTTCGTGATGTAATACAACACCAACGAATTATCGTACAGACGCAACTTATTATATTTATAAATGTTGCAGTTATTGATAGGTTCTTGGGGACTTTCTAAAATTATTCACAAAACTTTCTTAACTTATTCATTAATGTTTCATCTAACATAATGAAAACGGCTGTTCTCCCATTGAGTCATTTTTGATGAGTGATATTTCGAGTATAGGAAAAAACAGCATCTTGCTATAGTTGCCGATTATATTTGACTTGTGTGAAAAATTTCACGTTCACAATGAATACTGACTCTTTACGTCAATGTGTACAATTCATATATTTTTCTCTTTCGATGCCTTTCAATTCTCACGACGCGTACATTCCCTCAGGATCTTAAATTGGTTGATTCTCTGCTCAATATGCTTGCTATCACTGTTCTTGTTATAATGAACTATAAGGGCTGATGTAACGTGAGTATCAATATCTTCAATTGGCGGAGTGTTTCAACATCAATTCAATTGATAATATTTACAAAACTTCCATGCATTTGAAGAAGCAGACGACTGTTTGAATCGTCGCGGTAATTATTCAAGTGTACAAATATTACTCAAGTTTTCTAATAGATAATGGCACCACTAACTACACTTGTTCTTGGTAAAATTTGATACTGTCAGATAAATAGCGATTGTCGCCACAAATAAAGAGTAAAGGTATGTTCCTCAAGAATCTCGAAAGTATTCAAATTCAATTGAATATATTTTTCTGCATTTTAACTGAAAAAAAACTTTGAGATAAAGATTAATTTCCCACTCGAGCTCTACAAGAAAAATTCATAAAAATTCGATACTGACAGAGAACTTTTCTTGAAGCCACAAATAAGCTTTATTCGAACAGCTGCCATTTGATGATTTGTTGTCCTGGTTTTGCTAAAGCTTGCTTCCACTGTTCGCTATAAGTTCCACCGACTTCAGGCCCAATGACAAAATGACCCACAGTTGTCTTCTTCCCTGTAAAATGAAAGCAATCACGAAAAATCAACAACCAGATACTATTGACAAGATGAACTACTTATCTGGAGATGAAGTAAGTTGAATACAAGGAGAAAATTGACTGGTTCACACGTACCGATTTTGTTCTTGGATACAAACTTAACGACAAAGCTGACGTCTTTGAGTGCACCCTCGTATGGATTTTCAGCAGCAACCTGTGCGTGCGCTTCATCAAACTTCATCGAAACGCAGGGTGCAAATCGGTCGCTCTTCCAGAAATGTGTTAATTTTCCGGAATCCACAACGGACATTTTTATATACATGTGGCCCTTGAGAGCTTCATGCTCGTGCATTGACTGCAATGAGCAACGTAACCGAATCAAGGTAAGCACCAGTCTACCACCGCTGACATCCTTCTTATCACTCTTTTCTTGACATAGTGATAACTCAACTTGACCTTTTTTATTCTCTCTCTGAAACATAATACAATAGTTAGTATCATCATCCCGAGTTTGATTGTATAGATATCCACTATTGTTCGGGAGCAGATGTTCTCACTCAGGCATTGCAAAAACTGAATAACGAATTATTTTTGTAACTGTGAGTCACAGAAGCTTGAATAACGAAAAATTTTCTTATCGGAAGATGTTGAAGCAAGAAATGATCAAGAAAATTTCAATAAGTTTTGCATTACTCGGTAAGCTATTATTCAATGACGCTGTCCGTTGTTCCACTACTCAGTTTGAGATTCATCGACCTCTCCGCGGTGGGCAGGCTTGGCAGGCTACAAACGTCAATCAACTTAATTGAATTTCACATCCATTGTGCTTTCTATTATGAATTACAAGTCAATGAGTTGAAAGTTGAGCCGGCCATCTAGTATGTGATCATTGTAGTACAAGACTGAACTGCAAATTATTCAAATAAAATTGAATGTGCGATCGCCTCATTAAAGACAACACTCTCGGCACACTACGAGGATAGGCCACCGTAGCAAAATGAGAAAATCACTCTTTACAATTAAAAAATCCTGAGTTATAGGGGCCAATCTGACTGTGAGCTCGGTTCTAGATTCTTGCGTAAAAGTATACACAAGAAGATCTCCACCTCAATTAGTCCAGACCCAAAATTCTGTTCTGATAATAAGTTCTCCAATCCAGATTTGATTCGAGGGCGAGAAACTAAAATTCCCGACTATTCAGAACATTCATCCGAAATTCCCGATGTTTTCTCGACTTTTCTCGGTTTTTTCCCTGTAGGCATCCTGTAATCGATCAAGAGGAACTCCACGTTTACTTCACAGTGACAGACAACTACTACTGTCTAAAAGTGGATTTTAATTTGATATCATCCAAAAGTGATGATCAAATTTCTGGAAAAATTCTTGAGCGAGCTCGACAGATACGTTAAATGAAAATTGAATCCTGCATCGAAATATTGAATTTCCAGTTTCCTCACTTCTTTGATAATGTTATAAACTCTACGATTACTAAAATTTTCGAATCTTGGAATCATCCTTTTTCAAAATCTTAGCTGAATCGTTGATCACTAATAATCGAGTCCAAGGATACGATCTGGTTGAAAATCAAATGTCTTTAAAGTAAGAGGTATACGCAAGGAGACATACTCGTTCCTCAGCACCGGAGATGCCACTGGAAATTGCTTTGAGAGTCCTCCACATGTCACCAGTAGAAACGTCCTGGGGATGTTTTGGCTTTAAAGGTCGACTGTTGAAATTACGAGGATCAAGAGGTACAGTTGTCGCACCAATTGTACGTCTCTTTTCAAAAGCTTTGCGCTGTTCAGCAGCCGATGCAGCGGTTACGGGTTCACCGATCTTGTCTGAGCCTTTACCTCCAAAAAATTGTCCAAGCAGCTTGCCTGCTCTCATAGAACTTCTCGAATTCATATTACTTGCTGATTGTTCTTGCTGTGTCCCAGACTGCTGCTGAGCTCTTTTGGTTTTGCCATCTTTTTTGTTTTCCTTGCCCATCGCAGTGGCTACCAATGATCAGTGAAACAATCATTACAAAATATGATGCAGAAACTAGAGCATTCTCGAAATGAGTCGCATTGATGTGATTCATTAATTGCGAAATATGTTTCCTTGCTATAATTAACTTTTCTGGCCACGAGTAAGTGTCCAAATTCAATGTCACAATTGCATTGATTAGTTTCATATCATTATACTCACTTTTATCTCGATCATTTTCTTTCTTATCAGTGGCTATGAGAGGCTTGTCCTCCAAAATTGCAAATAGCGTTGCTACTATGAATTTTGAGGCGCCGATCTCTTCCTCGACGACTTTCGTCTTGCCAAACTTTCCCCTCGTCTCTTTTCGCAACGGAAATACAAACTCCTCGTTCCATTGAGGCCATGACTCGTTGCGCGACGTCGTTTCATACTTGTCTTTACCCGGGATTAGCTTGACCTGTGAATCATCGGTTCAGACATGACTAATCTTCTGTCAAGAATAAGAAAAAACTTCTCATAACTAGCAAGTTTATATTCTCATGGAAACCATATTAAGCTATTTCAACGTTGTGCCACTTTTTTGAAAGAGTTATGCAAAAATTCATTTGCTCATTGCCCAGAGAATTGAGATGCAGAAAACTAAGATGATTTGAAAGATCAAAGATCATGCGCTAGGTATAGTTACACTAGCTATAAATTATCCAAATAATTAATTAACGTTGAAGTTCTGGGAACTTGGGATTTTTAATCGAGTATAGGTATAAAGAAAGCATGATGAATTCTCTGACGATTCTCAAGAAAACAGATGTAATATATGATTGCGGACCGGAAATCCATATTAGATCAGTCAACAGAAATCCTTCAGATCACAGCTGGATCATTTCAAGCTTAAAAGTTATGATTCTAGATACAAAATAAGAGGACACGTATTCTTTTGTTTTGTTCAAATTTGCCTCCGCTTGGAGCTACGCAAAATTTGAACTATGAGCGCTATGAAGTAGAGATTTTCGAAAGATTGGCGACTCGCGATAGCTGTTGAGATAACAGAGACTTTTACCGCACAAGCAGCGATGAATTTCAGTGTAATACTACCCATCTAATGGAATCTATTGACATTTTAGCGTATGCATTGATTCGCTACTGACTATTGCGATTTTAGCTGTATTGAGTCGTCAATTTTTCGGAAATTCCCACTTCACACTCATAATTCAAATTTTGCGTAGTCCCGAAAGGAAGCAAATGTGAACGAAACAACAGAGACGTGTCCTCTTATTTTGTATCGAGAATGATGTATTTCAAACCTGAATGGATCTGTCATCTAGAGGATTTCACTTCCTGATCTTGAATGGATTCGGGGTAAGCTAGAGAGGAGATCTACCCAAATTAAGGATTATGCTCCAGGAAGCTCATCTCTACGAAACCATTACAGATATTTTCACTAGAAAATCCAAACGACCCTTGGACTTGCTCAATAAACACATTCTCAACAATCATCACTGACTCACTTTTTTTAACAGTAAAAATCTTGAGGTTTATGTTAAGATTGGATTCGGTAACAAGGTATAAGAAAATTTGTCGATCACCTACCTTGACGACGTAACTGTTGACGCGGGTAAAACCAAAATTCTGTGGTAGATGACGAGCACCTAGAACGGTGACTCGAAGTTTTTTCTCATTTGGCGAATGTACAATTCTCAAACCAATTTCAGGCTCGAGGTTGACGCTCGCACCGCGTTCGGTCAACGGTTGCGAAACTTTTTGTAGGCTCGTATCCAGAAAATTCTTAATTTTTGCTATCGCCATCGTGTTTATTCCTAATCTGAGTGGCGCTTATTGTCAATCAGCTCTAGAATTTTTCGTTTTGATGATCGGCGAAATCTGATGAGACTGATGGTGCAGGGTTACCCGCGTCGTTGACATTGACGCCAAATTTGTATTTATTGCTGGGTCACAATGGATAGGTTTGGACTCGAGATTCTTCGGGGTGACTGTGGTGAAGCTCATCGAACACGACTATCTGCAAAGGAAACAATGAATGAGGATTTTTTACTATACTCATGAATAATTGTATATCTAATAACTCAAATGATTATTTTGGCTGAGACCAGAAATATTTGAAAGTAGCTCTTGGTTTCCCGGCGACGATACAGGTGAAATTGGTGATTAAGTTTGATATTGTTGTAACAAAATAGACAGCCATTCAAAATAATACTCAGAAAAAGATTGAATGCCTATTTATTAATGAAATAAGATCGCGGTTTATGAGACAAACCTCTGTGTGATAGGCAGATGATGAAAAGGAAATAATAATTTGTAAATACATAGATACGAACTGATCAAGTGAAGAGAACGAGCACGCTATTTTTCCTTTAAAATTTTGCAATGTCGACCCCTTGAATCAAATATCAGTTATCTTCAATCCCTGATCAAAAATCACATCGTTTCAAAATGTTGGATCAGTGAAACATCGCATTGGCTCGAATTTTTATTTGATCTGAAACAGTTCAGGCAAATTGTTTTGAAAAACTCATCTGCTGTTCAATAAGTAGCGGACGCAAAACCCAACCACAGTGTAAAGACTTGGTACAAAACACTTGCCGCATTCTATAGTCTCCATTATGGTCACGTTATAATTCGAATTGAATAATTTATAACAGCATCGCGGGTTCTAAAGCACAGCTACTCAATACAAATTGCAACGGACGTACCGTTTGCCGCAGACCGATTTCACTAATACTTGAATTGAATTTGAATGGATAAAATCTAAAGAATCTCGTGTTCTCAAGTTGTACCTAGTTCATCAACGAAATATATTTTTCGTGATTTTTTAATGGATCAGTGGTCACGAGTAGCAAAAATGTTTATATATCTCAATAACTCTTTGAAATGCCTGACATATTCATACGAGGGAATACAAAATATAAGGCACATGGAGACATATCAAAATTTGGATGGAATCAATCATTTCAATATTCCCACAGTTCGTGCAAAGATTCGAGCTTCGATCGCGATTCGAATTTATCGATTGAAGAAGAATCATCCTCATCTCAAGATATACTTCATCGTGTTAGAGAGGAAGAATTGGAAACATTGCTTTCATTTTAGAGTTAATGGCGAGAGTTTGGAGAATGAAAAAATCATTCATCACTCAAGCCTTTGTTCAATTCGATCATCCCAGATTGAAGAAGTGCCCATATACAGTTCTCAAATACTTTTGATCAGATCTTATAGTATTATTGGACATTTAATTCAGCTTGCAGTCTTTATTTGATTCGACCGACATTTTTAGACAAATTAATATTATGCACCTCAAGTTACATGAAAAGGGATTGAAAATTGTCTTATTTCGGCTGAACTTATCCTTGTTGATCACACAATCTCGATGAAATTATTACCATTCGAGAACTTAATGAACTTAAGATGATTCAAATAATGCTGATATATGAGACCATGAGGTGGAAATTTAAAACCCAATTGTTGATCTAAATTCTCGGTCACAATATTTTAATATATCAATAATTGCAATAGACAGTCTGAGGAGATCTAACCGGTTTTAATAAGATACATTTTGTACTTGTGAACACGAATCATCGGCATCTTTAGAGTGGATAACAAGATCCAACAAATTGAAAATGCTCCATTATCTCGAGCAATCATGTGCAAATCTCTAAATGCCTTCAATCTTTTGTACGGCCCTACCCTCGGCCCTACCTATTTTATCCAAATTTTATCCAAAATCGTTTGGAAATACATTCAAAAAACTAACGAAATTGAGTGTACAACTGCGGAATAACGATACCTAATATCTAAACTCAAGTGACGAATCGTTATTAAGGCTGAAAATTCTAATTATAGACACTTAACACCTGCACGAATTTTCGTGTGGAGTATTCGCGCTAATAAATATTTTTGACACATATTTTCTCTTGACTTTCTTTTATGTTATAATAAATTGAGTCTGTGATGGATCGACATGCTATTCCAGAAATGAACTCAAAAAAATCAAACAGAAAACGTGCACAAATCAAACTATGTCAAGAATTAATAATATGGCTGTATTGGTCACGGAAGACTAGTTGAAGAATCTTTTAAATTTGTAACTCACTCATTGAAAAAGAAAGCTTCAATGATCATCACAAATATCATACATCGTAGCATCGCATCGAGAGTGTATTTATAAAAAAGGTAGATCACTCGACGCATTGCACACGCATCATAATTATATGCTCAATTAAAAGTGCTGGAGGTTCAGGTGATAACCTTGCCGATAATAACTTTGCTCCATGCATCTTGAAGATGAAACTGAATACATATAGCTATGTTGTGATCGCCCAAGATGTATATGTGAATTTTCATGCCAACATGCAGATATCAACGTTATCGAGTTTACATGGGTATTAATCATCTCGTTTCTTCTATATACATGCAGTTTTTCTCAAGTTTGACTTGGTCGATCTATACTCATGGATTTCAAAATATCTACATAAAACTTATGGATCGAAAAAATATGTAAAAATTCTTGGGATAATTCATTGTTTACTGTACCGTAAAAGATACTTGAGTGAGAGCAAGAACACAGACATTTTTTATAAATTCAATAGAACCACATAAGAAACTTCCTCATAAATGTGGGAAAAAACTTTTAATGACCCGATATTTCTGAGTATTGTAGAACAATCAACAATAGAATTGGGCGCTAATCACAATAAAGTTGAGCTAATGACAATTTGATGAAGACATTCGACGAAAGTCATTTATAAAAAAAAAGTTCATAAGTAAAGCATAAAGCATGAATAAAAATGTCAATATTTGTCTAAAACTACACCAACAATTTGGTTCTAATATTTACAATCACGCAGGTATTCTATTCGCATTCTATGCCCAACATAAGTATGATATAATATAGATCCACATGACTTGACACGCTATTCAGATCGAAGTATAACCGCATGCCACCAAGTAACATAGTGCTGTATAGTAAGTTATATCAATCGCGACTTCTTCATCACCAGAAAATTATGTCACACCACTGCAATGTAAGTATGCGATGATTCACACTTACATATAACGGCTTTTATTTGCTCGACGCGACATACGGCAATAATTAGCGGCGGCGATCGTTATTATAGCTGCGTCCAACCGATCTCTTTTTTTACACCTATTGTCGTTCCAAATCGATTCAAATCAAAACATGCAGCCTGGATAACACTCAGAATTTGAATCTTTCAACAATCATCAATCAACACATGTTCAATGTAATCTAAATCTTATGAGGTTTATCAAAAATAGTAAAAAAAAAAATAAGTCTCGAAGAATTTTTAGCAAATCTAATACGAGACAACAGAATAGGAACTATATCTGAGTCTCAGGGTCAACGGGGCACTGCATTATTATCTACCTAGATGTTACGTCACAATACCAACCAGGTAAGCGTAAATATATAGTGTGATTAAGTGTAGCTTCTGCTTTTTTTTTGTATTATTATTTACTCGAGCGTCGCGAGCACGTGCGCAAGTATAGCAACAGGTGAGATGACGCGAGCTTTTAGGATAATCTTCAAAATATGATAGATGTATTCTTGGAATGATTATTTAAATTTGAATTTGAATTGTTGAAAAGAGCAATCCGGATGAATTGAAATTTTATATTGTATGCATGTATTACGTAGATGGAAGGAGACACTTCTAATGGGATGGGCTCAATTTATATATACGGTGTGTAAAGTTGTCGCAGCAGATTTCGCCTCTCCCTATACTCCGTTCATTGTATCTGCAGCATGACAATGTTCCACTTCTCCATCAGCCTCAACACATTATTTTCGTCGTATCTCTTTTGATCCTAAATGCAGCCTATTTAAGTGTATATCAACAGCACACAATATGTGTATGAAAATATCGTGTGTATTTTTGAATTCATTTGAAAATACGCGGTAGAGAGCTTTTAACTTTGCGTGTCGCAATTTGAACAGCAAGAGTTTGTCGTATAAACGCTTCATGGAGAAAGTTGAAAGTTGACTTTTGAAGCTCGATTGACGAGAAAGAACTATATATATATTAGAGATCGTTAAACGTTTTATGCATCCAACCGCAAGCGCGTACTATAGAGGTATGAAATATAAGCGAACGTGAGGCTCATAAAAATCTATTTTTCAAGTATTGTTTTGAGCTTGCAGAAAATTTCAAAAATTTTTCAAATATTTACATTACTGGACTAACTCACGCTATAAATGTATGTAACAAAGTAATTGAAATAAGTTTTAAATGAGTGAACTCTATACATTTTTATCCAAGCACAGTATTTCGTCAGTGACGGATAAAGAAAATGATTATCGGTGCGTGTAAGCACGATGATCCAAGAGTAAAGTAGGTAAACATATATATTCGGTGAAAAACATTCGTATCATGTGGCGCTAAGAAATTCCATCAATATACTGTATATCTTTGTGACACTTGTAGGATGTACAAACATTTTCTTTTTAATCGGTTGCAATCGATGATCAACGAGCTCATCAAATAAATTTACGTTTATAAAGAGTAACGAATAAAGTGTTCGGTATAGCATGACATCATGTATCGAAAATCCTGCATCCTTGATTTACACAAGCAGATATTTTTTGAGTAAACATATTATACGGGTATATCATTTGATCTGTTACAATGAATAGATTTCTTGTCTGACCCTAGCGAGACTTTTTCTACTGAACGCGGGAAAATCTCAAGGCAATCAAACCACTCTGTACACCCATATCTACTAAATTACAACGACATGAATGAGAGCTAGCTTTATTTTGATTCACTCGCTCGAAGTGTTGCTTTAGCTCTCCTTTATCTCTTAAGTATACCTACCACTTCTTCTTCATCGTACTATAATAATTCATTCTGAAAAATATCGAGCTCCGCCTACGAGACGAGACTACGAGACACGCGGCAAAACAAGCAAAAATTTGCACGATTCAAGTCTCCGATACGGCGTCACATCAACAAAATTATCGCACGATGAAGGCCTGCCACTTCTTCAAAGACTCTGATTTTCTTGGACATTTTATTACGGATACATTCGGCTCGCAATTTACCAGTGATGCGACGAATAAGGTGAGATACCCAAGCGTAAAAAAATCTAACCTGTCTCGAGTATGTGTGTTTTGATGTAATGTTTACATCATCACGATGCTTCTTAATGGAACTCAATCCACAGGTGACAATCAAAACTCCTCTTATAGATAGATGATCAAGATTACGGCCTATGACAGCAGATTTTTGTTGATGATAAGTAGTTGTTGGTCCAGATCGCTGTATCTACTCCTGCGATGAACGAAACAACGTGTAAATACTATAGGCAACTCAACTCATACAAAAAAAATACGCGAGATGTGCGAAGATGATCACCTGGCAGGTGTGCCACGGGATAATAATACGTCGCACATCGTGCACAAAACTGAATCGAAATACAAAATATACTCAAAAATACATATAAAGAGTCCCGCGCCCGGCACGCGCTCGCATGCGACTGATGATGAGCGCGCATTTGCCGCACTGTTCAAATTCATACGGTCTTTCTTTACCCACTACTTTACTCACCTTTGGTCGGCTTTGGATGTAAAGTGGGGCTGTATATTGCGTCTGTCTCTATATATTGCAGCAATCGGTTGATATCTCATGAATTCGATTTCGTAAGGATGTGTGAAGAAGACATCATTGATTGATACTGGCGATGAGTCCAGCGTACATTATAACCCCTTGAATTTTTATTGATTGATGGATTGACGTGTGATTGCACCGTATTCAAATTCTTGACGCTTGCACGTTCTCAATGAGAAATCCTTGGGTTATTTAGCGAAGACGTGATCCTTCCATTTTCATTTTCCAAGCTCGACTCCTGAAATTATGAATTGTTGAGAATTAATTTATTTTCATTCATTTTTATACGTGGAGTTCAAACTCAGAGTGATTCAATTGAGATTTAGACCGGGAAATTGAAAATTAACCGTAGAAGCACCATAGCCTCCTTCCTCTGTTACTTTCGTGACCCAATACGAAATTCAGTAGAATCCGGTTATAACGAGCTTCAGGGGACCGAAGAAAAATGCTCGTTTTAACCGGACCTCGTTATAATCGGACTCCGTATTTATCGGCCCGAATTCATATGATTTCGTTATGACTACCCCTGATGAATGAAAAAAAAAAAAAAAAAAACTAATCTTGAGTTTATAAAGTCTCTTTTATCGAAAATTCAAATAAATAATGATAATCAATATTCAGAATACAATGACATGACGACACTGACGTAGATGCGGATTACCCCACTTGATGGCATGGACGTACAATATTCAGGAATTTGCATTTGTCATGAATTCAAAGAACCGCAAGACAAAAATGAACAAATACACATGATGAAAAATAAAAAAATTGTAGCTGAGAAATTTCAATGTTGCTTCAAAAGTTTACGAGGTTGCACTCGTCATCAATGTTTCTTTGCTTACCGATGGGACCCGATTGTCCTTCGATCTGTGTGCGGCAGATTTTCATCTTAATGGGATTTAACAGAACCCACAGGTGGGTCCCCACCGCACACAGAGAAGAAACTGCGATTTTCGCCGTCCCAGCAAACGTGTTGAGCTTCCGAACTCAGAGTCGTACGGCGTTCACATCGATTTGATGCTCGGTATGGTGCCAAAACCAAATTTTGCCAGAATTTTGGCTGGTTTTAACCAAATCTTCGTTTTATCCGGATCGTTATAGCCGGACCTGTTTGCACATACATTATATGCTGGCCAACCAAATCTTCCAAATTTGCACGTCATCACCGGATTCTATACTGTATAGTGACTCAATATCTACGAGAGCAAGTGTACGGGACTCTAATTCATTCTTGTACATCTTGAAGACACAAGTATTTAGAAACAAACATACCTGATTACATTTCGAGAGCTTCACATAAAACTCTTCCTCGTTTTCTCGGACAATACAATTTTTGCCAATTTGTCAGACCTGTGGTTCATATTGAAAAAATGTCTTCGAAATTCTTGAGTCATTAGAAAAATAATTTGAAAAATTCTTCAGCACAATTACCCATCGATGAGTTTCACAATGCTGATACGAAGAATACGATTTTAGAAGACTGACAAGTTGAGTATTGAGGCATCTATGTAGACTTGAGAGCGGACTCAGGCCAAGGGCGTGTGTATGATCAATGATAGATTGATCTAGGCAAGACAATAGAATGCAGCTATTGCACGCTGTATGAAATATGCATTATGCTCGGTATGGCATGTAATATTAATTGTTCCAAGTATGAGTAGTTCCGCACGAAACAGACCTACGAAAAAGGATCATGTCTTAAATTTCTTTCTTGACTTTTTTATTTAATTCTATGGTACAAAATATGAATTTTCCACGACCTTTAGTCTTCAACAAAAAGTGCCAACTATCACAAATCTATTTTTAGGCTTTTGGAAATTACTTTCTGCTCATGCGCAGAGATTTGGATAATACTTAAAACCAATTCTATTGGAAAGCCAAAAAATTGCCTTCAAAATGACCACTTGCCAAAGTCAATTCCATGCATTTGAGCCAGAGTTGCAGCGTTCGAAAGACCACTGAATCTCGATAGTTTCTCGGAGGTACCGGAGAGAGAAGCTCATGAAGGAAAATCCGCGCCTACCTTCGTTCGATGGCGTCCACCGACTTCCCGCTCAACCTGAGGGTTCATCTTTCATACGTTGTAAATACGGTTGAAATGCATGAAATTGACAACGGCAAATGGTCATTTTAAAGGAAATTTTCTTCGATTTTCAATGGAATTGGTTCCAAGGATCCAAATCTCTGTGCATGCGCAGAAAACAGACGATTTCCAAAAGCCTGAAAAATAGATTAGTGATAATTTGCAAAAATAGGCTCTAGAACGCAAAAATGGAATCTGGAACTAATTTTTTCTGAAAGAACACAACATATATTACATGAAAAATCAAATTTTCAAGATTCTGAAGAAATATGGTTTTCGAGGAATTGAACTTTCTATGTTTTCACTCTTTCGCCCGATAAAACCACCCAAGACAAAATCAAGTCATAAAGACCGATTGCGATAGGTTTTTTCAAGACCTTTCGAATGCCGCAAGCCGCATCTCTGTATCTCTGAACGGATTCGAGAAATAAACATTTTGTTGAAAAAAATACCCATCTTTATCGTCCGTGATAATTCAAAATAACAAAGTAATGTACATACGAGATACCTGGAAAATTTTTTTGGGCGCCCATAGGTGGTGAAAAGTTCATATTTTGTACCATTGCATCGAATAGAAGATTCAAGAAAAAAATTTGAGACATGACCCTTTTTCGTAGGTCTGTTTCGCGCGGATTTACTCATATGCATGTATAGTGAATTAGATGTGTCGCATTCTTAGTAGTCATCACGAGTACTAGGTATGCAATGTTCATTATTGTGAATTAATTTTGAGTCACTGTTGTAGATGACATGGGAGATGAGAAATACGATCAGGACGATCATAAAAAAATGTTGAGAATTCAACTTTACGATCAATTTGCGCTAGAGATTTGTGAGAATCGTGACATTTTTTGAAATAAATAGTATATACAAATAATCATGCAGCCAAAAGTTCTCACACCGTTCGTTAGCAAAAATTTAATAGGCAAATTGATGTAGAAAGTGATCTCTGCAGCTACATTCCTGGAGATCGAGAAAATTTCGTTGGATGTGACCTTGGTTCTGATAAATTATTTTGAATATTGATTCCGTTTTTCTAGTGTTTTTTCTCCTCCAATTCTTTAATCGTTCACGCAAGTCTCAGTTTCGATGAATTCCTATCCCAGAGAATTTTCAATGAAGAATAAAACCCCAATGAATACTGGCACGGCACAAAAATGGAAGATGCACGATATTTTCATTCAGTCAACTGCTTCAAATAATATCATCTGCATCAATTAATATTTTATTTTATTAATATGAAAAAGAACATGAATAAACTATTCTAAAAACGTGTCTTACAAAAACGTATTTCAAGGTATAAAAGTAGTGACTAATATGTTTCAATGATTCGAAAAAACTAAACTTCTTTTGGAAGTATAACTGTTAGTGTGGATATTACATAAAATTCGGTATATCAAAGACAACAATTCAAATTTGAGACCTTGAGAACCTTTCATACCAATTTACATAAACTGAGAGAATAAATAAAAGGAAAGAAACAATCAATTCATTAAAATTCATCCAAAGATTCTTGAGTATTCATTGAATGCATATTCAGCAATTAGGGACTTCATTCTTTGTCCTTAATATTACTATCTAGAATCAATTATTAAATCATATCTAAATCGATCATATTTTAAATCATACTCAAGTTGATAGAGAAATTAATTTGAGAGTTGATCATTTTGATAAACAGAGTTCATTTCAAAAATATTCATTGAGCATCGATAAGATGATTCTATTCAGTCTGAGCTAGTCCTCAATCTTTTCCTGTGGTTTCTATCGCTAATAACATTTTCTATATGGCGCAACTGTCTCTCAGTAAATTCTAATTTATTTTTCAATATTTTCATCTTTTCTCTATGAACTTCCTCTCCATTCCTCAACTGTTTGTCATAGAGCTCCATTTTCTTTTCATGTTCTATTCTCTTCAACTCAAGTTCCTGAATAGATTGATTTCTAAAAGAGTCCAAAGCTTCCTCATGGAATTTTTCTGTTTCTCGTTGACGCTTAGTGATCAAATTAGTGAATTGATCATTACTACTTCCTTCGAAGAATTCATAAGCAAGCTCTCTTGTATTGTATTCCGAGGTATTCAGTTCTGAGAGTGGTCTAGAGAGACCAGAATATACAGAAAAGGTGAGGATAGAAGTAATCGTCAAAAATTTTATGTTAAAGCCTACATACCTATGAACATCGAGTAGTTGAGGTTGATGATCCCCTACTTCGCTTGAAAGCCCAGCCTAATGGAATTCATAAGGGAAGGTATCTTACAGCACTTGAGTGTAAATTTAATGAACGAAAATTTCAAAAGAATCGATATCATCATAATTATGATTTAAGGAATGGCCAAAAGCCACTTAAAGAAAAGTTGCGTTATTATGACAGAAAAAAGTCTGTAGCTAATTAGAATCGCTTAGAATAGTTATATAGAGTTGTCCATGCAATGATGAGTTTATACTGACCTGCACTTGAGCCTGGAGAATTATTCTGTCTGCCTCAGCCAAAACATCCGATTCTGAAGCAGCCGGTTCCGAAGCGGACTCTTGCTCTTCCTTGAAAGAATCTGGGTCAGTCAATGATGCCAAAAAGTCCGAATCTATTACTACAGATGATGTTGACGGTTGTGCTCTACTCCAAACTTCAAAAGCTTCCCGAACTTCCTGGGGATTTCGACCTAACTCTTCACCGAGAGTTTCCCAAACTTCGTCGCTGTTCAACAATTCGTCATCCATAATCCCAATGTTTCGGAGCACGATCAACAATGCTTGATTTTTGTTTGTTTTGGCTTCCGAGAATCGTGTAGCTGACATGGAATATTTTTTACTCTGCGTGACAAAAAATTGTACTGGAATTGTTTCACAACTGCGGAACACCAAAAAACTGTGTGAACCCAAAGGTATTTTCTCGGTTTGCACATGCAGTTATGCACTCAATGCCATAGAACAGCCGCACTGCACTGTCGAATGCTGTCGAACTGATTCTGCAACGGTCGCTGCGGCACCGATCGAACTATTTTGAATTTTGACCGGTACATGGAACATAAATTAAAAAAATAAAAATTTCTGAAAGAAAGAGAGAAGAGGAAAGGGTGATTGTTCACGCATCTATAAAATTTTTGAGAATTTATAAATGCATGTGGCGGTAAATTGCAGTTACATAAACCCGAAATATTGCAGATCTAAGTTTCAAAATGTTTTCGGGAGATTGGTATCATGGATATTTTTATGTATTAATAAACTAATATTGTCTTTAAAAAAAGTTGTAGCTTAAGGTAAACGAGGGAATTAGTCTCACAAAACTTGCCCTGGAAAATCAGTATAAGATTAGAAAATTCATGCATGCACTAATAGCTCGCGGCATCAGCTCACCATTTGCTATCAATATATATATATATCACAGTCATATGTATGTCGTAGGCGAATAGGATTCTCAGCCGGATAGCTATCTTCCGCGGCGCATAGCTATCCGCCGGCCAATAGGATTCACGCACTACTGCTTACAAATTGATTATTTATGCAACACTAAACCATCCCTCTTGTTATTGACTCCGAGGAGATGACAGTACTGTTATCTCCTCGGCGATCGGTTACAAGAGGGATGGGTTAGTGTTTAATGCAAAACCTCTTTTTAAACAATTTCTAAGATGCTTCTTACACGCTCTCGCGCGTCGAATCCTAACCGCCTGGAATCCTATTCGCCTACGACATGTATATATCACAGTATTCACAGTTATATATATATATATATATATATATATATATATATATATATATATATATATATATATTGATGCAGATGCTCTGCGAGATGTGTGCGTAAATAGCAGACAGATGATCGAAAATTGCATCTACGTGCATCTAACAAATCCAACGGTATAGACTGGTATAGACCGATTGCAGCATGCTGCGGTGGGCGTATGAAAGTGCAATGGAAAGGTGCAAGTTCTTTTCTTTCTCAGTCCATATGCATGCTACGTGCCTTGCAGTTCCATACATGGCGAATCCCTCCTCAAAGTAAACCCTAATTGTGCCTTTGGAGTGTAGCTAATGTGGTCTATGGGTTTACTCAACAGTGTAATCAACTCCTGGTGCACTATGTTCTGATGATGTTCTGAAGTTTGTACATACATCATTAGGTATTTACTGCTTTTAATTCTCCATCTCATTATGCTTGGAATTATGGATTGATACTTTGAACTCCTTATTTTTACTTAGTTTTTGGAATTATATAAGCATAAGTTTCTAAGTTTTATGTCACAAAAGTCTTACTCTTGGTTTTGCTATCAGTTTGCTTTTGGGGGATAGATATGTTTTTTAGGATATAGCGTCATTATCAGCATCTGGTCAAGCTCCAGTTGTCTGGTTTCAATCTTCAAACAATCTTTTCTTTCATGCACATTCGTAAAATAGATGATAATATCAGAAATGACAAGCTCAATAACAATTTTGTCCCATCTCTTGCCTGATCTCCAAACAGAGTCCTGAGCAGTGCGTCTTGATTTATAGTGAGTACATGGGCTTTGGATACAATGAGAATTGGGCTTTTTTATACTGGTGAATTACATAGATGCTCGAAACTATTCATCTTCCTTGGTACTAGCTCTTTTATAATGAGTTGAGTAGAAATCTGATATAAATCCTATAACTGTGGTATAAATCTTTGTTCAACTAAATCTCTATCTTGAGAATTGGCCCTTGCAATACTTTCAAGCACATACATAAAAAACGGAGCTGTTTTTTGCACTATGCTCACAGTCTGTTGTGTGTTGATGAGTCCCTAACAATAAGAGATATTGTTACAATGAAAGTAAATGCAACTGAATGCCTTCTTGAGCTCACATTCAAGTTTCTACATGGGATAGGAAGAGATAAGACTGTAGGTACAACAGACAATCTCATCGTAGGTTAAATCTGGCATTAATGAAACATAAAAATAACTCCCAACATAACTTTCAAATCAGACCTCTAACAACATAACAGCTATCTACAAGAATTAATAGAATAGATCAATTTTAGCTATCTCTTACTTCTTAGTACTACTGTGATTCTAATCTTGTTTCTACTTTGATCATTCTCGATGAAGTATGATCATCATCTGATCATACTTCATCAATTCATCCTCTACTTTTTTTTCCAGAGCATAATATGGTGTAACCTCTTGGAAAGCAGCACAAATCACTTGACTGTGAGTAGCAGATGTGAAGCCAAAGTGGAAGACGAAGCAAAAAAGAATGGTGTGACACCTCAACATAGACTTCAAAGTTGAACCTGAACCCTTAGTCAAAAACTGCAAAGATGCATTTTTCTATTCCTGATACCGAGGATTTGGTTGATGAAGCTGGAAACGCTTTTGTGGTAGATCTATTTGTGAATAATATGTGAACATGAGCTAAAGTCATTAACTCATGTTCCATCAATTGACTCTTTGTGAAAATTCTGTTGATAGATAATCTTGTTCTAGGGTTACAATATTCATATCAATGGCTTGTTTCATTGCACAGTAAGATATAAACAACTTCACAGTCTCCACGAGCAGTTATTGAAAGACTTGCAATCTTTGCCATCTTTTCCTCCAAAAAAGCTCTTTCCTCTCACTGTTAGTCAAAGAGAAGAACGCAGATTGTCTCTTGACAAGTACATTCAAACGATTGGTCAAAATACCAACATAAATAATTCAGAAATCTTGAATGGTTTCCTTCTCAGTGCTCAATTAGAAAGTACTATAATTCAAATTGATGAGGAAAATGTGGACATCTTCCTTATGGATGGTACAAAAATCAATATAGATGTTTCAGTTGCTGAAAACTCTAGTCAAGTCTTGAAGGTAAGGCCTTTCAAATGATTTTTCAGAAATTGTATCTGGACATGAATCTTCCAATGCTTCTTTCAGAAAGCTTTCAGAAAGATTTGTTTGGATGAAAAATTCCATTCATTCTTCACATTATTCATTGTTCTCCAACATGCAGAAAAATTTTTTGGTAAACATATTCAATGCCTAATTCTATATGGTGGTTTTGATTTCAACGATCTTTAATCGTAAAATATTTTCAGTAATGCGAAAACTGCAAGATTTTGAATCCCCTATCATCACGCAGAAAAACTTGAAAAAAATTGATACAAGAATAGTCATTGGAAAGTGGTACTGGGACACTGGATTTGATGATGATTTACTTCATAACGCCACAGCTCAAAACTTGTTGTATGCACAGGCATATGCTGAAGTCAAACGAGGTTGGATAGTCACATCCGGTGAACTTAGGCGGCGTTTGGGTAGCTTGCAAGAACAGAAGAGGAAGCAAGAGGTTTCTATATTTTCTTTTACAGTAGCTTCCCGGACCATCGTACCTAATAGCTCGCACAATCTGCCTTACATCTTATTTATGTATTGCTCCTGATACTACTGTTGCCATTCCAACTTATATCTTTACAGTATTTGGATATCGTCCGACCGCTAAAATATTATGGCTACATGGAATTCGCTCCTTGCATTTGTGACTACCCTCAAGCTGATACAAGAGTCCAAGTTTCTATAGGAAATAATGAATTGAATGTTAGAACTAGTTCATTAGAATGTAAACAAGAAATAGCCTTCAAAGTGACGAGGATGCGCTGCTGGCGTATAACAACACTGCATGAAGTAAGTCCTGGAGTGATTTTAGATGCAAGAAACCTTTGCATTCTAATTTATACCAGAGTTTGACACGAAACTGATCTTGTAATTTTGTTTCATTTCGGATGAGGGGATCAAACTTCTGTGATAATTCTGGAATCAATCTCTATTCATCTTGAATGCACAGCAACAAAATTATCAGTTACATCTCCAAAATTATCATAGAAATTTGACCTCCCGATCCGTAATGAACCAAAATTTAAAAATCAGTTTCACGTCAAACCCTGATTTATACTGCTAAAATGATAAATGAATGATTGATTATAAAACTTCACAGGGAAATGAGAAGTTTGAAGATAGCTCTGAGTATAATCTCGAACTCTCATTTGAATATCTGATAGCAAAAGATCACTTGCAATGGATAACTATTTCGTCCGAACAAGCCATACTTATGTCAGTTTGTCTGCAGTCCATGATTGACGAGCTCATATTAAAAAAAGTAGGCGGTATTAGAGGCTTAGAAAACTCAGGGAAAACCTGGACGTACATGACTCGAGATGGGTACAACCGCGTCATCAAAGGTTCTGCCGTCTCGAACATATTCAATAAGACGACAAAGGTGAGGCAACATTTCTCATCATATGTTCCACGTGTGATTAACTTTGCTCGCAGAATTCTCAAAAATTTTCTTTTATCCTCCAAAGGAAAATGAGTCTGCAAATGTCCCCAAATCTGAACCCATAATCAAGAAAATTACTGAAAAATTCTCTGCTGTCAAAGTCAAGAGGTCAAATGCTGTTAAATCTTCAATTCCAACTGTGGAAAGAAGATTCACTTCTGATGGTGATTTGTTGGAAAATAACGCGTTTGGCATGATTGGTGATGATGATCTATGAAGAGGATGTTATGGTGAGTTTCTACGTACTTGTAACATTAGAATGCAATTACAGTACATTCTCTTTATGAAAAAATTTCACGAAACGCTCATATTGACCAATGGTTTTCGGAAATTTTGTCTCACATCGATTTGTACTTATATTTAGATGAACGTTCTTGTTTTAACCGTATGTCAATGCATTTATGATCAGAAATGAAAGGATGCTATCTAACTACTATGTAGACTTCCAATACTAAGATATTTTTCTAAAGTACGAAATCTGATGAGAGGGTAACTCGCAAAATAAAGTTACAAATTGTTAAGTATCTGTGCTCAATGTATATGAAAGCTGATCATTCATGTCATGTTGCATAAGTCCAAATGAAACTGCAAATGTCTATTTTATTAGAACAAAGACTATTATTGTCTTTCATAAGAAGTAATACGTTACTCATCTGATGAATATATTTTTGTACATGTCAATACCTCTATCGAACTGAATGAAACTGTGTTGATTCATCGTTGATAGCTTTCAGAAAAACTCTTCAAAGTCCAGCCAAGTGCGAAATTACTATGATAATTGAGTACACTGATTATAATGCTTCCGTTGCACACGAATGACAGTGCCTGGAGATGAAAATTAGATGTGGAGAATTCTATGCCATATTTTTATGAACTGAGACAAATATCTTTATTTTTCAAGATTAATCCAAAGTTAAGGGTATAAAATTTTATTTTCAAAGTTGTGAATCGAGAAATCACAAGAAAGACTTTGTAACAAACATTTACATTAACTGTGAATACGAATGAGATTTTAATCATTGGAAACTGCTCGTGATGCTTCTGCGTGCATTGGAGCCGCCAGCATTTGGTGTAATATCAGCATGAATTTGTTAGTGTATGTACCATCATTCCATTCTCTGGTAAAGATTCCTAAACTGAATCGAATAGAGTATCATGAACATATCTTATCAACTTTTGTGAAGCTGTTGATACAATTGAGCTGATTTATATTAAGGATCTTGAGAAAGAAACTCAAAGATTTGTCTGCTGTTATTAAACTTCAGAAAGTCAATGTATGCGCGTGAAGATGGTTGAATGTGTGTATGCGCGTCTACTGCAAGATGCAAAATTGGGTGAAGAAAATTGTCAACTGCCATCTGTTTTGAAGATCAATAAATATATTAATTGTTTTTTATAATATTTACAAATATCCTGATTATTGCAAATTAGTTGGTAGAAATGAGTACTAGTGGTATTCAAATTTTTGCATAATTTTTAACCAGGTATCCACAAACATAAACTGTTGATGGAATTCATTTGACATCTCTCAAAGAAAACTCTTTGGGAAGCCATTATTCATTGGTATCTATATAAAAAATATTGCCTATTTTATGTGTACATATTGTTCAGTAAATTGTCATGATTAGATTTGTATCTGAACTCGAGTCACAGATACAAATAATGATTGCTCCATGATTTCTGAGCAAGATCAAAGCGAATTTTGCCATTTCTGATCCAAGTTGACACACACTCATGATTTCTAGAGTAGTCAAGGAAATGGATCTTTTTGAAAAATCTGAAATTTCAGCTTAGAAAAAGTTCATTCTCATCCAATATATACATTCAATAGACTTGTGACATTACCATCAAAATCACGATCATCAAGGCTCTCACTATCGATGATTCTTCATTTAATAGTATACACAATGTATTGTACTCACACTAGCCCTGATTACTTCGAGATCCCAATTTCTCATCTCTGGATTTTGGTGAAACTCAACTCTTCCAACTTACATTTAATCACAAGGAAGACTAATATTGAAAAATCTATTCAGACTTGAGAATCATTCAAAGCATTCCCCAATGCACCGAGGTATGGGAAAGGCCGAGTTGTGATGGAGTGGTATTCAGATGAATTGGTTTGCTCTACCTGGGAGTAAAAGTGACTTCATAGCTATACTTCTTGAATATTCATCTCGACTCAAATGAAATATCCATGTAATGGAATTCACTAACCACATTAGATATCACTATCCACCTCTGTATGTAGTCAAGTAGAACATTAGTTGGAACTCCATATCAAAGTTTTGATTTCCAATCAAATTTGGAATTCAATCTAAAAGATAGAAGCACAAACTTCTATCGTGCAAAATGGGACGATGAATTCCTAGGATCAAATTGATCAAAGTTGGTGGTAGATTGTGGAAAATTTACAAATACTTAAGAGCACCGTAAGGATCAGAAGCAAAGTCTAATAGCTCATCCCACATGATCATCTCATCCAGTACATGAACTTTTATAATATGATTCATATTGAGAAAAGACTAATGCTAATCTCAAAAAAGATTAGTACAATTTGATTCAAATGATATACTCTACATGAGTGTAAGTTGAGTAAAACATGATTGAAGATTGCTACAAATAGCAATGACTTATAAAAATCTCTGTTATCCTACTGTATTGATAAAAAAATTGGCCTGGACTCATGTAGGCTTCCCCGCAAGAGCCATCTCTAGTATGCTTTCTTTATATATATAAATACCGTACAAACTTCTCAGTGCAAAATTAGCAGTCTAGTTGTTACATGTATGATTGTATGTATGTACATACATATGCTCTGACATGTACTAATGCATTACAAACTTTCTTCAACAACTCTGAGGTTCACAACTCACTATCCTCGAGAATAGTACACTTATCTAACAACAACTACGTTCAAGTTATAAAAATTAAGTATTATCAGAGTTCATTCCAATCAAATGAGCAATGCACAATTTCTGCACACTCGCAGATATCTTTTTGCACTCTGATTTCAAGAGTCCACATGTCAATTCTTGAAATCAAAAGCGAGAGCTCATTACATTGGGGTATTTATACATCTGTACAATCTCCAATCCATTAAACGACGTTATAACTAAATAAAGTAACATCGGAGCGTTAGAAATTCTGTTGACGTTTCCTTTTGGTATCCATAGCATCAAGAATCGGTTGTCGCTTGGTCTGATACCTTTTTTTCAACTCATTGATTTCTTTCTCTAATTCATCATCCAGATTCTCCATTCTCTGTTGTAGCTCTTCGAATGAAAGAAATTTCAACTGTGAATAAAATGAGGTGATCATTAGTTACAGATTTATCTATAAAACAATGGGGGTGATAATGAAAAGAAATGATCTTACAAAATCAAATTCTCGTTCATTAAAAACAATTTGTATCTTTGGTACGTTGTTTACTGGTTGTTCTGGTATCGGATGAGAAATTTGATTCAATTGCATTTGTAAATGATTCTGAAACCTCTGAGCCTCTGTAGGATTTTGTACCTCAGGTTTTGGTTCAGGCTCAAGCTCTTGCACTAATCTCATTTGGCCATTACTCTGAAACGTTCAGAATTCAAATTAATGATTACATCCGTGCTACAGTGTAAGGAGTGTCGTCAATCATTTCAAACACTGAATTGCCAGGGTGATCGAACAGGGCATTCACTCCTCCCTGATTGAGAAGTTAGAACAGTCAAATATAGGATGATTGTTGGTCTTAGCAGAGCACATCACACTTGTTCACACCTCAAAGCCATTCGAAATTTTCAAATGAACTATTCAAAATACTCACTTTACTTTAAGTCGGAAAAGCTGTTCAAACGACTTGAAAAGATTACCACCCTAATAATATTTCTTTCCTAATATATAGCACCAAAAAAACCGAACCTCACACCCTCAGGGGTATAATATTTTATTGGATCTCAAAGGGTGAAATATTTCGCACATACACTTTTGTTAATGACAAGATCTCAAAAGTTTGTAGGTTCACACTCAAGACTTTCAAGAGCCGTTTAAAAAACGAAAAAATGTCAAAATTCACGTTCCCTATGGATTTTTGATCAAAACTTTTCGAAAGAGGTATATTACTATGACGAATCCTTGTGACTTCTCTAATGATGAGTTTGAAATTGTAGGTTCTATCAAATATTTCAGTAATATCGTAATTTTCCAAAAACTACTCATGCTCGATCGTTTCTGGTTAGTATCATCATTTTTTCTAATGATTACGAATCTGTTAGGACCATTCAATTCGCTTCAGATATCACCGAATTTGAATGCCTATTTGTACTCTTCAATTATAATTTGATCGTCAAATTTACGATCAAGTAGATTCGGTATCATGCATTGATTGATATCTCTGGATTAATTCGAAAAAACATCCTACCTTATCTATTTCCGGCGATTCTTTTTTATCAAAATGATCGAGGAACAAGGGTCGGTACTTTTTCCCCGATTCTACCGATCCAGTATTGTGCCCTGTGGAGCATGAAATATTTATTATTCTATGCTAATGGTGATAAATCGATTCTAAATTCGAAAAATATCCTCAGCTGAAACTAGTGAGACTGTCGAATGTTTGCAACTCACTTTTCATAGTTGCCTCTGTGTCAGTATCGCTATTAATGACCATTGTTCCTAAATCTAGCATTGCAGAAGTTAATGTTGCTGTATCAGTGAGATCTCGATCTGGTACTAACGTACCATCTTCGGGTAAAGGTTTCATTGTTCCAGTACAATCATCATCATCCTGTGTTTGAGAATGAGAACTATGATAACGCAATATCTTAATGTTAATTTGCTCATGAGACCTGACTTACCGAATCATCTGCATTATTTTGCCCTTTAATTGCTACATTGTTTATCACATGTGTACGATTAGCACTTTGTTTCTCCCTTAATTCATGTGCATCTGCGATCATCTGACTCAGAATGTTTGGCTGCTTTGCATTCCCTGGTAATACAATAAAAGTCATTGTAAGATATTACAAGTTAAGTTGAAATTATTCTACTACGCCTGAAGGAAAGAGTTGTTATTATACCTATAAATTCATGATTCAGCAGCTCACTAGCTGTAGCTCTTTCTTCAGGATTTTTCACAAGGCACACACTAACAAAGTCAATAAATTCGGGACTCCATTGATCTGGTTCTCTAAAACTAGGAGGTGGTTTTGTAGGTATCATAAAGATTGCTCTCATGGGATGTATATCTCCATAAGGTGGTTTCCCCTCTGCCATCTCGAGAGCCGTGATACCCAAAGACCAAATGTCAGCAACACAGTCGTATCCGATTTCTTGAATTACTTCGGGGGCCATCCAGAAAGGAGTGCCTATTACCGTATTACGTTTGGCCATTGTATCCTGCAGAGAAATGAAGAAATCTCTATGAATTTTCTGAAATTGGAATAGAAGAATTAATTGCATGGCCTCCTACCGTTAATTGACCTGCAACGCCGAAATCTGCTAATTTAGCATGACCTTCGTTGTTGAGTAAAATATTGCCTGCCTTGATATCTCTATGAATTTTTCTTCTTAGATGTAAATATTCTAAACCTTTCAATGTATCACAGAGAATTGTAGCTATCTCATCTTCTTGTAGCGTTTTCTTTCTCAACCTCATTATGTCACTGACTGATCCAGCTCCACAATATTCCATTACAATCTGACAAATAAATTCCAAATTAGATTTGCACAACACTGGTAGTATGATCATTTGTGTATTACTCGATCTCATTGAACCGTTACAACATTTTAATGACCAAGCAATAGGAATAAGCCGAGAACCAAAAGTGGATAATCTCATAACTTTTCATGGAAATAATTAGTTATTTTGTATATTTCATTCAGCTAAACTGAACAACATACAATTTTTCACTACTCGGTTCTCCACTGACGTGCATGTGGAGATAGAGCCATGGTCAAATTTTGTCAACATTGGTTGATTTTTATAGGACTTCAATTCACTCAAGGTTTCCCATGACAAACTCTCAGTTGTAGTTAACTCAGTGACGCATCATTTGAATCAGAGTGTTGTAATAAGTCTGAAGACTCACCCATAAATCAGTATTTTTAAAGTAGCTCCCATAATATTTGACTACGTATGGAGAATCACATTGTTGCATGATGGATATTTCTTTAATAATCTCTTGGAGATCAGTATCCACCGGGACTTGCTTGATAGCAAGCACTTGCCCACTTTCTTTGTGTAATGCTTTGTATACGGATCCATATGATCTAAAACAGTAATTTACAGTATATTCAGAACTTCAATTATTGTCATTGATTCCAGGTAATTGGAAGAAAATTGTTTAACATCTGACTGATTCTAAGATAGTGATTCAAGTACATACCCTTCTCCTAACTTGCAAATAATATCAAATACTTCTTCAGGCTGCCTTGTCAAACTCTCCTCCGACAACTTCTTTAGCTCACTGGAAGAATGAAAGATAGAATGTAATCACTCTTCAAAGTTGCTAGCTCAACATTGGGGAAAATATATTATGATTTGAAAGAATCTAAGGGACGCTCATGGAAGAAAAGTAGTGTTGTATACAAACATGATACAAATTACAGAATAAGAAAATCACATAATCATTAAGAATGTGAGGCCCCATCTTGAAAGTCATGACTCATTTAAAAATTCAAGGATAATGAGAGCTGGGCAAGGACTCATAATTAATTCATTTGCACGTCATTTTGACGTGTGAGACTGACATGTATAAACTATGATCGAGAGTTTGCTGCTTGTTGGGTGTAAAATCTACTAAAAACCAGTTTCGACCGCAATCTATCATAATGTCTCATGTGAACCTAATCGAAAGTCTAATTTTGAAGAAACTCTCGATTTGTTCAACCATAAATAACGGGTATCCAAGATATTTATAGAGAAGATTTTATATCGTATAGTCAGAGCAGACAGCATCCAGGGGTTGTCTTGTCCGATTGTCTTGTTGGAGCATCAAAGATGCTGGGAGTTGTTGAAGATGTATTGAAGATGAATAATGAAACAACAGAGGGGAATGAGAAAGTTAGAAGTAGGTACCTTTTCGAAGACATTTTTTCGTCTCGTTAGTCAATACAAATGAGCGAGAAGTAGACAGGCCGAAGCTTATTGTATTAGCTATCTTCCGCATATGAATTTACGAACGACACTCTTCTGCAACTCGCCGCCAGCACCGCTTGCCAAATTGTGATTTACAAGCTGGACAAAAGCTGTGAGGAGAAACGTGAACCTCTCGAATCTCTTGATATATTTTTTTCTCCAGTGCGGCACTATATAATGGCACTCGAACACTTAGCTCGACATGTTCGATCGATGTTGATTGATAAATATATCACATTTTTTCGTGTGCTACAGAACAGAACAGCGGCTAAGCGGCGGCGGCAAACAGCAGCCGAATCACCCTGTTGAAACTGCGTTTGAGAATTATTCAAACGGTTCATTCAAGCACTGTAATCGATGTCAAATGTTTTGCTCAAACGTTTTTAGGTATTAATAATAATTGTTCATTTTTGAGACGATTGAATATAGAGGTAACAAAAATACTTCTATGGGATTCGACTAGACCTCGGGTTCGACAGTAAATTCGTATATTTTTGCAAATCTGATAAGTACGAAGAATTATAATTCCAGTTTTGATTAGGATTAGTTCAGTTTGGTTCGGTGCATGTACGAGTAGGATGATAAAATTGATGAAAATGGATTATTTTAATTTCTCAATCTCAATAATGGAATGCGCATGCGCTGAAGGCCTGATGGAACGCGAAAAAGTCGGAAAAAGCGCCTGCGCGGCAAATTTCAAACCCTTGAATACCCGATGTATATGTATGTCAAATTTCCGGGAGAAGACTACTTTTTTCACAAAAAGAATAGAAACAGGCAACGCGGGACATTGATTACTGTATCCGAAGAATTAGATTGCCAATGCGAGAGCTCGGATACTCTTATGGCTAAATGAAGCTCCATTTCATCTTTATATAATGAACAATAGAGGCGGCACTTTTATCTACGAAATTTTGCATTGTTTACCCCTCAAACTGATGCTAGCAGAGACAAAGCACGGATACAAAATGCAGGATTGTATACAGAACAATGCAGTCCGTCAAATGCGTGGATCTGCGCATTCCTCTACATATGCATGATGAGTGAAGCTTGATTAAGAAGCAAGATCGGTACGTCTCAGTCAAATTTAGAAATAAATATATAGCTAGTCAATCACACCAACTCATCTTTGGATAGATCATACTAGGGTAAATCTAAACTTCTTCAGATACAGCAGAAATTTTATTGTTCGCTCCAGTTCGCACGGTAATTTTAAGCTGACCGAGTCCTGTAGAAAATACGATGGCCGGGATGGCAATAATTTTGTATGGACGTTGATGCCAAATTATGGCTTCAAAAGACCTTCCTTATATGCTGCAGCAGCTGCTGACTCGCGTCTGCGATGAATGGCATCACAACCCTTTATGATAGACATAATCTTCATCCTTGATGTGGTAAAATAGTGAGTGAATTTTCTGTCAATCTTGGAGAACTATGTAGCGAAGAATTAATGTGAAAATTCCTTGCTTCAATTTAAAAGAAAGACTTTTATTCTCTTGACGTTTCGTCTACTTAGTTGTAGACCTATTCAGAACAGCTTAAATTATAATATATAAAATTACACGGTAATATTTGCTTTGCCAAGATACGGACGATGCTCGCAATGAGTACGTCCGATCTCGAATCTGTATTTTATGTCATAATTTAAGCTGTTCTGAAGCAGCTGTCTACAAACCAAGTAGACGAAACGTCGGAAGAATAAAACTCTTCCTTTATATTGAAGCAAGGAATTTGCCCATCAATTGCTACATAGTCCTTCATCAAGATCAACAAAAAAACCTCTTAGTTTTTGGCATCACTGATCACACCTTATTACTTTTTGAGAAACGATCCCAGGTATAAATATGCGCGTGTCTGGAAATTCGCTGTGCGACACACTGTTTCGGTTTGAGAAGGTATCGTCGTTACCTCGCTCCTCTATGAGTCAGATTGATTATTGGCTTTTTTCAAGCATCACAGATTTGCTCTAATATTTGTCTACCGTGGTCAGGGAAAACCGCGGTTTCTGAAAGAAAATACGCTGCTAAAAGTGATTAGCAGAAAGCTTTCTCCAAGCGTCATATGATGATAATTAGAATAACCAGACCATCATCAAAAATTTTGATTTTTTTGAAAATTTGAGATCTGTAGAGATTAAATGGAATTTCGGTATTAACCAATCGATAGATCTCGGAGAGAAAATCATAGTTTAGGTCATCAAGATTGAGATAAATGAGTCATGAAGGAAGGTAGGAGGAAAAATTGAATATTAAGGGAAATTTTCCTTTATTTTTTGAATTATTTTTTGAAGGGAGCTTCTTAGAAGGATTTGAGCCATGTAGTCTTAGGTTTTTTCGATGATATCTATTAGTTGGTTGAGACAGAATTTGGATGCGGTAGGTTTAAAAAGGCTCAAAAAAAAATTTTTGGTGAAAATTTTGATTTTTTTGAAAATTTGAGATCTGTAGAGATCAAATGGAATTTCGGTATTAACCAATCGATAGATCTCGCAGAAAAAATCATAGTTTAGGTGACTCAATTTGTTGTGAGAGTGTGTGGGAAAAAGATATTTATGTATTAAAAGTTGAAATTTGAGCACTTTTTGTTCAAAAAGCCCATGGATCAAATTTGACTGGGAGCCAAAAGGTGCCAAATCACTGGGCTCTCAGAAATTGGATTCTCTACAACTTGTAGGAAGCCAAAAGTTGATAAGGCGAATAGTAAAAGAGAAAGCGTGTCCAATATAAAACAACATACATACATACACACACACAAACACGGAAAATGGATGGAAAGATGAGTCTTTGGCAGATTTGGGAGGACATTAGGAGGAAAAGTGTTACCTACATTTGATAGCTTTTGGCGAGAGGAAGAGAATGGTCGTTGGCTTTTTTCGATAAGAGGGATTTTGTTGAAGAATATGTTGATTTTAATGAAAAATTTGATCAAATTTTCGTTGGGGTGAAAACAAAGCTTTCTCTTTAGAGAAAGCAAAATGTCATCCAAAACTGTGCACGGGTGAATTTTCAGGATGTAAGATGAGAAGAATCTCATTTGAATCAAAATCAAAGCTGCCAGAGTTGAAAAATAAGACCAAAATCGCGAATTCAAATTTTTCAGCATGGAAAATAACATAGGGGAATTTCAGCTATCAAGGCTCACCCAGGAAAAGCACAACTCTGGCGCACCTTAGTATTTTTCGACATACTTCAACTTGTGTTAAAACTGTATTCGAGAGCTTCAAAATTAGGTATTCCGCCTCGGGATTTGATCGGTAAGTCAAGCTACACATTAGTTGGACAAGGTCGAGAAATATAAAGTGATGTATATGCAAAAGCCTTCACATTTCGCGACCTTGTAAGCTCGTCCAAGAGGTGTAGCTCACTCACCCATCAAATGCTAACGTATGGAAGACATCATTTTGATGCCTTTGATTAAAATTTTGAAGCAAGCTGGAGTTCTCGAAGATCAGCGAATTTTTCCTATTGAGACCTTATTCGTAACTTCATGTTGATTGCGTTCATTTCACGAAGATGAAAATTGCTTTTGCTTTATTGCCAATACCACGAAAATATCAAATATATCGTCTTGTTGGTGTTGTATGGGATTTTCTCTGACTATAACGAAAGAATTTTATAATCTTCATTGAATACTCAAATTATCTCAGAAAAACAAATCAACACTTTCCATTCACTGTAAGATGAACACATTAGTGTTGTTGAATTTTCAATTCCCCGTCATTATAATGTCCAAGTCTAACTGTCTCTCACAACTATTATTTGTCTATAGCCCTACGAAAAATAATACACTCAAAGTAAATGAAGGTGCATATGAGTGTTATCGCGATAATTTACACGAAACAGGCGTTTGACATTCCATTTCGACGAGAGTGTGTTCCGAATTACTCCATTCAAATGATCTTACACGTATTTCATTGAAATACACTCGGTACTAAAGTTTCAGGTCAATCGGTCAAGTCATCTTTTCTATTTTCAAAAATTACGGGTCAAAATGTCAGTTCTATGTACAATATATTCTCAGTACCATCGTCGGAGTAATCGTAATAGTGGGTATTCTTGAATTTTTCCACGAAAATACAAGGTTGGACCAACTATTTTTCATAGGTTTTTTGACCAGAATGCTTCGACCAGCCCACTTATATAAGGCCTAAGAGCCTTATTCTTGCTATGGGATTTTCACTAAAACTAAGAAATTTTTTTTTTAGCATAGGGCGACTAAAGCGCCACTTTTACTCCCGGCTGCGAACATAAAATTGGCGTTTATTCGCCCTAATGCGAAACAATAGCATACTTCCCTCGCTCGGCAGGCTGTTTTAAGGCACGGGGAATATTTTCCCCTCGTTGCACTCGGGGAAAAACCATCCCCGTGCCCCAAAACAGCCTAGCCTCGCATCGGGAGTAATATACTATTAAATCGCTACAGCACATCCCAAATTCACTCTAAATCACTTTATCAGCCTTTTGATCGGGTACCGTAAACCGGGGTGAATGTGGCCACTTTAGACCTTCTGGTCGAATTCTTGTAGCGATTTTTCGAACAAACCCGTATGTATCTTAGGTCATTCGACGCGTCTTGACGTCATTTTCAAAACGCTGACTTCAGAATTCCATTAAAACCATTTGCTCTCTCAAAAATTGTAAAAAACAGGGTGGCCACATTCACCCCGGCATCCGGGGGCTCAGCCAAACTGGTTGTAGGACGTTTCTTCGGGTCTAACCTGTCAAACTATATTTGTTCGGATATCCTGAGAGTGGTCAACAAGTTGGAGCTTGATTGGTGGATGTGGGGAGATACTAGAGTCAATCATGTGCGAGAAAACACCCGAAAAACGAGGAATTTACGTGTCACAACGTCAGACTCTTGAAATTTGGCAGGCTCTCGGGAGTGGAGCGTTTCTGATCAAGTTCTGTATAACTTCTCAGACTGATTTTTAACGGTTCAAAGTTACGATTTTTCTGGTGGAGGAAGGTGTGCCTCACTGTGCTCAGCCATGACTCGTAGAGATGTGAGTGTCACAGATTTTCGGGAAAAAATTCTTGACTCGCCTTAGACGTTACAGCTTGTGGAGCGTGATCTACGAGACGCTTTGGAGGATACTTATCGTATTCTCCAAGAAGAAACGAAGAAATTGAGCTGCTGTAGACCTATGTGGTTTGACGGGAAAGCCAGAGAACCGGATAATACGAAAAAAAGAACACGCGTACAACATGCCAAATCGCACAGCTTTTTGGAAGGCACACGCGCGGTAGGGGGGGGGGGGGCACAGACCCCTAAACAATGTGAACATGTTACAAATACCCTCAAAATATCATACCAATTTCCACCCACAGAGACTGTGGACGCTCCACGAGTATCATCCGCTTGGACGAGGGCTATGCAGCCCCATTTTTGTGAAAAATGCATCGAGGAATGATGAAACCATTGGTGGAGCACTTAGTATATTCCAATCCTGACTCTCGTTACTACATTCTAACACCTAATTGCAGGTTATCTTTATACTTGAACCATTGTGCTTGCTCAATAACGAGCTCTAGCCGCATATCTCGATTTCCACCGCTGACACTTTTTGAGGCCAAAAATCAAAAGTTTCAGAGATATCCTCATATATTTCAAGAGATTGTTTGAGGTGCCGAAGGAGCACATAGATTTTCAGAGTTTTTGATGATTTCCAGGAATATAAATCCTCGTGTAGCTTGTCCAGTGATACATTCATTGACTCTGCTGGCACACGTTTTTTTTTTTTTAGTGAGAATCACGGAATAACAATTTCATCCATTGTTCTGGATGTAGAAACATGTGATTTTATGGTGAACAGGCTAACATTCCCGCGAACTCATCTTATCGAGAAGTGGATGAGGCTGTCTCAGTCCGGCAATCATTTCATTCAAACACCTCCCCAATGATAACCTCGAAAGAAGAGGTTTAATATTTTAGGCCATAGAAGAGCTTGCTCAAGTCCAAGGATGATCACTAAACCATTTCAAAATAAATGGTTAACGAATCCCTGCGGCATTCACATTTGAAGTTGAAGAATAATACATTTTTCGAGAACCAATACCTCAACTTTCTCTTCAAAGAGAGACCATAATTTTGCGAGCGATAAATGTACAATTACTGATGGAACCCAATCTTGATACGGTGTTTCCTACTAATGACTTAGAATATCAATTTTGAGAACAATGTACTATCACAATCATACCGAAAAAATATGAGGAGCATGTTACATCTCTGATAAAACTTTTGCGAGTCTCCTCTGGAAGACGCCAAAAGAGCAAAGACATTCGATAGTATAAAAATCATTCTTGATAGAACTCCAAAATGGGGACGGTTTCAATTTTGAGCCATAAAATTTCATCGCTTTCAAGCACGACGAAAACACCCTCGTTGCCAGATTTTAGCGTCATTTAGGGTCCACTTTTTTACCAGGGGCACGCCGTGTGAGATAGTCAAATTATACAGAAATGCATGATCCAGATCAGTACTCACCCAACTCGAACTTGCCTGTACAGTGTACACTCTTCATGCGTTTCAATGCGTGCAGGAAGGCTGAAATGATATTCTATTCTCGTGTGTCAGCTTTTTAAAAGCTAATAAGATTCTCTGTTTGATATCTGTGAAGAGCTTGGGATCGCACTACACATCATCTGCATATGAGCAGTTCCGCGGGAATTTCGGTATTTCACCAACAATCTCACTTCCAAAAGTTTCTAATCGCTTGTAACACATAGAGTGCCTATGAATTCGCACGCAAATATGAATATTTCCACTCATCAATATCGTAAGGATAACACGGTGGCGCGAATAGCGTATGTCACCCGGATGTAACATTTTGCCACTTGATCTTACGGCCAGTCTTGAATCATCAGGGCCTTCTATATATAGAAACTGACACATCTGTGGCCTTGCGTATGAAAATTGAGCAAAACTAGATTTTCTCGGAAAGTACTCCTCTAAGTATGAAAATCAATTTTTTTGGCATGGTGCGAGTAAACGGTCATTTTTCCTCCCGGGCTCGAATCAGAAAATTGGCGTTTAGTCGCCCTGATACCAAAAAAATAGTATATGAGTAGTTGTGTGGAAACTTTGAAATAATGTGTGCCTGCTTGTACGAAGCCTTAAAACGCTTGGGAAAAAATTCGTACAGGTCATTTTCGACGTATTTTATGGTGCTCTTTTTGGCGCAATCATTAGTCTGGCGATCCAGGGCCACCCAAAAAAATTATCATCGAAAAAGGGGTCAAAATGTCAGTTCCGTGCATTGTGGTTTTCCTTTTTTCGGATTTTGTGAGCGTGAAGCGCCGCAGTGAGGCTTATTGAAGATTCGGTCGGGCAAATACACCAAATATCATAGTATTAAGCACCAAATTCCATTGCTATAAGAGCCCAAAGACCACTTTTTGCATGTGCGCGGAACACATACATTTTGTGGCGCAGTTTTACTTGAAATTTTACTCGCTCAGTTTTCCTCAATAAAAGTGAATTTGCCTCATTCTACACTCTTCCGCGCCAACTTATTCTTAAAGTAAATCGTCAGGAGCAACTTTCCCATGCCTCAGAATTTCGAAAAAAATTGATTTTCACACTTGGCGGGGTAGCTTTCGGCAAAAATCTACTTTTTCATTATTCTTACCTAAAAAGGTCGCGGTTTTAGGTTTCTCATGATGAAAAATCATTATTGCTCTGTGTTTGCAGGCCCATTTCGGGCGCGGAGGACTTATTTCCCCCGCTTCACTCGGGAAACAAACTGTCCTAGCGCCCGAACTGGGCGTACGCGCCCAGGGCAATATAATGTACAATTGCTCAATTTTTTGGTCAGTTCCGTGTGGTACTAGTGCGACCCTTAAACGCGAGATTACAGAGGCCCTAGTCAGTTTTTCCCAAAGTGTCTGATGGCCAAATGAAAACTCCAAAACCTCAAGACTGTAGCTAGCTTGAATCGTTTGGTCGTGAGATCAATTTTAGCGTCAAATGTCAGGTTCCGTGCGCTCCACTACCGTGTTATGCGTGTTATCCTTATGATACCGATGAGTGGAAATTTTTAAATCCGTGCGCGTTGGATTATACATGATATGTTTGAAAAAGTCGAAAAGTACATGTGAGAACCTTCCGAAGTGGGATTTGTGGTTGGCAAATTTTCGGCCTCCAAATGTTGAAGTTTCAACGGAATTACTCATATGCACCTCGCTCGTCGGGCCATTTTGGAGCACTGGGAATCTTTTCCCTTCGTTACATTCGGGGAAAATTGATTACCATACCCCAAAACAGCCTAAACTTGCATCGGTGCATAATGTACTATTTTTTCGATACATACGGTCATAAAAACTTGCGACTTACGATATGAGCTGTAAGAAAAAACTGGCGCAAAAAAGTCTGAAATAAGGCTAATTCACTTTTGTCGAGTGAAATGTAAAATTTTAGGCAAAATTGTGCCACAAAGTGTACGTCAGCAAAAAAGGGCTCGAAAAAGGGCTTTTGGTCCATGTAGCTATCGGATAATTTGATGCTTGATACTATGATATTTAATATGTGTGCATGCCCAGTCGGACCCCCAATAAGTCTCACCGTGGCATTCCACCAGAATAGAGGGCAAAAAAAACCCCCATCATACGAAACTAACATTTTGAGCTTCTTCCTTCTTTCAATGATAATTTCTTCATGAGCCGCGATCGAAGAACTAATGATTTCTTTCAAAGACCACAAAAAATACATAAAAAATGACTAGCATAATCTTTTTTCTCAAATGTTTCAAGGGTTTGAACAAGATTGCACACATTATTTTAAATTCTCTACGCAATTGCGCAATTACTCATATACAATATACTTATCACACCCAGGAACCTAGAAGAGTATTCAGAACAAAAATCGTTGAATTGTTTCTACTAATTTATCTTGTAAGTATCGAGGAAGATTTGAATTTTCTTTAAAATTTGAAAAAATGCAAAATATCTTTCTAAACTTGCTAAGCCAACAGTGTAATAAACTTATTACATATTTTCAAACAAAATTTAATATGACCAATCTCACTAAAATTTTTGTTCCGAGCTTAGCATCCCCCTATATATCCCGCAAGCTTTACCAAAAGCTCTATATCTACCTATCTATCTACATTCCATTTGCTTACATGCAGTCCTGTAAATGTGGTTGCCGTACAGCAGGCGTCGTGTATAAAAAAGTCTCCAAAGCGCGAGCTGCACAGTGCTGCTGCTGCTGCTGTTTAGTTTATTCTCGCTAAAATTGCTCGCGGGCGTCAGCTTGTCAGTGTGCTGGTAACGCAATACGCGCCGCCACTGCTGCCGTTCGCTCGGCAATCTCGTCGTGAGACCGTCGTTCGTCGTCGTCGTTCCGCGGCGCCGCGCCCGGGATATCGTTATAATCATCATCAACATTAGCAGCTTTTATACAACCTCAACGCAATTATATCTACCTCATCTCTATCGTCGTCTATATACGTGTATAACCTGTATCATATCACTTTTGATCCCTGCATTTATTGCACCTGGATGATTCATGCAACCACAGGTGAGTTCCAAAGTGTAGTTCGTGTCGTTCACCAAAACGTGTGTGTTATATATATATGTATATCGATCCGGTTCTCCTGTCGATCGTGCGGCGGCTGTCTATATTCGCCCCGAGCGCAACAAGTGCTAATGGACTTCCCCTCCTCCCCCGCGATTTAATATCGTCCTTTTACATTCTCACGCGATCTTTTACGACTTTTTAATTTGTATTAATATTTTTAATTTTTGTAAAAAAAAATTATTTTTACTGTTTACCGTTCTCTGTAAAACATTTTGTTGAAGGCGAAAAAAAAATGATCAAAGTCTGCAACCACGGTGATCAAGACAAGACGCCTCGCGGATTGAGAGTTGAGAGAGGAGAACGGCTTGAGCCCGCAGTTGCAAGTATCTTATAGAGTTCGCAGTTTTCTTCTCTTTCTTTCTCACGAGTTTGCTCTCAGTCTCAGTCTCAGTTTCTCAGCCACAGCCTCCCCCCATCACTGTTCTTTTAGAGTGCCGAGCTTAACTCGCCTCTTCTCCGCCGATCGCCCGGCAGCAGCACATAACCGCGAGAGAGAGAGAGAGACTCTATATACTCAGAACCGCGCGACCACCTACCTAAAGTATCAAGCCTCAAAAGATTCATTTCAGTTCAGTTCAGTTCAACTCGATTCCTCGGGCCTCTCGGTTGTGTTATAAGTAAGCCTCCGCGTTCTCAGATTGTGTTTTAAATTATACCTCCACATATCATGTGATCCATCGTTGACTTGGTGCACCAGGTTACATACATATTTAGACCAAAAAGTGTTTTACTGGTTTTTTTTTTTTTTTACTAAACGATTCATCTACGTTTTCAAACAGAACATATCCTGAGGAAGCCAAAACATCCAGCATAGTCAATAATATCCAGATCCATAATAGAGGCTGAAGAAGAAGGAAAGGAATAAAAAGAATAAGAGAAGGAGAGAGAGAGGGTCCAACTTGTGTATATATGAATGAAACCAGGCAGGAAGGTCGCGTTGCAAGGTGCCAGCACGGCTCTCTCTCTCGATTGTTCCTCCACCATCATCTGCAGCAGCAACATAGTATAGCAACGACGACGCTTCATTCAACAGCAGGTAGCATCGATGCAGTCGTGCGTCGGCCCCTCTGAGGCCTACCATCATCATCATCATCATCACTGACGAAAGAAATCTTTAAAATCGTTCTAAGAATCTACACTTAAAAAAAAATATCATGGCTCAGCAGGGCCAAGATCAGCAACAACAGCAGCAACCAGGTGATCCACAGCAACAGGGCGCGGCCGCAGGAAATGCTGCAGGTGGAAACTTGGTTGTAAGAGTTGATCAAAATAGCGAATCAGATTTACAAGCACTTTTTGATAGTGTATTAAAACCAGATTCAAAGAGGCCCCTTCAAGTACCTCTACGTATGAGAAATCTGCCAGATTCATTCTTTAATCCACCATCGACTGGTAGTAAATCACCATCGATATCTCATTCGAGAGAAAATTCAGCTGATTCTGCATTTGGATCAATCGCTGCTGCAGCAAGTATAGCTGTCGGACCAGCATCTGTAGCTGCATCATTGTTAAATGGTGTATTACAACAACAGCAACAAGCAAATGGAGCTTCATCGAGTGGGCCTAATTCAAGTGCTGGATCTAGTTCAGGTACTACGAGTCCTGCTGCTGTTGGAGGTGGCTCTGGAGCTGCTTCAATTCCACCAGGATTAGTTGTTGCACATCCTAGAGCTCACAGTAGTCCAGCATCGTTGCAGCAGACATATGCATCGGCTCAACAACAGGCTCAACATGCGGCTCCTCAACCACATTCAGCTGCTAGGCATGTGCATCATCAGAAACAGAGAAGTTACGATGTGATTAGCACTGTAGATGATCTTGGGCCTTTACCACATGGATGGGAGCAAGCTCGCACGCCCGAAGGACAGATTTATTTTCTTAAGTGAGTACTCCATGTAATATCTACGCCATACATGTGTATTATACTCCGGGTTGAAGGTCACGAGATTTCAAAACAAGTGAGCTTTTCTGAGCTTTCTAGTATGCTTATGACCCATGCAGGCCAAAGTTCGCTCGTGGCATAGAGAAAAACATAAACATGCACGTGCAACAGTGTAGTTGAAACCCCCTCCCCCCTCCACGAACTTTTAGTTGCATTATAGATTATAGTAAATCGAAAAATCGGTTGCCGGGATCTCCGGTTACCCATTCAGCGATATCAGAATGATGCTTCCGCCTCTGCATCACTCAGTTGATTTTTTGCTCAGATTTCACCATCGGCCGCGATGCTCTGGCTGATGATGTTCCGCAGTTTGACCTTGCTTTCAAAAGAGAAGAAGCTTTCTGTGACTCAGTATACATATACCATAAATACTTTTGCTAATGGTACGAAACTAACGAAACTATCGGAGGTAAGGTCGTCACACAGTGTATTGGGAGTATCTGACGGACCGCGTTTACTATGAGTCGTATTTCCAGTTCGCTTCCACTAAATAAAAGCGTCAGTTTTTCCCAATTCTTGTAGTGTACCTTTTCTCGGCATCTCCTCTTCAACTTTGATTCAAAGTTGAAAAGCAATATGAGAATGGTTAATCAGAGGAAAATCGAAGCACTCAACGTATACTTAACGACCATTTCACGAACTGCAATATAAATTAAATTAATCCTCACCAACAATATTTTTGGGGGCAAGATCGATCGATCAATGAGTTGCAATGAATAGTGATTAATTGTAATTGATTAGTGATAGTTTAATTCGAACATCCAAATGAGATTCGATACTGTGTACATTTTACAACGTGTTCCTCATTGTGAACATTCATAATGCATTCGTCGTGAATCACTCGATATAATTCTTATGTAAACATTTTATCTGAAAGATAAATTCACTCTCATATTATAAAATCGAAAATATGATTCACATTTTTTCGATTGCTTCGCTTCGTAGTATTCTTCAAGGGTTCCAGAACGAATCATAATCACTTGTAGAATAATTGCCAGAAGAAATGAATTCCATGACAACAATTGATACTCTTATAATATAATTGAATGAAAGTTGAAAACAATACATTACAATGCAATAATATCTCTTCTCTTTCGTAAGATCCAAGTTATGAGCGTCTTGGATCAAAAAAGCTCTGGCTATCGCGTGCTCCAGTTCGACTTGCGCGCGATGACTTCTACTTTTCTTTCATATTAATTATCAGAATGTTTACATGCATATATATCTTGAAAATTATGAGCGTTAATCAATATGAATATGAGGCAGTGAAACGCGAGTTATTGGTATTATAGTCTAGAGTAGTCTATCGCTCGTGTGCGCGAAAGCTTGCAAAAAATATTTGAAAGGAAATTGATTGTGTACTTAATTAGGATTAATTTTTGATCTTACAATGAGTTTTGAGTCTATCCAGTCTCAAAACTAATTATCAGTCAGTTGCGTGTTCATTGAGTAATTTGCATCCTGTAGGATGTAGAAATGGATAATTTTTCTTATTATTGTTTAAAAAAAAATTTATTAATCAATGCTATAATCATGGATCACAGTGAAAGGGGAAAAACCACCGAACCTGTAAGATTTAGGTTTTCATACATTCTTGAAATGGAAGAAACTCTAAATTCCAAAATCGAGAGCTGTGTTTTCGATCTATGAGTATAGGTATTGCGATGAAAATTAGTTTAAAAAATCACGGTGCGTGTTCCAGGTCCTCAATATGATTCGAATGATTCATCATAACATCAACAGTTTTCATCGCGTACTCTTGATATCTATTATGAGTTCAACGTAGTTATAGTTCAATGAATCAAATATATTCTCCCACTCAGATAATTTATTGAATTTTATTGATGACAGACTGATGAAAGAGAGGAAGCATCAGCTGTGGATCAGTATGTAAACTAGCATCTTGTATAAAAGCTTCAGGCTGCGTCTGCGTTATCTCATTGGTCATTCGACAAACTTAAATTTGAATGACAGACCCTATAAAAATCTTTTTCGGCACACTGGCATCGAAAGCCTATGGTTTCCGCCCCGATCCCGGGGCAGAAAATGCCGCAATGCCGCCCAGGCTAGAAAACGAGTGAGCATGCGCAGTAACCCTCGGGCTGCGCCCTCGGGCCACTACATTGCATGCTCCGACGTTTTCTAACCTGTACGGCGGAGCGGCATTTTGTCCCGACATCGCGTCGGAAAGCATAGAATTTCGATACAAGTGTCACCGAAAAACAGTGTACGCACCTCGGGCCAAAAATAACCCATCGCGGCCGCGGGTATGCCGCCCTCGCCTACCGGCTCGTGCGGCAACCTACCCGGGCCGCGATGGGTCACTTTCGGCCTTTGTCGCGTAATGTACTATTTCGGCACACTGGCATCGAAAGCCTATGGTTTCCGCCCCGATCCCGGGGCAGAAAATGCCGCAATGCCGCCCAGGCTAGAAAACGAGTGAGCATGCGCAGTAGCCCTCGGGCCACTACATTGCATGCTCCGACGTTTTCTAACCTGTACGGCGGAGCGGCATTTTGCCCCGACATCGCGTCGGAAAGCATAGAATTTCGATACAAGTGTCACCGAAAAATAGTGTACGCACCTCGGGCCAAAAATAACCCATCGCGGCCGCGGGTATGCCGCCCTCGCCTGCCGGCTCGTGCGGCAACCTACCCGGGCCGCGATGGATCACTTTCGGCCCTTGTCGCGTAATGTACTATTGATTAACTATGACGAATCCAATATCATAAACAAAATACATTCCTTTTTTTTAACCTACAGAGCCAACTATAAACATCCGATACGTGAATAATAGTTATACCTACATTGCAAACGAAGCCTTCATACACATAAGGTTCTCAACCTTAGTTTCCTCTTTTATAATTCTTGCCTGGCTGCCTTTTCCTCTCCTCTTTTCTCATTCTCTTATTCGACCTGCTTGTCTGCCTCATATACCATCAGAGACCTCTCCTTCTTCCTTCTCTACCTCATCTTCCTCTCGCACTCTCACCCAATCCCATGAAATATATATATATTTATATATAGCTATCGTACAACTTCCCTCCCTCTTATATAGTTGCTCTAAGGCATATAAGATCTGAGTTTCTGCTGATGCTGCTATGATGGTGGAGCTCGATGAGGAGCTGGTGAACGAATAGAACGGGTCTCTGCAGCAGCATCAGTACAAGCAACAACTCTCGGTTACCTTGGCAGACCACCTTCGACGTTTTTCGACGTCTCTGGTACCGTCCGGTTCCTATACTTGTTAGCAACATAGCGGTGGTGTGTCTCGTTGTCGAAAATTTCCTCTTCCTTTCTCAATACATATCTAATGGTCTGGGACTTATACATAAAAAAAAAAAAAATCATTGATATTCACGCTGAGCACGTTTTGCTTTGCGATATCGCTTTTTTTATATCGCACCTCCTGTATAGATAACTGGATTCAGAATTGTTCATAAAAAGTGTATGTGTCTGAACGATCACATCTTTTTTTTCATCGTAAAAAAATCCAAGTCGAATTTCCCCGGATTTTTTTAAACCCATTCACCGCCGCGAGCTTGAGGCATAGACGAACGTAATTCTGACATTCAAAATACGTTCTCCTAGTGAAAATAAGACGAAAAAAGGCAGAATTCGGATTTTTACAAATTTACGGTTTTAATTTTTTTTTTGTGGTTGTGATCGAATATTTGGCCTCGCCCTCTAGTTTTCTTCATTTTTTGTATCAATATGAACTTTTGAGGATTTTTTCAAATTTTTCTGACATGTACAAAAAAAATAATAACCTATCATCGGAAATCAATATTTTGATCCCGTTGAATTTGATTGAGTTCCATGTTATATCTGAGTTCATACAGGACTTCCAAAACTGCAGATGATTATCATGAACGTCGTAGTTATCAACAAAAAAGCGGTTTGAATACGTTTTTAGGATAGATCTAAGTGAAAATCACGAACCTATAAATTCCTATAAAATCTCAGATAGATATCGTTAAAACCCCACTTCTTCCATCAATCAGCTTCATAAGAGACTGTTCCTTGAATTTCGCCTCAAATCATGTCAATTACTAATTGATTGATCAAAGGTCAATTTTTGCAAACCAACATTATTTGTGAAAAATACCGTCTACGCTGGAATCAGTGAAAATCACTGAAAATCAGTGCACGTGACTGCAAATCAGTGACTGAGAGTGATTTGATCTCCCAATCCACTGATTTGCAGTGAAAATCACTGAAAATCAGTGCACGTGACTGCAAATCAGTGGCTGAAAGAGATTTTCACTGATTCCGACGGAGAGAGTACAGTGTTCTTTCTCCACATTGATTCCAATGCCTATGGGTCATTCTCAAATTCCAGCACCACTCCAAAAACCAAAAAAAAAATCGTGACTTTATCGACGGGTCAGAAAGCAAGAACAGATTTCAAGATCAAGTAGCCCACATATCCAGCATCCAATTCCTCCCTTGAAAGCCCAATCCACTGTATAGTATTTCCTCAGCATCAATGTCCCCTCGTCGAGTGCGTATCATTGTAAAAACTTGACTCCATCACCCGGGCCATCAACTCATCCCTTTCGCCACTGATCTGATCGTTTAGTCCTTCACAATGAAATCATGCAGCTCATGCGGGCTACTAAAACTCAATCACGGGCTCTCTCAATGAATCAAAAGCTTCTTCATCAAAACATCGGGAAAACACTTTACATGTACATGTGTATGCGCATCCACCTGCGCATCATCATCAGGGTCATGCTTACAATAAGTACCTGCCGCATCAAAATAATATTACAACTCGTGACCATCGCCATAGGAAGAGAGCCATATAGCAGAATTCCCACGTGTCACCTGTCGTGGGAACCGCGACCCCGTACAACAAACTCTGATGCTTGTTGCCTGCATGCTCAAGAACTTCCCCTACCCCCCCCCCCCCCCCTTCCTCCCGGCCCCTGGCCTACTCAGGCTCAGACGCCGATACATATACACTACTACCTGTTGCGCCCTCCTTACGTGTATGTATAGTTTGGTTTGAACGCCTCCCTACTCAAACTCCTCCCCTTCGTGTTTTTTTTTTTTTTTTGTAATACTTCACTTGTTGCGTATCGTGATTTTTTTCAGCCAACCCTTCGTATTCATGCACCAATTAAGTTCAAGTTACGTATTTTGTACTGTATTTACGCATGCAAACTTTGTGCATCTCAACCTATGTTATGCGTCTCTTTGCATGTATAAAGGTGTATCCTTTCGATTATTGCAAGCGTATGTTTTTTTTTTCTTAATACCTGGTTAACGCGTGTGAATTCTTGGTCGGTGAGGATCATTGTTTTTTTCCTCGTCCTCGTTTAGTTTTAGAGTTCGTTGTCCTGTCATTCGTCTCGAGATATTTAGGTGCATGCATGTGTAGGTTTTTTTTGTATCCGTGTAAGGGACTGCTGAGGAGCTTTTGATTAGGGATGGTTGCCGCCCAATTTCTCGGAATCGAAATCGTTTACCTTGTTACCTTTTATTCTCAGTTCTTTACGATCTCTCCAATACCTTTCCAACGTGAGAGCAGGTCTTTTTTCTTGTATTTCAATTGAATTGATTGTGAAGTTGAGTCAATGCTATTCCAAAGCAAGTAATTGAGTCTATAAAAATCATCAAAAAATAATATTTCATTTATAATCAGAATTGCAAATGTGTTGAAGTATTGTATCTTTGTGGTTCTCTGAATCAGAAGGCTCGGGCTCAAATATCCTTCCGGTATCAACATTAATTATTATAATTGGTTTGATTGGTTTTTTCCTGTGGCTTCGGTGGTTTGGACCTCAAATATAGCTATTACGACCTGCAGAATAGAAATCCTGAAATAAGTTTAGTGAAAATGCGATTGTGTAAAGAAAATTCCTTCTCAATATCATCAATTATCCTTCAATTCACAAAAAAATTTCTGACTTCTCCCGAAGCTTGCGAAGCTTCCATATCGCTGTTAGAAAACATTTTCAAACCTCGCTTCAAAATTGGACGTCAAGGTTGGATCCAACATTGAAAGAGAGTGACCAAACTTGATCTAACAATGTAATGCCATACTCGTTGGACCAAACCTTGATCAAATTGTTCCAATAACTAACCTAACCTTTCGAAATCCTGTATCAGAATAAAGTTAGTGCGTACAGCGTGCAATTTTCGATACATAACATATGTCAGGGATTTTTCTCTACAGTAGAATGTACATCAGAATGACTGTGCCATATGCAAAATATGATCATTGATGATTCCTTGATCCTCATGTTCAGCACAATCTAAATACTTTTGAAATTTTTAGTCAAGTTTCTGGAGAGTCTGAGTAAAGTCGAGTATCCTTTTGCATTTTTTGCACACCGATGCAGTAATGAAAATTCCCTCTGCGTGCATTTTTGTTGTTGCTGGGAGAAAGTAAAAAAATTCGGTATCGCGCCAACACCAGTATTCCGAGCTTGGATAAGAGCTTTTCCAATACAAACCCCTAAGAAAGAAGTCTTCACATGACCGAAATAATAATGATAAATCTCATTTCATTCTAATCAGCGTACAAATTGTGTGTAACACCAGACCATTACCTTGTGATGCATAAGTAATGTGACAGATTATGTCCATGTACATGAAAATGATCAGAAATGTCGATATTGTTAAAAAGCTTTACAAGTATTCCATTGTGATACTCACCAGATAATACCATTGAGCTGTCCAATTTAGATGTATTAGACACGACGTCATGACGCGGAATTAGCTTTCGATTTCTCTATAATACAACTTGCATAGGGTGTGTGGTACTTATATATCTTGGAAAAGTGAGCCTATGGGTGACCTGATCGTCGTGCGTATATGTTGTCTCACACCCACGCCTTTACAGACTTTCTCTGGCTGTATTATGGTGGTGGCTGCTGCAATGGCGACGACGTCATAATTGAAAACGATATGCAGCCGATACTGCAGCAACAAAGTTGTGTGGATAAACGATACGGATATAGTTTGACCGTGGGAGAACGTTGAAAATGATATAGGTCTGATGATAATTTTACTCAGACTTCCAAAAGCTTGGTGGGTAACGTGGTTATTGGACACAAATTAATTCCCATCATTATGATTGAACAATGGTACAAAACTTTTGAAATATTTGAGAAATAATTGTTTATTATATATTATGATGTCCCAGCTCAGTCCTGGAGTCCGTATGTGTTGTGAATGATCATGACAATGTATTCTGGACTCATGATCCTTTCTGATGTCTTTTACAAGAACTTGATGATGGTTTTCTAATAACCAAGACATTGGAGTGCAAGCTGAGAGTCTCTTTGAAATTAGAATGATTTCACTTGCTAAAGAATTGTAGATCAACCTGGCAGAAATGTGACCATTTTCTGTGGCCACCTTTATAGCCAGTAGCAATGAGATTTGGTCAGTTATTGGACAAAAAGTGTTAACCATTTTAGTGTCATATAATACATTGAGCTGATTCACTCGACATTGAGTGATCAGATTCTAGATGTTTCAATGAAAACTGGTTGTTATAGATGGTTTGACGTGGTAGTGTTATCAAATTGGAAGAAATCCTGATGGAGGGCGTTGACGCAACCATCAGATTCTCCCATTTCGTGAAAAATTTGGAGCGTTTCATGATATTTTGTTCTGCCCAGCCTCGGCTCAGCCATCGAAGAATGGGTAATCCTACTCTTGAATCATCTTGACCACGGATTTCCAGACTTTTTTTACCCTAATTTTTTCCCTCTAACTGGCCGTTTTCCGTATCTGTCTAACATGGTCGGTAGCACAAACCAAGAACCACCCCCCCCCCACACCTTCCAAGTGGGTACCTCAAGTGGATTTATGCACGGCTCTTGGTGGCTGTTCAAGAATACTTCAATGACTTAATTAAGATCTCGGATGATGTAAAAAATTTTGAAAAAGGAAGCGATATGTCTCATCTACACATTGATCTAAACACTGAGAACCGATAGCCTCAAATTTTCCCGTGTGTGTATTCAGGATCCAGTTCTTCTCCTCCCCATTTTCATCTCTCTGGTCACGTATTCTATTTTTCATTCCTCCTACTTATTTTTCTACCATTCTTTGATGCCCCACTTCCGCACAGTTTGCTATGCTCAAAATACAAAACATTTTAAAAAGCAAAACACCAATCCCTTTTGTCCTGCACGACAAAACTACTATACCTTCTATAATCCCGGATTCCTTACGGAATTCAGACCCATTTCATCTCTGTCTGAAGTATTTCTGTTGCGTACATTTACTTTTTTCTCTTTCAAAACTTTTGTCTAACAATTTTGACCCATTGAGAAGCAAATTCCTTATTTCACGGCAATTCAGAGTTTTGATAACCCCATATATTTGAACCTAATCCATGAATGAATTAGAATTAATTCATGGATTTGTAGTTCACTAGAGTGCATGCACAATGTTTGGGGGATAAAATGAGGACTTACAAAATTGTCTGTTCATTCACATGGATTTTCCATGAAATAGTTCTTATCTGAGAATCTTTGATTATGGTTCTGGTTGTGAAGGGAAAGCAAGTAGTGTATTAAAATTCAACCAACAAATCCTACTAATATTTTGGGTTGTAGAAACTTTTACTGATGAAGATCTTTCTCTCAGGATTACTTTGCAGTTCTGTCCGCATAGAGACTAAGTAGCTTTCCCCAATATTTCTAAATAAGCGGTCAGGTCCCCGTGAGGCTGTTGAATGGAAAGATGGCCCTGAAAAATTTGGTATAGGGCTCACAAACCGTCAAAGCAAAAAAGATCCCCCCTACAAATTTTACCTGGCTTCTACAGAGATGTTGGCTAGAGAGCCACATCAGAAGAGAATAGGTGAAATTCAGACAAATTCTATGAAAATCCAGTCCCATGCAATCTTTTCGCAAAAAGTCCGACAGTTTCTTTCTGCTTTTTTTTTATCTTCTGAACAGCACCAATAAACAAATCTTTTCTTTACCCAATCGTTTTCTATCTTTGTTTTTTTCTTTCTTTGGACTTTATTACCTCTCATTTCTTTTCTGGCATTTACAAATAGCCATGCTTATGCACCTGCTGCAGCACCATAGCTCAAGGTCATTCAAATAGTAACCTTCGTCATAGTTCAGCGGTCTTATAACTATATAACCTGAACTCTATACAAGGTCTTGAAGTGGTCAAAATCAGATCAGTTATGTTACAAAACTTTTGAACCGTGAACTATCTTGGCATCTTGATAAACTCGTGCTCAAGATCTACCGATTTTTCTAGCTCAATAATGGAAATAGCATAATAAATTTCGTAGGATTTCTTGAAAGGTAAATGGAGTTCAAACCTGACAAAATCTAATTCTGATGTTAGCTCACGTGACGCAAAGCTCTGACGAAAGTAAGAGTCGATTATAAAAGGTGTGCTTTTTTCATATCAAGCTTATTATTTACCTCATTGTCACGCACTCTGTGAAACATTTTTGATAAAGACTTACATCCTTGAGCTGGCACGTTATATGTATACTAGAGTCGTCGTCGTCGTCGTCGTCTCATGATAAGAGCCATATAAACGTCCTTTCTTATAATGCTTACTTATTATTGTGTCATTGAGCTCGTCATTTAGATAAAAAAAAGTGTAAAACACTTGAAAAAATTTTGAATTTCAATTTATCCAACTCGAGCGTTGGTTGTTATAATCCAATCAAATTCTCTGACGTGCAACACAAACTAATTAAGGAAATGTACTGGTTTAGAAAAGTGGAGAGAAGGAACAATTTTTGAAAGTAGACTAGATTGTACTTTGCTTGACTGCGTTCGTGTATTTGTAAGCTTACGGTCTAGTAAATTTTTAATTTGAAAGTTTTTGAGACGCAAGTATATAAACTTTGGTGTGGTGTGAAATATTCGAAATATTCCAATTATTGGAGTAGAAGTATCGAGAGAAGCATCACTGTAATTTTGGGCTATTTCATATTTGTTCTTGAATTAACGCCCAGAGTATTTAATAACAAATGATATTTTTAATAATTTATAAAACTCTTACAGCGTTTTGCTTTAATATTTTAGTCAAGTAGTGTACATAAAATATCATTGTAGTAAAATGCGACAGTTTATAGAGAGGCAATGTCTTAATTTGGATTACCCTGAATTAGGATTATTGAGGGATTTTCAAAATGTTTCTCCGTCTACGCAAGTAAAAAAAAGCTAAAAATAAAACAATTATCGTGAGAGTTGGAACCGTAAACGTATTACATACACCTGTTCTATTGAGCTATCATACGCACGAAAATGCTTATCTATCATCATAATATTTCCTTTTTTAGGAAAACAACATTTTTCCTGGTACAGTTTCGTGTACGTAATATGAAATCGACTTCACAATAACGTTTTGCTTCTGATGGGGCGAAACTTAGATTAAATGCGCGCTGAAACTAATCTGGATAAATGTATATGCCTCTGTTGTTTTACAGCCTAACTACTTCAAAAAAGTCATCCCGCGAGAGAGCAGCGTGATCTGCTGTTCATGCAAACACGTGGTTACTTGAGTTTCTTATCGTGATATCTGAAAATCCACTTCAAATGCGACATTTTTGAAGATGAAACGGCAAGAATACAAGACAAATCGTCTGCGGATCAAAAAAAATTATTAAAACTTACAAGTTTTCACAATAAAAACTTTTATATAATAGCATTGAACGCAGCTGCTGTGGGCATAATTCTTAAACTCGCGTTATCCCCTTTCTCGCTACCGCTCGTTTGGCTTATAAATGTTCTTGATCAGTTATTAGAAGAAGCTGAAATGCCCTTGTAGAGCTCAAAATGATAATTGTTGAATGATATGATCGATAGGTGATATTGAGAGAAAGTTTCTTACGAAGTTCGAAAAGGTGTCGTATTGTCAATCAGTGAATTAGTCAGTCCTGTCCATAAGCCACACGGCCACGTAATATATTTTAGCTAGACCAGACCGAATTAGATCGATGTAGACCGAACTAGATTGAATTAGGCCGAACTACTAGACCGCACTTCTACTACGTCAATTCTAGTATGCAGTCCTACTGGTAGTAGTGAGTTCGAAGTGGCACTAGTACCGTACTTGAAACGTACTAGCTCCGAACTGGACCGTACTTAGATCATAGTAGTAGTAAGGCAATTCTAGTGCACCCCTAGCCGTCTTAATAGCACTGGTACCGTACTTGGACCGTACTAGTACCGAACTAGATCGAAGTAGACCGCACATAGACCATAGTAGTACGGTAATCGTCGAGGTAATCGTAGTGCAGTCCTAGCGGTCTTAGTAGCACTAGTACCGTCCTGGGACTGTACTAGAGCCGAAATCGATATGAACCAAAGTTAGACAATAGTATCGTGGCAATTATAGTGTGGTTCAGGCAGTACTAGTGCGATCTTAGCGGTCTTAGTTGGTGGGGCCGTAGTTGTTCCAGTAGCACTAGTACCGTACTTGGACCGTACTAGTGGCGAACCAAATCGATGTAGACCGCACTTAGACCATAGTAGTACGGTAATCGTGTCGCAGTCCTTGTGGTCTTAGTATAGTACCAGTACCTATTGAACCCGAAGTGGACCGCAGTTGGACCATACTGGTACGGTAATTATAGTGTGGTTCAGGCAGTACTACTGCGGTCCCAGCGGTCTTAGTAGCACTAGTAGCGTACTTGAACCGTACTAGTACCTATTTTTTAACCCGAAGTGGACCGCAGTTGAACCATACTAGTACGGCGATTATAGTGTGATTCGGGCAGTACTACTGCGGTCCTAGCGGTTTTAGTAGCACTAGTACCGTACTTGAACCGTACTAGTACCTATTTAACCCGAAGTGTACCGCAGTTAGACCATACTAGTGCAGCCTTAACGGTCGTAGCTGTACTAGTACCAATCCAATCGGGACTAAAACCGAACTAAAATGAATTAGACTATATTAGACTGAACTAAATGGGCTAGTTAGCTCTATGATGACCTTATTGAGAAGTGACATCAAGGTCAAATATGGCGGCCGCATACCCCGAGGTTAACACGGGCTTGTTACTAGACAGCGCCATCTGCGGCGAGTCGGCAACTATTGCATGCCCCCAGAATTTAACATAGATGTCACTTCCCAATATAGTTAGTTGCAGCATCGAGTGTTATCAACATCAGATCTGACCATCCATATCCGCCCATACGCCCGACCACCACCCACCCAACCATCCATTAACACGTTCGCTGCGACGCTGAAAATCACAGTTCCTTTTTTGTGTGCGACGGGTCCCACCGGTGGGACCCATTCAATGGGATCTTGATCACCACCGCACACAAAAGAGGACGAGCGGGTCCCACCGGTGGGACCCTTCGCACACAAAAAAGGAACTGTGATTTTCAGCGTCGCAGCGAACGTGTTAACCTACAGCCATCGAAATTATTTTACACACCAGGACGCATTCTTATTCACCAAGAGTCAAAACTGAAACTGTTTATTATCAGAAAGAGCACATTTCATTTTTACCGATGCAAGAGCGTTAGTTCGTGGGCGGAAGTGGCATATATATGTATATTATTCAACAACAACATCATCAGTCTCGTGTTCATCGGCATCGCGCAAAGAGTGGGAGTAGGAAGGAAGGAAGGAAGGAAGGAAGGAAGTTGGTCTCTGTATGCATGTTTGTGAATGATGATGATGATGATGATGATGATGTGCTCAACGAACCGCTTTATAGGCTCACGTGATTGTATTCGCCAAACTTATCACGTTTTATGCACCGCACCACAGTCATATCGAAGAGTGAGAGAGAGTGAGTGAGAAAGAGAAAGAGCAAGACGGTCGCGTACAATGCGGTACCTTGCCGTGATAGTTGGCCGATCGAGACAGCAAGAGTATATGCAACACGTGCAACATATATGTATAAACTTTTTTTATACAATATGTGTGGCTTGAACGGTGAACGGGCCGCTATACGATGACGTAACTTGGGTTTACCTAGAACGTGTGTGTGAGTGTACGTGGCTTATAAAAGGGAATAATTTATAATTCGTCAATTGAATTGTTCCGAAATTATAAGAAAGTATAATTTCAAAATTGATAACAGACTTTCAGAGATATCGTTCGTGTGCATGATTATATAGATCGAATGTGATGGTAGCTTATCTAATGCCCTCGTCTCCGATTTATTCAATACAAACACATCGTTTTTTCCCTCAGGGAATGATGTATGAAAAAAAAAATGAAATTTATTCGAACTCTTGTGTGATTTTCAGACTGTTTTTCATCATCTATTTTCAAAATATTGTCTGCCATTTTGACCTTCTCTAAGTGAATGAACGCATAATCATTTCTTGGGTTAACGTTGATGAGAATCACATAGTCAATCAAAATGAGTGAACGCATTCAATTGATTCTCACAGAAATTCGACAGAAGCGCGTCTCATGCGTCCTTGGCGTGATTTTAATCATTACCTGAGTTTTACGACGCAATTTGATTCATACGTCAATTAAATTTTTACCGCAATTATACACCACTTAAAACCAGGTGTTTATCAATTATAACTCTCAATTTCATCACGACATTGAGATTAAAACTGTTCTTATTTATAAGTTTTAGAGTAATTTGGTAAAACCCACTACACAGTTTTTATCAAATGTGACTGAGACCAATAATAATGAATGATTATCACTGACGGATTTTTTAAAACCGATTTCAGTGCTAACAATAAAATATCTAAATCCCAATATTCAGTACCATCGACTGGGGTAACTTTGGTACAATTTTGACTTTTTTTGTCATTGTTTTTCGTAAAGCTCGGTAAGGTTACGATAAAACCCACCTCAGCTAGTGACTAATTGAAAGCTTGAGATCTTAGCTCTTGATTGGCGTGAGCTAGAGCTCGATTTGAGGATTCTGTTGGAAGATACGCCCGTAGAAGCAAAACACTTTTTATAAAACCTGGGCTGGGGTAACTTTGGGACACTCCAAGTTCAACCCATGTTACTCTTGTTCTGGAATAGAGAATCGACCCTCTCTGATGGTCATGAATTGAAAGTCGAACACGTTAGCTTTCAATTGCTTTTTGGAACGTCCCGATCGGGTGTTTCCACGCCGAGTAATGCTTATTTGAAATTAATAAGCTATTCGAACCAATTTTCCGAGATTTGTCAGAAATTCGTATGAAAATTGAAAATTAGACCAAATAGCTGATGATTAACTTCAAATGAGCATTACTCTATGTGGGAACATCCAATCGGGACGTTCCAAAAAGCAATTGAAAGCTAACTTCTTCGACTTTCAATTCATGACCATCAGAGAGGGTCGATTCTCTGTTCCAGAACAAGAGTAACATGGGTTGAACTTGGAGTGTCCCAAAGTTACCCCGCACCCCAAGTTTTGTAAAAAGTGTTTTGCTTCTACGGGCGTATCTTCCAACAGAATCCTCGAATCGAGCTCTAGTTCACACCAATCGAAAGCGTAGATCTCAAGCTTTCGATTGGTCACTGGCTGAGGTAGATTTTATCGTAACCTTCCCAATGAGTTGAAAATTAAAAAAAAAAAATCTGCTTGGGATCGTCTGTTATAGAGAGTCTTGTCATTGACACTGGAACTACATTATGAAGGTAATATTACTTGGCAACCTGTGCGTGGATGATGAATCGCGTATCAAAAAGCAAAAATAAGAACCAAGTTTTAAAAGCTCCTGCTTGACCATATGATGATATGATATGCGAATTATAAAAAAATTTATGAAGAACTTTTTAAGCGGTAGCTGATTGAATTCCCATACAAATTTGGATCAATTTTTTGACAAATTCAGCTGGTTGATTAGTAGGAAAATTCTTGAAATAAGTATCGTCGGTCTTAAAGAACAGAAAATGATTCAACAATAATAGTTTTATTAACATTTAGTCAAAATGAAAATAAATTCGTAAAATCGTAACTCGCTAAATTTTGAATTCCTTCCTCAATGGCTTTCTTAATATATTGGCTATATTCTATGCTTATACATCAATGAAACGGATATAATCAACACTAAAACTCGAACCAATAAAAACAAAACTTTCTCGCACGATTATCGCTTGCCCGGCTCACCTATACCAATACATTATCGCATGAGCGCCTTGAAACTTTATTGTGCATCAGAGATGACGTGTACAATAAGCTCAGGTTACTCTTACAAACATTAGATTCTGAGTGTATAAATACTGAGTTTCCGGGATTCTGACGCGTCGAGCGATATCGTGATTTATTTTTTCGATTTTTTTTCATATCTGATTCATTCATTCTAGTCCATTTCATTAATTCATCTATACTTTTTTCTCTGTATAGTGTATACTCGATGTCGTCAACGTTGTCAATGATCCGTGAGCTCAATGTTAAACTATATGATTTCCGATTACAACATTATTGAGTGTGTAAAATCAATCGATTCATAGAAAATCAATTACAAAGAGAGTTAACAGATTTATAATAATGTTGATTTTAATGTATAATTTTGATCGTCAAATAAACTGATCATACACGGCTCGTCGGGCGTATTTTTTAAAATAAGTCTGAGAAAAATTATCATGGATTGAACGTATTTATGATTTTGTTACTTTTGCTTTAAAAAAAAAGAAAAAAAAAGTGATAGTTTATTAGAGATTCAGAGTGAAAATTTCAGATGGAACTTTACGTTTTGGATATTGGGATGTTAGTTGAGTTTGCAATTAAAAGATTTTTGTTTTGCCTAAGACAGAAGGCGGTGTTTGCGCATTGATTACTGATTTTTGAGACTGTTAAAACTTATAGATGAATCTTAGGTTGCCTAAGTATAATGATTATCATGTTTTTCGTAAACACTAAGCCTCACACTATTTTCTGACGGTAAATTGCATTTACGTGAGAATCTGAACATTTCATGTTACAAATTATTTTTTCATCGTGCCTGCGCTTCATACTATGAAACAGCTACATTGAAATGAGAAGTTGTACAAATTTTAAGCACAAGATCTCTTAAAAAATTTTGAAACTTTCAAAAAGTGCTTCGAGATGTTAGAATATAGTGCTAACGCCGAGTATCACAGTTTGGCAGATTTATCAAAATTTGTATCATATTTCTCTCCTCAATAATTTGAAAGATCTTAGGCAGTAAAGGATCAATGACTCCGCACTTACATACTTATAGAAACTAATTTGAAAAATCACTTGCCCAAGATGAGTTTTTTTTCATGGTTAAGTTACTAACAAAAACGTTTCAATTCCCAGCAAAGGTTATCTAATTGCATCTTAAAAATGTTTATATTTTGCAAAAAGTAATCGCTCTCCCGTAGTTGAATAGTTCTAACAATTTTTTATTTTGTATTATCCTATATAATTTTTCTTCGGCAAACAAATCAAAAAAGGAAAAAAATCAATTTTTTTTATTCGCAATTCTAATCAATCGTGCGTAGGGTCTCGTAGTACTTTTTTCGAGCGTCATGGCTTAACAATCAATGTAGCTTGCAATTATAGCTCTATATATATCAATATAATATGAGACATGTTTTTTCTGTTGTCGCAAACTATATATAACTCGTGTCTTGGATGAATCAAAGTTGGCGCGTTAATGCAATCAAGCAATAGAAGCTAGCTATAAGAACACTACCATAACATTGTGTGTGTGTGTGTGTGTGGTGTGCATATTACATGCACGCAACAATATTCTCCCTCTCGCGTCTCTCAGTTATTTGGCCCAGAGCTATTCATCTATCGATTGCGTTTAACATATGCGACCCCCCCCCCCTCCACACACACACACACACCCATTTAAGACCCATTACCACCACAAAACTTACACATGTATATAAAATCATGCGTTTTCTCACTCTTATACAGGTGAAAGTTGCTTTACAGTGTTTCGCGAACACATATGCATATATACACATGGACCACAGAATTTAAAAACTATTATCTCTTCTTAGCTTTTACTTATACCTCGACGTATACAAAACCAAAATATCTATAGATATGTATCAAAAACTTCACATACCTATAGGGATTGAATATGTTTGTCAGATTGCCTGCAAACAGGGGTAAAATGGCTACCGTTTAGTATAAATTTCATATAGATTTAGCATTGGTAGGGTTAAGGCTTTTTGTATTATTCGAGTCATTGTTCACTTAGTCTGACACGAAACACTCATGTTCGGAACTCGTGTACTCACTCTTGTGTTTGAAGGATTACCAATGACCGGAAAGAGTAAAAAACGCAATATTATCAATATGGTCCCATGCACCCAATACTAAATCCACACATCCCTTCGGCAGCCATCTTTGAAGGAATAAGCGCCTGTATGACGTCAACCCGACAACTATGTCCAATCCCTACACATACACTACCGGTCAAAAGTTTGAGCTCACTCAAGAATTTTTTTTTCAATTTTGTGAGTTGGACTACTCGGCTCTATTTGACCGTAGAGGACTCCTCCGGAGCTCATTTTGAAGGTTTTTTCACGTACTCTAAGATGGTATTATTCATTTTCATTCACACGGATCGGGATCTTCCCAATTTGAGCTTGGAAAAGTGTCAATTTCGGCGATTTTTGAGAGAATCTTTTGGCTCCTGCCAATTTGAGCCACGTGAATGTTTCAATATGGGAGTTGTGAGGCCCAAAAGTACAAATCTACAGCTTTAAAATCCGTTTTTGAACGGCCCTCTAAGCCACTTCCAGTCTGAGCTATGACACTTTCTCTGAGGGAAGATTTTTCGCAAAAACTAGCACTCCAATTCGAGAGAGAGATACAGAGATGCATTTTTATGAAGTATAATCATCATTTCTGTCATTTATCATCTATATCTCGATCAAGAGAGCGAGAAACTTTTGAAATACGCCCCAAAGAGTGAATTCTCTCGTCATTTTGAATCCAGGTGCTACTTTTTGCGAGAAATCTCCCACCAGAGAGAATGTCATATAGCTCAGATTAGCAGCGGCGTAGAGGGCCGTTCAAAAACGGATTTTAAAGCTGTAGATTTGTACTTTTGGGCCTCACAACTCCCATATTGAAACATTCACGTGGCTCAAATTGGCACGAGCCAAAAGATTCTCTCAAAAGTCGTTGAAATTGACACTTTTCCAAGCTCAAATTGGGAAGATCCCGATCCGTACGGATAAAAATGAATAATGCCGTATTGAAGTACGCAAGGAAACCTTCAAACGAACACCAGGAGAGTCCTCCACGGTCAAATAGAGCCGAGTAGTTCAACTCACAAAATTGAAAAAATAAATTTTGGGTGAGCTTAAACTTTTGACCGGTAGTGTAGATATAGTTTGGTTCATTCTGTGTATGATATACTATAATTCGCATGCACTATCGAAAAACACAGACACACATACACAATTAATATTATCGCACATACAAGCAATAATATTTTGTACGTAATCAAATCAATGTGTTGTACGAAGACACGAATAATAAAATAAATCAAGCAAAGTACATTGTTTGTAATAGGGAGAGAGAGTACTGATGCAAAAGCCGGCACACAAGTTTTATAAAAATCTGCGAGAGATAAAAAGAGAATGAGAGAGTGGGAATTGCACATGATCTACAACGTCTCTCTCTCTCTCTCTCGCTTCTCTCGCGGAACTTTCGCAAGCTCAAGCAGCTGATGTATAATACATCAGGGTCAACCAGCACTTGGGTTCGACCGGTCTCTATAACCTATACTAATAGATACACACATACATATAAATTAGATTAAATTTTTGCGTTCGATTGTGTATTTAACCCCACAGCTGCAGCGATACAAACACTAGTGATATAAAGTAAGTGTAGCCAATTTGCCCCCCTCCCTCCCTCGATTAAGCTATTCTCTCAACAACTCAAGTTTTACTCCACTACTCTGAGCCCATACCAATATTTTTCAACGTATCTTAGCTGATTTTAACCCTCTAGCGCCCAAGGTATCAAGGACACGGAATTTTTTTTTCTTTTTTTACTTTAAATGGTTTCATTTGGCTCCTAGATGGGCGTGACAAACCGCAATTTCCTCAAAATAACCGGAAACAGCATTTTTTGAGTGGGTCCTGCAGGACCCATTGACCGTTCAGGTCATAATATTGAATCTTCACAAACAATCTTCTTGTTTCAAACAAACGGCTTGTATTTTCAAACTTTGGGAGTGGATTCGTGACGAAGAAACTTACAATCATGGATCAATGAGAATATTACAAAATTGCTCAGTTAATCTGAATTCTTATGATGGAAGTCATAAAAACAGTTTTTTGGATACATTACAGCAAAGAATCACTCGACACTTCTCACCGAAAGAGTATATACTTCACTCTTTACGCAGAGCTTACATCTTTATTTGCAATCGGCAAACTTAACGAAGTACTCTTGCGAGTCATACCTCATATCCACAACAATTTCCTTAGAGATTCGACGGCTGGGATTCTGAGCTAAGCTTGATAGAGATCGATCGAACGACCACGTGACTTCTATGAACGCAAACGCCCAATGGGTTTTGCAGGACCCTCTTCACGCACAATTACACAGCCAAATATTTTTTTTACGTGAAAGATATTCATGCATCGATACCACGTCGCGGCAGCCCAGTGGGACCCACTTTCTAAATTAACCAACTCCAAGACAATTTTCCCATTTGAACCATTCTAACGCATGGATACCTACAAGAGGGGCTCAAAGAAGATGTCCCGGAAGGTATTGAATACTTAGGAGTCGTTTGCATCTCTACATGGTAGATATCCATCTAGACCACCAACTCACGTCCTCGTCGATCGACCGTGATCCCGAAAACTATGTACGCTTTATCAGGGCCTCGTATCATCACAGACACTTAGTTTTCGCCTAGAAGAAAGCCATTACCATGCACAATTGCCAAAATATTGCCGTGGTGCTTGTTATGTCTGGATTTTGAAAGTGGGTCCCACAGGACCCACTGGGCGCTAGAGGGTTAATGGATTTCTAAGGAGCTTCAAAATGAGCCGAAATACATTGGAAAATATAAATGAGCCAGAGTAGTGAAGTAAACCAGGGTTATTGAGAGAATGGCTCCATGGGGAGGGGGGGGGGGCAAATTAGGTTCACTCACTTTATAGCGTTGACTCGAATGTGGAATTGTGATGATGATTGTGGAAGCAATTTTTGTTTTACATGAGATAGAATTCTTATATATTATGTACTTTGTTGAAATTTTTAGTTTTTTGCTAATTATATATTCAATTTGAAATGTGATTCAGCCAGAGTTAAAAGGTAAATATGAATGACTCGAATTGCATAAGGCCCTTGTATCTAGATTGAGCGATCCAATTAACCTCTAAGTAGGCATCAGCTGGTTTGCCAATGATGATCAAAAAACGGTTTTAAAGAAATTAAAAATAAAAAATCTCGCTCACTCGTTTCACAAGAGTGTTGAAAGGCTCTGTCTTATATAAAAAGGGGCTTTTAGAGCAATCTGATCTGGTGATATCTATACCTCATAGGTACGCAGATGAGGCACCGATGAACGAACTCTATGCATTACTGTCACAAAACGCCAATTTTATTTAAAAAAATTTTTTCAACTTTTTTTTTATCACTGGCGATCCAATACATACCTGTTTAGAGGTTCATTGGATCGCTCATCTAAATAAAAGGGCCTTATGCGATTCGAGTCATTTAAACTTGAATTATACTAATGTTTGAGAATCAAAAAACTTGACGCCCGCATAATTGCATCAGTTGCTATATCAGTAGTTCCGCCGAAAGTATAATTTTCCATGTTCCGAGTTCCCCCAAGTTCTGAGGGTTTGAATATGTATTATAACAATGTTCTGGAGTGTATTCTATTGGTGCGCAACTATGTTAATAGTTTTTGAGACGATTCTAATGTTCCTGTATTTTTTAGTGCTTGATAAAGGGTCAAAATGTCCGTTCCGTCCTATGTAGTAAACCGAATTTGGACTTTTGAATTCATCACGACGTGTGTGCAGAGTCGAAAACCCCTATAGATATATAACCATGCACTTCAATTTTTGATACTTCAAATAACATAATCTACCAATTTACGAGTCGAAACTGAATGCTCAGCTCCCGCACAGCTATCCGATATTTTGAAGACGGGTTAGCCCCGAAACTGCTTGCACATCACTAATTAGCTCGGCAAAGTCCCCGATCATCTATCGAGCCTTTCTAACCAATGAGTTTGATTTCTAGATACCCAAATAAACCTAATTCTTGCGCGATATAAACCGAAAACTCGAATCCGCACCCGGGCGCACCACATAAACGTGTTTTCAGAATGGCCTACAAAATTTTCTGTCCTTTCCGTCCTCATCATGTTATGCTCTTCGCTGGCGCACGATATCGCTGTGTAAAATACATTTTGTCGAAGTATTCGATTGCATTAGGTAAAATCCTTGCGGAAAAAAGTGTACGATTAGTTGGCGAACAATTCCAATAATTCCGTCCCTGTTCATTCCGCCCCCCCCCCCCTCCACAACCACTTAAAAAAATGACGGATACCGACATTGTCGAGTTCACAAATTATTCGCTGAATTTTTGAGATATCGCAATTCGAATAAGTAGCGCCGATTCTGTATGGTCTATAAAATTGGCGATACTTATTAGAATTGCGATATTTCAAAAATTCATCGAATAATTTTTGAACTTGACAAATGTCGATAAGTATGCAAACAGGATAGGATTCTGACATCATCTCAAAATTGGCATATCTTCGTCTAGCTTCGCTTTTGAGATATACGTAGCTCTAGATACTTTCTTTTTGTACTCAAACGAGTGGAAACCAAGTTTTGCGACCCATTAAAACTCTTCTGGGGCTGAAATAATTGTTTGACCCAAATCTCTCCATGTAACGATTTTTGCCCCAAAAAATCTCACTTTCGGTGGAATCACCCATATACTAAGCTTATTCGATTGCACACGTGGCGCCGATCGATATCTTTTGTCGATATTCCGCGTTGATGCTTATCGTGTGACATCGGTACACCAGTGGTGGTACCTGTATACCGTCGCGTTATCTTATGAACTCACGGATGGAGGAGGACTCCAACAGCTTACATTAAACTCTTCTCATCAGAAAAATGAACATAATATGAATTTATAATGTGAATTTTAATTGGTTTTGTTGAGAAAATGTGGAATGTAGCAACTTTGATAATTATGGTCGATTCTCGATATTTTTTTTATCAACTCCATCCTCGAAAAATTTTCGTTCTCACAAGTCAATATGAGTTTTTCAAATTTTTTGACTCGATGTTTTTCACATTTGTTACATTTCATTTCAGCGCAATTTTAAGGACTTCCAGAACCTCACAATGTGAATTTGTATGATGCTCTTTCCTTGTTAGCACAATACATCATATCGTAAAATAAATGATGCGATATCAGTTGATCCACATTCAATAATATTTTCTTATGTCGATAATTTATGATCAAACAGATCAATCTTGTTGATTTGTTCATGTGTAAACCCCCGGATTGATTATACGTAAATATACACACGTTAATGATATAAGCCTTGGAAATGCTTCTCTTCATCTTAACACGTTTTCGAGGTGTAAATACTGAACTTTACACCCAGATCTATTGGCTAATTAATCTTTTGATGCACTTAGATCTTTATCTTCGATTTCTCTCTTTCCTCCTTTATTATCGCTAGATTTTACGAGGGATTTTATAATATAATCGTCTTTTGAGTCATCCCTCGCATCGAATTCATAAACACAGATTTGTATTTTGACATTTGGAATAATACTCTTGCTCTGGTGGAAAAAAAAACGAAAAATGGTAAAATTAGAATGTTGAATCTTTTGCTTCTTGTTTTTCATCTTACATAATCAATTACTTAGCCAGAGATTTGTCAGGATTTTAATAAATTTTTCTGACGCTATAAAAGGAAATGAGTCCCTGATCACAGCAATTTGGCGTTCCTAAATAAATTGGGCAATGTGAGTGAATAGTATGATGGAGAGAATGATCGTAATTCATTCAGTGAAAAATCAAAGGACTGAAGTCTCAAAAGTTTTCCTATAAGAGTGCGTCCACAAATGATGCATATGCAGTGCACACTGGACATATGCATCGGACTTGAGCAAAGATTGAAGGGCTCACATCAGAAAATTCCTGATTTGAATCGGTTTGGGTCTTTGCTTCGTTACTGGCTGATCCAAAGTAGAACTCGACGAGTTCTGTCTGGTTTTGGCTAAAATTTGATGAGCTGCACATGCGCACGTGTGCAGTGCATATGCACAGTGTGCACTGCATGTGCATATTTGTGGACGCACCCTACGGTTTTTGAGATATTTTAATCATTTAAAATTATTGACGCAAAGCTACAAGATTTCTTTCATTCGTTGAGCAAATTTTTAAGTTGTAAATCATTGAAATATTGTCACTGGCGAAGGTTTCAAAAACATAGCATTGGAAAAATTTCGGGCCCCACAGATTTTGATCAAACTTCTCTGACGCACATTACGATTACATCAGTCCACACTGATAAAAGCCCAAAAAAGTCAAAAGATAAGCTCTTGTCAATACGGTTAATTGAAAAACCTTGAATCACGAATTATTCATATAATTGAAGTGCCTGAGCACAAATTATGGAAGATGACATTCACATACATCTGTATGATACAATATGAATGTCTGTATCTATTTTAAAATTCAATATTAGGAATTCATACATTTGTGGGTGTGAAGTTCATGTTCAGACATCTAATTCATATATACTTTTTAGTGCTCAGCGTAACTGTGTAACAAAGTTTTTCCATTCGTATAAGATGTTGTAATCTAGTTTAAGTCATTGAGTAGAGAAAGACCTACCTATGCTACGATTTTTATTCATACCAATATTTAAAGAATGTCATCTACGAACAGAAACTTTTCATGCGGTCTTGAATTTTTGCATTGTCGTAGATCAAGTTTGATCAATTTGTATAGAGATACTGGAGTGAAAATTTAGAATCTTCTATTATTTTTAGTTATCTCTATTTAAATTGACATATTTATCTATAGATTTACAGAACTGATAATCCTCTTAATGGTCAAGCATAAATTACCCTTTCGAGCACCAATAAAGTTATACTCGCTGAAGTAAAGTTGTTCGCTAATGTAGTTTTTTTTTCTATAAAATCTTTTTGATCGCTTTCCAAATCATGTATGACTAAATGCTATTTCAATATTTGGAGTTTAAGTAGCTCAAAAGGTTGGAAAATCTCTCTTAGTGCATGTGCACATGGGAGATATTTGTAATTTTACATAAAATTACCAGAAATCTCAATATCTTACCTGAATTCTTATCATCACACCACTTCCAAATAACAAAAACTGATCATCCAAAATCTTATAATTATAATCAATAAACCAGATTACCAATAATAAAATCATTCCACCATCTAAATTATGTATTCCAAAATTTTACACACAGCAGATGAGAAAAACCAAGAGTCATAGTAGGGCCTAATACCACTTTTGAACAGTGCTAAAAATCAGCAGCCTGAAAAATTTCCCACGTTTTGGGGGATTTGAATACATCTTTTGCAGACGATTTTTCCCGGTAAAATTGTGGAAGATCACAGAATGAATGAGTCTCAAACTGTGAACAATTCTCATATATATATATATCAATGCACGTGATGATGTGACGCAAGTTTCAACAGCAGGTCTTGCTTGCTATATAATATAGAAAGGCATATAGTATAGGTAATCGGATGGGCATCGATCGCTAAAGCACACTCATCTCTGAATCTGTTGTATTAGATATCTATATATATCACACAACATGTAACTCTGTCTGTGCATGGGTTCATCTGAGTAAAGTGAAGAGAGGGGAGGGGGGGGGGGGTAAATACAGGTAATACCTGCACGTGGTTTGATGATGCGCTCTATAGACTATTGCACTCGAAAGGGACGGTTTACAGAGTTGGATACCAAGAGAGAAGAGTATGTATGAGGCTAAAGACCTCGCGCCAAGAGCTCCGACATGCATCAGGCGACACACCTGTATGCTGTTTATCCTATGTGCAGTCTATCCAAGTCTATTCGCGAGTATAATATGCTATGCACTGACTGTGCATGATGCAGAATTGAGAGAAAAAAAAATCGACAACGTTCACCTCTTTGCAACAGAGAGGGATAGAGACTCATCTTCATCTATGAACTGTGTTTAAGATAGAATTTTTGCTACCAGCTGTCATTGAATTTTTTTCATTTTCTCAATCAAATATTAGCCTCACTATATCGATGATATAATGGTCTACATTTGATCATTTTGTATATTATATTTCTTTCTTCGAAAGATGAAACAAGATTCCCCCCCCCCCCCTATAACAGACTGCGAACCAGTGCTTGAATAACTAGAATGACGAATTTTGGAGAGAAAAATTCGCGAAGATTGCAATAAAAAGATCCAAAAATACGTAAAATTTGTTGAAACCTTTACAAAATTCTTATTCGATCTCTTCCAAAGTTTCTAAAAAAAATATTCACATGAGACGTTTGATCCAGATCCTGGATTATTCTTTATTTTTTCCATATTTATAGATTAATTATAGATAACATACAAAATAGTGTTACCTTGATATACCAAGTCTGAGCATGCATGATGGACAAATCTTGATGTTGAGTTGCTCATAACCGGCTTTTAATATTGCAAAACAAGATTTGAGCTTTCAAAAGTTCAACCTCTTGTTGCATGTATACCACACCTGTGCAACACTGTGGTGGTGCAAAGTTCTTTGAATTGATCTTTGAAAAATTCTGCAGGTGGCAATCATGCCATACTTTCGCAAATGTGCAAGCTTATGTAATAAAATTTTTTATAACGTTTGAAACAGATTTTAGAATTAAAATATTCTGTTACATTGGTGTTTTCAATAATGATCCATTCCTGGACCAAACGGAAGTCTATTCCGCTCGATTCAACCGTTATTTTCTTGATTCAAATAAATGTTTACTCTGATTTTTCTTGGAACTTGTCTGTCTCTTCCGCTAGTATAAAATCAGGATTTTCCAATTTCATTGACTTTTCTGATCAAGTTTTCCTCCTTCCTTGGCTTTCCCCTTCAGTTATGGGTGTAAATATTATCAGTCAATCAGTTTTCCATAACAGCTTTCCCAGCAATAGTCATTTTCAAAAAAGAGAAAAAAGTATGAACATTTGTAAAATTAGTTGATTATACTAATATTCGTATCATACAGCTGATTAGCTGTTTCAGATGAGATTTTCGTAAATAACATGATGTTATAACAGATATTGCTAAAAAAAACTAGAAATGAATATATATTTCATCCTCCTCGAGTGGATTCAAATTTGAGATATAACGTCTGATTATTTTTATTAATTCATTTTTTCCCAAAAATCATCTGTTCATGCATAATATTTTGAACTTGAAGTTCTGCTTTGACTTAATGAAATGTTTGGTCACTGGTCCGAGGTTTGGTCACATGATCACTGGAAGATAAATTTTTATTGGCGCTTGCTTCAAAATTACAAAATTCGAATCTGGAGCTAATTTATGTGCAAAACACAGAGACAATTTGTAAATAAGGATGCCAACATCGGAGTGTACCTAACATGCCCCCATATATTTATCTCAAAAGGTCGGGCCGGACGGCTTTTTTTTACAACTCAGAACGTGTTTATCACGTCAAAATAGGTCAGAAATAGTGTTTCTTACCAACGAAAAGCTTCAAATGTGCGTGCACGGCGATAAAAACACTCTATCGCCGATTTCCATCATTTATTTTGGAAGAATTGAGACAATCCGTTCCCAATTCATCAAAATTAGACGTAGCTCAGTGCATTTTGAAGGTGCCGTAACAAGCTTCAAAATGAGCTCAAATACGTTGGAAAATATTGAGGCAGACCAGAGTTGTTGGGGAAACGGCTTAATGGGGGCGATTTGGGTACACCCTTTTGTAAACTTTAAAAAATCACTTTTTGGGAAAATTGAGACAGCTCGGGTCCAGTTTATTCAAATTAGACGTATCTTAGCTCATTTTGAAGGTTTTGAGACAAGCGTTAAAATGAGCTAAGGTACGTTGGAAATTATTGAGATGGACCAGAGTTATTAAGAAAATGACTTAATGGGGGCAAGTTGGGTACACTTACCTTGGTAGAACCTGCCATACTCAGAGCAGTAGTCTATAGACACATCCAAAGTAGCTGCAGCTTCGATTACACAGACCTGTATCAAATCTACAATTTTATTTTTGCATGCTTCAGTGTATATAGCATCATCTCAGCCTACAGTGTATCTCCCTACTGTTTTCTCACTCATACTCTTTTATTTAAAAAAAAAAAGTATTAGGAGAGGGAGTCTATATTTGCAATCTGTCCGGCGCCGCTATGTCCGGTATGGTTAAAAATATATTCGATGGTATATATACGCGGCGCTTTTAACTTCTCCTCCTCACACCACCACCACCACCACCACCACCAGAGCAAAATCACCATGAGAGAAAGAGATGGTAGAAATTTTCCTCGTCGATGTTGTCTTGGTCGTTTCATGTACTCTTTTCGACCTCGACGACGACGACGACGACGACGACGACTATATTAGAAGCCCCGTATATATATATATCACACACATCAGACGTGCAAAAATCTTCGTCAAAGTAGTAAGTCAGTCAGAAAGTTGCTTATTGGATTTGTGCCAACAGTTGTAGAGAAAACCAGAGCTTGCAGAGCTTTTACGATGTTATGTGCTTTTACACGGTAGAACCATATACATATACATGTACATACAGACTTGGAGCTTCTTGCAGATTTTGCATGATTTTCGCACCACCGAGATATATATATGCGACCTGCGCGATCGAGTTTATTACGAGATTACTATATTTGACTCGTTGAGCGAACTTTTGAACAAGAATAATACTTGCAAGCTCTCTGTTTTAGTCGATGCGACGGGCGGGTACGTTTTAGGGTGTTTCAATGGATTTTTGAAAAAGTTATTTGGATCTCTGAGTTTTAAAATATACTGACGGTTTCCATGCATGGAAACCGTTAGTATATTCTAAAACTTGGTGGAATTACATTAATGTAATTCCACTGGTTAATATTATTTTTCCACTCGTGAACTGAAACGAAACAAAACTTTTTGAAAATAGTTTTTGCGCTAGGATTGTGATTCTTCCTACATAGAATATGCGCAAAATTTGATGAGAAATTGATCAGTTTTATTGAATGCACAAAATTTTACTACTAATTTTCACTAAATCCATGATATATATTTTATGAACCATCCGTGAAAAATTTTATGAAGAATCCTTCAAAAATTAATAAATTATATGGTACAGATAGTAGTGATCACTCTGACTTCAAATGCTCAGTAAATTTGTTAATCAGCTTTTTTTATTCATTATAATCTTTTTTTCATCATCCGAAGCTTTGAAATCTTCCTTGAGACTTATTTGGTAAATATACGAACAGACAACAAAAATTTTCATTCGAGTATGATAATAAAACTTCTAATGTTAATTTTGAGACTCCTTTGTGATGAATCTTTCTACTGTAACCCACGGTAAATGTTGAAATTTGAATTGAAACTCTTAAGTAATATATGGACGTTCCTTGAGGGCAGTGAATCTACCGCGTAGTTGAAAATTATTCCATTTGAATAAATATCTTTTCGGTGGGAACATGGCTAGCATGAGGTCATTCTAATTGACTTAAGTAGCTTTGAGTGAAAGTCCAGGCTATAATTTCCAATAGATTAAAAGTAAATCTAAAATGTTCTTAAATTCGAGAAAAATTTATTCATCAAAATTTTGAATTTTGAACGTAGTTATGATTTGTACTGAGGCTGTTTTTATCAAAAATAATACTTTTTAATTTGTTCCGTCAGCATCAGTCTTACCATTATGAACAACTCATTGAAGAAAGCCATATCAGCACTACATCAACGTAATAAGTCCTTCCGGTATTCCGAGAACACACTATACAGCTCATTTCCCCCTTCTTTTGTGACCAACTTTGGCTAACTCTTATAACCTTTTGTGCGTGTGTGGTTCTCGAGATGGTTGGCGCCGTTACTATATTATTGGCGCCCCAGTGTAGTCAACCACATCAGCAGCAGTTTTTGAAAAATTTTGCAATCAGTATAATGATATACACTGGCGTTAGCTAATTTTGCATCCTCTTACTCGCGAAAATGTTATTAATAAATGTATGAACACTCAGAAACTTTATCTAATACTATATTAGTCCCATTCAAATATATCGTGAGATGAATCATTCTCCTATCTGTGCGACTCTCGATACATATAATTGTGTATTTTATATATACATACATATATTGAGCTAATATGCGAGAGTTGTGATGCTTCTTAAAATAGCCCGCATATGCAGCAATGATGACAAATTAAATCTTACTCGTGGGACAAATATATATAGAAGCGAGGGGTGCGCTGACCCATGCATATGAACATTACAAGTAATTCACTTTTGTCTCGTGACCCCCACCCTTCCTACCCCCTTAATCTCTTCCATTGAGAAGCTCGATGTACACTTTCGATGTCACTGTCATTCCGTTCGGTTCTTTACTTTTGATTATCTCGTGGGAGTCGTTTTCAATCAGACCTTTGAGAAAAATTTCTCAAACTCAGGAGGTTTATATATAGATATAAAAAACAATAATGATGTAGAAGTTTGAAGAATTTCAATTTCCCAAGACTCTTTTAATTCTTCTGGAGTTGCCACAAACGAGGCATTCATTCCGAAAAATTAATACAGCAAGATGAAATTTTTGAAAAACTAAGGTTTTATTCAGTGGCCTGTTGCATAATTCATCACATCAAGCCCTGTTTTTCATCACTCACAACAAAAAAACCTTCATATCATAATAAAGAAACGATCTCAAAGTATCTAATATTGTTTAATATAGTTGATATAAAACGTTTCAAACTTCATTATGAAATATTTGAATGCCAAACATGGTTGCTTCATAATTTTTGAATGAATTTTTTTTTTTCGATAAATTCTAAACTATTGAATTTTTAATTTTTCAGTCATATAACGCGAACGACGACGTGGGAAGATCCAAGAAAAACAGCAGCGGCAGCAAGTGTAGCAGCAGTTGCAGCGGCTGTTGTAGAAAATAAAGCTAATGCAGCAGCGGCGGCAGCGGCAGCAGCAGCAGCAGCAGCCGCTGTTGGAGGTAATGCTTTGGGACCTTTACCCGATGGTTGGGAGCAAGCACGAACACCTGAAGGCGAGATCTATTTTATTAATCATCAAGCACGGACTACATCATGGTTCGATCCTCGCATTCGTAAGTTTTCTTGATTATTCTCAATCAATCAGGTATTTATTCAAATATCAATTGAGGGGGTGGGTGTAAATAAAAGGGCGTAACTGCAAAACGGTCATTTCGAGAGAATCAATAAAAACTTAATGAAAACCGCTAGAGGCGTACTTGGACTAGTTGACCTGACTGACTTATTGCGAATAAGATAGCATTCTCGAAATAGCCCAATCCGAGCCGGAGGATAAAATTTGATTTTGAGCTCTTTTCAGCAATTTCAAAAAATGCGAATACGCCCTTTTTCCGAATAAAGGGTCAAATTTCGGCCTTTCTTCCTCACAATAAGTGGAATTAAATCTCGAGATCAAGTCCAATCGTCTCCAAATTTTTTGAGAGTGTTCCTGGGCATGTTTTGAAAGATATCTGATTGCTATGGGGTGGTTTGATTCATGCTCCACGGTTCTATGGACACAAGAAGCTTCCATCAGTTGTATGAAAATGACGAGGAATTTCTTTCACTAGCGAAGGGCGAAAACACTCAATTTGAAGGTGAAACAACATGTTTTCATCGTTATATTAGGTGGAAAAGCGTTTCCAAGCTCTGGAGAATTTTTATAAAATTTTTCCTTTGTAATTAGGCCCTTTTTCCAGGTCCGCCCTCCCTTACTTTCAAATCTTTTCAGTCAGTTACTTAAGCCCTTTTTCCAAATCCTGTTGGGCTGAGAAAAAATTAAGCCCTGCTTTTGAAATGTTATCACAGCAGTTACGCCCTTTTAACACCTCATCTTAGCAGTTACGCCCTTTCAACATTCTATCATTGCACTTACGCCCTTTTATCGTGCAGATGAAAGGGCTAATGGCGGTTACGCCCCTTTATCTGCCAGACGGTTTTTGGGGTCTTACGAAAAACGGATTTCGGGGGGTGGTAGACCTTGGTATAGGGGCTCAAAGAAAGCGATATCCGGAAAAAGGGCATAATGGCGGTTACGCCCTTTTTCCACCCACCCCCTCAATTGTGATCTTGGCCTATATTTAGTGATTTGGCAATTTTGGAAGCTCTAGTTATCAAGTTTTTGATAATTCTTTCTCAACATTTTTTTCATGATTTTAGGATTCATCCAAGTTGTATCAGTTGAATTCTTTTCCCGGAAAGTGTGTATAAGTTTATTAGTTGAACAAGTGATTGGCAATTGAAATGAGGGAAAATGCTAAATTTCCACTTGTGAGTCCAGTAATGGTTACAAAACGTCACCTGAAAATCAAATATCGAAAATTTCACAATTTATTACTTGTTCTACGTGTTTTGACAATTTGAGATCATTCTAAATATAATTGATGCTGCTGATACCAGATCCATTCTTATAAATCAGACTTTGTAGATAATCAATTTAAAGATAGCATAAACTGGAATTCTGACACTTTTCTTTGTCAATGCACTGCCGAAAAACACCAAGGTTTCTCAAAAACCAAAATTAGAAAATGGTAGATAACTCATTTGGTGAATTTATCCTTTCCTTCTCGCGTAGATCAGAAGAAACATGAAAAATTCGATTTTGGTGTAATATAAATTGTAAAAAAGAGTCAAAAATTGCGTTTTCTGTAAGCTAATCAACCATTACTCGAAATCGGGGCGTGAGAGAGCAATTTTCAAAATAGCTGGGAATTCAGCAGTTCAGACTCTGTCTGAATGGCTGACGATTTCCGAAACTCCTTCCCGAAGTTTGAAATATGGTCACTCAAGGAAAAAAAACGATATAGTCATTATTTTTCTGTGAACTGTACAGCAAGGCCCATCATTTCTGTTCTTTCGTGCTCATTTTTTATCAAGTATACCTATCATACAGGTTCCTCACCACAAAGTTCCAACAAAATTTCAATAACATAATCCTTTTGATTCAGAATAATGTTGCTCACGTTGCTCATGCACTCACTGAAATGAAAAATTTTTCCATGACTTTCTTGCCCGAGTATATTTTATTAAATCATCAACTTGGCCGATCTTTTACCAAGAAGAAAAAGTAATTTATAAAATGCAAACGTGAAATGAATGAGAATGTGATGCCAAGGAATCGTGTTGCGCACATGTGCAATCGGAAACTACCGAATGTTCGTTTATGGATTGAAGCCTACCTCAATATTATCTGCGTTCAATCTTCGCTCGTTAGTCGTCAGAATTTCCGATACAAAAAAATGGAATTCGTTCATGACTTCCCAATAAGTATTTATATCAATTTTTTTAATTAAATCGTGAGAATCTTTTCTATCTCATATCCACACTTACATTATATTTACTGTCTTGCAGTTCATGCGAATGCCAAGTGTAATCAAAGCCCACGTTCAACTCATTAATTTCCACGAACTTACATTGGATATGATGCTTACTCGTCAAGTTTCTACCTCTTGAATGATATTAAGTAATGCAAAAATAATTTTTACAGCGAGCCATCTGCAAAGACCACCAGCCTCTGGTGCTATGTTACCGCAAAACTGGCAAATTCAACCACAATCCGGATCTGGATTACAAAATAATCAGACTCTTCAGGCCTGTCAACAAAAATTACGCCTTCAATCTCTTCAAATGGAACGTGAACGTCTGAAACAGAGGCAGGCAGAAATTATGCGACAAGTCAGCTCGGTAAGAATAATTAAAATTTAGAGTGTTGATTAGTCGGGGAATCTCTGGAAGTTTGTCAAATCAGGGAATCCGGACAAAATTCCGAAAAAAAATCTGGATTTTGAAAAACATTTTCAATCCCTGAAAACATGGAAAAGCACTTATTAAATGGAAGAGATACTTCGTCCCAATACCGTCAAATTGGGTAACTTTGGTACAGTGGGTGCAACTTTGGTACACCCCTGAAAAATGACTTTCAGAGCTGCGTTCGGCAAGGTAAACGATTCTATCGCTCTGAAACCTATTCTCCTTTCTTGGCACACACATAAACAATGTGTTGATCCACCGTAGATCCCGTGTGAATCATTGTACTCGTTCATTGAAGCTTTTTCCGAAAAAGCTGATTTAGCAGCGATACGCCAGTGGTCCAGTTAGTGTACCTGACAAGAAGTGTTCCGGAACGATCTACGGATGAATAATGCTACATTTCGACCACATATATCACCATATTGAAGAAACCCTCGTCACATTGGGGTATTTGAAGCATTCGGAATTTTAATGAATGAAAAACAGGAAAAGAACCATGAAAAAGTGTACCAAAGTTACTCCTTTCTAGGTAAGAAGCACGAGGATAGAGTAACTTCAGAACACTTTCCTATGACAACTCCTTTTCAACTCATCTTGAGTCGAGTGATGGTCTATGAGGTTTTAAAATGTTCCAAACAGCTTAAAATAAAAGTTCTGAACGATTAAAATTAATTCACTCACATGGTGATGGGTAGAATTGAAATATTCTGTAAGTATAACCAAGTTGCCCTATCGGGGTTTAACTTTGGTACACTTCTTCAACTGCTAATAGCTCCAGCTTAGACACATCAAATTGAACTTTGTAGCCCGTCAATCGAAAGCAGAAACTGTAAGCTTGAGATTGACCACTAATAGGAGTGGGTTTTGTCAATGTGTCTTATTGAGATGCCGAGCCAAAGAAAATAAAAAGTAACGAAATCGTACCAAATTTACCCAATTTGACGGTATATATTTTTCATTGCCTAATCCAATGTGCGCTCGATTAATGTTGGAACTTTTTCGACAACGCTACTTATCCCCATAGGTTTTTTTTAACTAAAATCACTTGAATCTCAAAGCCTTTGAGAAATCGAGTTTTTGCTAAGTATAAGAAACTTTTGTGTTCCTTACGACTACCAGCGTTTTTTCCTTTTATTTATTCGAGAATTTTCCAACAAATTTTTATGTATTTGTGGAGCTTATTGCTACTGAGAATATTATTCATCATGGATTGAGACTGATATTTATTTGATGAAATTTCAGCAAGAGCTCATGCTTGGACAGAGAACAACGGATACATCGCTCGATCCATTTTTGTCACACGCACGTCAAGGCAGTGCGGATAGCGGTTTGGGTCTTGGTACGACCTACTCTTTGCCTCACACACCCGAAGATTATTTAGCAAACATTGACGACAATATGGATGGTACAACTGGTGAGTAATTGCTTTTGCAGTATTCAATGTTGTCTAGCTTCTTAGCTTCTTGAAAATTGTTTATTTTATGAGTAATTTTGTGCACAGGAGGCGCTCCTATGGAAACCCCAGACTTGTCCACATTGAGTGATAATATTGATTCGACAGATGATCTCGTGCCGTCACTGCAGGTTCGTCAACAAATTTTTCTTGAATGTCTGAGATTTGAGAATAGGATAGTTTCAGATTATTACCCATGTCATAGAAGAATATCACAAAGTTGAGTTCTCGGGACCAACTTGTCTAATTTGGTTGTGTCATTAAATTTTTTTGGTGTTTGGGTCTTCTGTCACGTGTGAAAAAGTGACACTCAGATTAATGTGCCAATTGTACAATATATAAAGAACTCGTGTATCTTGCACTATCTATCCCACGCTTATGGTTAATCCTTTGAATGTGAAAGTCCGACCATCTCGTCCATCTGAATATTTGAGTTAGTCCTGGCATTGTTAACCTTGAGTCAAGTTTTACTTGATTTTTCTTGAGTTCATTGATGACATGTTGGTTCACAAGGTCTTTATTTTATTTAGTCATGATACTTGAAAGTGTTTGTGATACACAAAATTACATTTACATTACTTGAGAAGAACATTTATGATTTAATGTAGAAATATTGTCTTGTCTTGTCGATACACTTTTTGTAAATCTTTTCTATATATCATTCTCAATTCAGGAAACTCATGATCTAATCATTCTTTTTCATTCATTTCAGCTTGGAGAAGATTTTAGTACCGACATCCTAGACGATGTGCAGTCTTTGATAAATCCAGTTGGTAATACGACTAAACCAGAGAATATTCTCACGTGGTTGTAGTGCCTTTGCAATCACATAGTACGTGTGAAACTCTAGCAATATACTGACTTTAGAGGAGAGTAAGATTGAATCGAAAAGAGGCCAAAGGGCAATAATCGACGCCCCTGCTTGTTTTGATCTAATAAGACAGTTTTATTTGCATTCTTGCAGAATCTTGGTTACAATCTTGATTGTACAATAATCCAATCAATGCAGTATTGCAAGCATTGTGTGTAAATGATTTATCTCATTTTCTCCAAAAAATGAGTTTTGGAGTTGAAGAGTATCTTGATACAACAACTCGAACATCATTGCACGTACTTGAAATTCAAGAATGTGAATCCACACACGAATGAAGCTGTAGTGTTGCGTACAATGATTCACCTTTCTATTCTTACAGAAACTCATGATGAAGTCTTGGCAAGGATCTTGCAAAGTATATAAAATTATTGAGAGTTTCATCTATCTTTCGTTTCTGAGTGTTGCGATCAATGCAAAAGCAGAGGCGTTGAAGAACCAAGCATTTTTTGTAATGGACCGTCCATATCAATTTGTTAACGCGATTACAAAATAATCCTTGAAAAGTGCCCATCAGAGTGAATTTTGATAAGAATTTTAAGTATTTTAAGAAAAGCGATAGCAAAATTTTACGGTACTTGTTTTTATTAGGTACCAGAATATTTCTAATTCGCACAATCGCGCAGCTATACAACGAATATGATTATGAGATAGATTTTTTGATATCCAACGAATATTAAGATTACTAAGTACGTAAGGTGTTATCGCCTGTCCCTGTTTTGCGGGTGTGTGAAACAGGAGGACAGTCTATGTACAATAACTAATTGAGTTAACGGCAGCTTATCATGTATTTACGCGATTTCTCAATAATGAACATTTGTAATGATAAAATGTTCGTTAGTCGAAGAATCTTCCATACGGCGCTCGTTTTAGACTGCCAATTTTAGCTATTATTTTAATATATTCTATGTTGATACATATTTCTCTCGATTCTTCCTCCAGTTGGAAAATTCGCAGAGGAAATATGATGATCTTATACCGGATTACTGAATGTATACGGTCTTCCTCAGGTGCCTACATATTCGAACTCTTCGAGTGTAGAGTTTCTGTGTATATTTTTTTGCAGTGATTGAGATAAAAATCGACATTCAGTGCAATTCTCGCGAATAATAAGTAATATTGAACATGAGCTGTAAAATGCTGGCATACTAACAATTTGCAATTTGAGATTTATTGTAGTCCTATACATTAACGTATTTGATTAGTTTGAGAGTTTTATCATCTTGAGAGTTCTTTTTTAATTGAAAATCATTGACACTTGGAGACAATTTTTTAACCTCATTTATAATCATACTATTATAATGTGTCTTGCAGCAAAAATTCTTCATGAATCAACTTCATTTTGCAGATTATTCATCTTGAGTTTGTTTTCCTTGATAAAGATAAAAATTTTATCAGTATCAATCCATCACCACGTATGTGCCTTGCAGAACCTAGGACTATATCGATCCAATCATTACGATTGCGTCCAAGATTTTGATACATCTCATTAATTAAAATGATTTTAGTTGTCATCTAGAAATATAGAATCTTCAGGATTTGACATGTGATGATTTTCAAAAGTTTTTATTCTTTTGAATTGACGTTATTATGATATATAAGCATTGGAAAAAAAATTATTATTTTACAGACCTTAGACGATAATCATGATTTTTACTTGTATCACCCTGCGTAGATTTTAATTTGAATTCTTGAATTCATCGGATGATTTATGTATTTCTTTTACGTCCAGTCGATGATGACAGTGATTTATTCGTGTAATTGAGTTTGTCGATGGATTAGTGTGTAACGAATATTATCGTCCTTGTTACGTTTTTTTAAAATATCACTTACATAGACTTATGACTCCCAACTGTTGTTCCGACTGCAATTCCAGGTGCCTTTACGTCGCAATATTGTAAAAAGAGCGCAGCTATAACTGATTCATTTTCAGCACAGTATTTCGATATGTTCATCAGCGATTATTTCAGGCTTACACTTTTATATCAGTAACAAGTGCCTTAGAAGTAATTGTAACAATGAATACATTGTTTATATACTCATACTGGATGCATGTCGTCTTTTATCTTTACACCCATCCCTACCAATTTATTGTCTACTTGTTACGAATTCTCTTTTCGACAAATGAGATTAATTAAATCAATGCCCAATATTAAGAATATCGAGTTTCCCGAAGATGAAATACATCTTTTCAGTATCAAGAATTTTCATCCCAAGAGGATAGAGGTACTGTGCAAAAAAAGATCACATTCTGCAACGGAAGCTGTTACTTATATGTTACTTATATGTTACTGTTATGAAGAAGTTGATACTGTCAGAGGTTTCCGGTGGGTAGGCCCAAGATTCTGTTACACTGTGACGTGAACTGATTCTTACTTGCTCGAAAAATATTCTCAATAGCTACCGTCGACTGGGGTAACATTGAAACACTGTTTTAACTTTGGAAAACTTGTGAAAAAATTAACTGTATAGAGCCACGCTAGTGTTTGAAATTAAGCTTTAACAACTGAAAATCAATGCTTTTTACTCATTGTACGTAAGACTGGTATCGTTCTTTCATACGCTTTTTTAGAGTCTGCCAAATCGAATTATTGTCAGTTTTTTGGGTGTGGATTGAAAAATTTCTGTTTTAATAATGCCCAATTTGTATAATTGATTTGGAATTGATCCAATAGCAGTCATTCTCAAGGGCGAAAAACGTTGTTCTCACGCACTACAAGGAGAAAAAATTAATTTGGAAACCTCAAGCCAAATAGTTGAGCCTAATAGCGCGGTCTTACAATTCATTTTTCTGAGTGTGTCTTAAAGTTTACTTCAGTTGACGATGACGATATGTATTCTATCTATATAATTTACCAAAAGCACCAATAATGATTCAAAGGAAACAACTATGATCTGAGTTGCCCGGGGAATTTTCGTCTCAATGTCTAACACTTGTTACTCACACGTGGAATCATGCGCAGAAAATGTACTGCACAGTAACTTTGATGTGATTTCCCCTATGAAATTCAAAGATCTCGTATTGCCGGGATTAAATGAATATATTGATTCATTCTTTTTCATATTAGCCAAATTATTTTTTCAGCGTGTTTATCTTCAATTCCCATGGAAATCCATTCAAGATCTCGTGAACAAACAGCCCGTAATGAGCACAACGAATTTCGGATTACAGAAAATGATCATCAAGATAGACCATCTTGATTCTGAGAGAAAATTTACGGACCGTGGTTTGAAACAGAGAATATTGATGCCTTCGAAGCATTAATGAGAAATTCTCTGAGCACAAAATCATCTGACGATTATACAATGCAGTTTTATTTAAATCAAATCGAGGCCACGTACATTGATTTGGAACTTCATAACCCAATCGGATTTTGTATCACGGGGATGAACACACATTTTCAGGCATGTTTTGCTAAAGCTTCCTACCCCATTGATGTAAAAAAAGGTTTTCGATAGAAATAAGACACGAAGTCACTCGTCGATTTATATTACCAGAACCATGACTGCTGGGCTTACAAAAATTTACCGAGAGATTCAATTGATCGTAACCCAACTATTAAAATAGCCATCACGTAATTCTGTTCAGGAAGAAAAAAATTCCTCCCCCTAGTGGTGCCGTACTTCCTTAATGATTTCCTTATTCAGGACAATTGAAGGGGTGGGTGAAAAAAGGGCGTAGCTGCATCTTTCGAGATTGCCGAAAAAAGCTCAAAATCAAATTTCATCCTCCGGTTTGGATTGGGCTATTTCGAGAATGCTATCTTGTTCGCAATAAGTCAGTCAGGTCAACTCGTCCAAGTACGCCTCTGGCGGTTTTCATTAAGTTTTTATTGATTCTCTTGAAATGACCGTTTTGCAGTTAAGCCCTTTTATTTACACCCACCCCCTCAATTTTTCCACGTAAAATTTGCGATGATGAAAACTTGATGGATAATCGATGAAGATCTTTATGGATAAAATTTTTATCTCTTAGGCATTGATATGGAGAAGATTCAAGACATATCTCAAGCATTTTTAGGTAGTACAAAGTATCTACGCGAATTTCATGAATGAGAAAGTAATAAGAGTGGAATTGTATATGAGGTTGAGTGTCTTACAACATCGCAGTACATTAGCCAATAATGATTTATTACATGAGTTTTTCTAGCTAAAACAAATATTGTAAAAAATTATCAAATCGATCAAGTTTTGGAGAGTGGAAACTCTGGAATAATGTGTGCCTGCTTGTACGAACCCTAAAAACGCTTGACAAAAAAACCTGAAAGGTCATTTTCAATGTATTTTTTGGTGCTTTTTTGGCGCGACCGTTAGTTTCTCGATTCAGGGCTACCCAAAAAAGTTATTATCATAAAACAGGTCAAAATGTCAGTTCCGTGCCCTGTGGTTTTCCATTATTTCGACCTTTGTGAATGTGAAGCGTCGCGGTGGGGCTCGTTTGAGATTTGGGCGGGCAGACACATCAAATATAATGCTATCAAGCACCAAATGCCACTGCTATAAGAGCCCAAAGACTACTTCTTGCATGTGTGCGGAGCACATACATTTTGTGGCACAACTTTACTTGAAATTTTACTCCCTCAGTTTCCCTCGGTATAAGTGTATTTGCCTCATTCCAGGCCTTCCCGTACCAATTTATTCTTAAAGAAAATCACCAGGCGCAACTTTTCCATGCCTCAGAATTTCGAAAAAATTGATTTTCATACCCTGCGGAGCTCTTTCCCACGAAAATCTAGTTTTGCTAAATTTTTTGGTCAGTTCCGTGTGGTACTAGTGCGACCCTTGAACGCGAGATTACGGAGGTCCTAGTCAGCTTTTTTCAAAGTATCTGATGGCAAAATGAAAATCCCAAAATCTCAAGACCGTAGCTCAAACCGCTCTGGCTGTGAGATCAATTTTAGGGCCAAATGTCAGGTTCTGTGCCCTACCTCAAAATGTCAGGTTCCGTGCCCGCTGCCGCGTTATCATTGTTATACTTATGGTACTGATGAGTGAAAATTGTTTCATTTGTGCACGAGTTAATTTATGCTTTATATGTTTCAAGAGTCGGAAAATCCATCTTAGAACCCTCGGAACCTCGGAAGTGAGATTCGAGGTTGGCACATTTTCGACCCTCAAATATCAAAGTTTCCACGGAACTACTCATATAGGATACAAGTTAAGGTAGACACTTCGAGGGTTGCCATACGCTCCATATAGGCATTATTCAGTCGATTTCATGATTGGCCACGCGACGAGGGTCGATTTTTTTTATCAAATATAAAAAAAATCTCGCACGGGTGCACATATTTGTATTGTGGAATCGAGGGGTGTTCCCAGGCCGTATAATTTACTACGACAACCAATGGCAATACTCGTATGTTTAGCCCCTCTCGAGAATATAGTCTGCCCCAATCGAGGGTTCAAAGGGGTTGTTTTTGTCGAGCCTGTACATAAGCATGCTCGTAAAAAAACTCTATTTGTTCGCACGCCCATTGGCCAGTGGAACCCCTCGATTTTTTTTTTCCAAAGCTCGTACACCATTTTGACATGGCGAAAAGTGAGCGATTCGTGAGCTCGATTTTTTTACAGTGTTCATAATGTAATAGGTATTCATTGATGAGATTATATGATGTATAGAAAGTTAATTCTTTTTGCATGTATGTACTACTGTATGTCATAGTCTCGACGTTTTCACATTATAGTTTGTAATTGAAGAACACTAGTAAATTTGTTCAAATCTTGAATTTACGATTTTGATTTGTGATCTTACATCACAATCAGATTAATCGATATTATCGAGTTTTACCATTTGAATTTCCGACTCTAAGTTACGATTTCATCCAAATTCACAGTGCTTTTCTGTCATTTTCATTTACTGAAAAGCAAATAACCATATCGAAATCAAAATGAAAAAAACGTACGAAATTAATCATAAAAATTTGATTCGACAATTCAAACTGATATATCTGTTGCGGTATATCTGTTCATTATCAAATTTTAAATATCTTCCTTGAGTCTCGTTTGAAAAGATCATTTATGATCTTCTTGCCGTCCTCAAAGCTGTCTGATTGAAAGCATATTGGAAAATATTCAAAATCCACGGATTGAAATTAGAATCAGAATGAAATTCAAATTTTGAGTTATGCGATTCGAGTGTGAGTGAGTCAAGGATAAGTCAGTAAACACATTTTCAGCGTAGGACGACCAAGGTGCTACTTTTAGTCCTAGTTACGAACAGAAAGTTGCAAAAAAATAGCATGAGTCCGTTGAAGGCTTTTTTGAGGCACGAAATTTCGAATATTTTGATTTTAAATATTTTGCCGCAAAACAGCCGAATCTCGCATCGGAAGTATTATACCATTCAGCTTGGTTTGGATTTACAATTTCTCAACGGGAAACATTCGAATTTATAAATCGGATATTACACGCACACCTCGAAAGCAGATATACATATAAGTTATACAGAAAAGTCGTTCGATTGTAAATGAAAACAATGCCTCTACTCGAGAAGGGGAAGAAGAGCGATTTGAATGATGAACCACGTGGAATACTTGTGATTTGCGAGTAGTTATCAAATGTGTAATGATAAATTTGGTACATAACTAAGTATACAGTGAAAGACGATGTCGCAAAAGTTATATTCTTGAACGATAGTGTACCTATCTGTGATCTAAGACGCTGCAATTATCATATTTACAAGTGAGCATATCGTACAAAATATAGATAAAATTTTGCATATTCCGAAATTGTTTTAAAATCCATATCAATTCGTAATAATTGAAGATTGAAATTCTGTGAATATTTACCAAATCATATGTATGTGTAAGAGTGTCATGGCGTTGTCTTTATATCGATTCACGACTTATCGGTTATTATGTCAAAATGATGTCAATGACTGTCAATAGATATGCTAGCTTTCAGATCTCATGAGAATTCATTCCAATTGTTATTAAAATAAACAATTTCACTCGAAAAAAAACCATTCCTCAGCTATAACGTTTATGAGTAAATCATAACGCATGAGTTTCACAAGCAAAACTAATGCAAAAAAAACTTCATTTCTTAGCTACCCTTGTGGGTTTTGTGCTACTCCAACCTCCGCGATAGTACAATATTAATAATACTAAATTTGATACATATTAGAAACAATAGCGATTGTTTGAGACGTTCACTGCGATGGGCCACATGATTTTTCACGATTCAATTTTGACTGAGTCATGTTTGATAAAAAATATCCTCGGAGATTATCTTCCTTGGCGGTTTAGTTAACTAAGGCCCTAAATAATGAATCAGAAAAAAATTTGACTCCATCAAATTACATCATGCAATCAAAGATTGAAGGTCGAGACCATGCGAGTCATCCGCAAACTGCAAAAAATCGCCTTTAGACACAGTTCAATCCAAAACAAAAAAATTAATCTGCAGGCTCAAACTAGGCTCTCAATCAATTCCATTAGTTTTTTCATTACATAACATGTCAGAGAATCTGATGCAAATAAAATAATTATCTAGTCCTTATCGTATGACCGAATCTATACCCCATACTACATGGTCATGGACATCAAAAACCCAAAATATTTTCAGGAATACCGGAGAATTCTTCCCACACCGTCATCATGCTTCCATTAGCCATTACCCAGCAGAAAATAATCGTTCCAGTTCTCCATCTATTTCTGTCATCAATCGACTTCTGGCTAGGCCTAAAAAATTCAAATAGCAATCTAAGCCTATTTGTCCAAGGCTCACATCTACTACTCGTCGCCATCATACTCACAGGGATTAACATCAGCACCCATACCACCAACCGAAGAAGTAACACCAGGAACACCTCCAGAAATAACCTCGTAACCCAACTTCTTCATGCTGAAAATCATGAACTTCGCCAAACTGCCAATACATTCGGAGGTGCAAGACAAGCTAGCTTTATAATATCCTTAGTCTGGCTAAGTGTTAGCCTTGTACTAGGTTATCTAGGACTTCAACAACTTTTCCTGGATGATTCTAAGAATTATCGACTAAAATTTTACTTAGAAGAAGATTTATCGACTCTGCAATTCGTTATTTTGGTACCTTTGGGAGGTCTACTTTTAGAAATTGGATGTCTAATTTCAATTGACTTACCTGGTGATAGAGACCTTGGAGATGATGATCATCATCTAGAAGGCAATGATGAAATTATGAGGAATGCCGTATTGGATGGTATTAGAGATCAGGATGAAGTGGATAACAAAGTAAAAATATTTGGATCGGCAAGAAATTGGCTACTTTGGCTTTTTGGATGCTGTGCACTGGGTTCTTGGGCTAGTTTGTTATCTGTAGCTTCGAAAATGGTGTTACCTGTTGGTTGGATGGTTCGTGTTGATGCAATTTTTGCTATCGTGGGAACGGTTTTGATGGCAATTGGAGCCATTCTTATAGCTGAGAGAGCTTTGAAACTTGGATTGAAGAGAGCTTTACGTAATTCTGAATTGGCTGGTAATTGTGATGGTAGTGATTTGTCTTCAGAGATGCAGTCGATTGAGGTAAAAGAACGTGTTGAGCAGAAGCAGAAACGTGCGACGAGCAATATTTATGCTCTCTGATTATAGTGAAGGTCTATTGAGTGGGCTGTTAGCTTTTTTTTCCTACTTATTGTTGGTTTTATTTTTTACAAAAATTGTTTATGGATTCAATGTTCAAACAATTTTGTTGTTTTCGTTATTCTACATACTGGCTGTATTTTGTTTTGTAACTAAGATTTTTAGAAATTTAATTGTCAGAAGTTTGCGTGGTTTGAAGACGTGTTATGTGGAAACAAGTGGAATCTTAAAATCAGAATGAATCTCAAAAGGTTCGAGAATCTAACTTCGTTCAAACCAATTTTCCTTGCTCGCTAAAAAGCGATGAATTATACATATAATATATAAGAGTTTTTAAAAATCAATCATCTACCAAAGCGTATACTTGTTTGAATTTTCGCACGTTTGTTCATGTAGAAACACCATATATGTTAATCAATGTTGTACAAATGTATGTGAACGACTCAAAACAGATTAAAATTATCATCCAATTGAAATTGTAGAAAATTCTTCGACAATATGCTATTACATATAAAATATCGATTTGTTGAGCAATTTACTTTCTCATCAGATAAAAATTTGTCAATGCACACGAAATGAATCTTTAATTATCATTTGAACGACTTCGTTTTAACGATTTTGTCTTTGACAATACCGATTTGAATAAAAAATTTGTGTTAAGTTTATTGTGCACGCGATACTGGTCAATAATTGGAGAGAGGAAAATATAGAATCTAACTTGCTCCAAACCCTATGCAAATGCTAACATTCCCATGGTTTCTTTCATTGATTGGATAAGTACAACAATATTCTGCGAAAATCGTTAGTAAAGCATGCCCATTGGATAATCATTAATCGAATATCAGTCAGAATAGAGTCGATAATGCCTTTGATGATAAGTTTCCTTTGATAACGTTTGACTGATAATTTGTTGATTGATATCATGCAGATCAGATCATTCGACAACCTAAGTGGTATTTTACACAGATCTGATTTTACATACTCACAAGGGGAGCACCAACCTTGCGGGTCCTGGATCTTAACGAAACTTTAATAATCTTCTTGTTTTGGTGAAAAATGAAGGTACCCAAGAGGGTTTCGCTCGGGGTTTCGTCCAATGGGCCTTGCATTCTAAGATACAGCAATGGAGATTATTAGCATTTTCAGTATATCTATATGTATGACTTTTTCACATGGTCCTATATAGGCAATGCTAATCTCCATAGCAATGTATCTGGACAGGAGGCCCGTATTGGACAAAACCCTTTTGGGTAGGTATCTTCACTTCTCACCAAAACAAGATGATTCCCAAAATTTCGTCAAGATTCAGGATCCACAAGGTTGGTGTTCCCGTTGTCAGTAGATCAGAAACAGGTTTGCTGATCACCAATTAAATGGCAACCTTATTGTATCAGATTGTACAAAGATCAAGTGACTTCACCGACTTCTATGTTTGCTATAATACAGATTGAATCAACTCATAGGGAGTCGAAAGAAAAAAAAGTCCGACAAAAAACTTCCCATTCATCTATTTGTGTAAGGGTCGCAGGTTGGGGTAACTGATGATGGTGAAAGCTGCCAATGCGAGGTATTGGAAAGAAAATTGAAATATAAAAAATTCAATAGGTGAGTAGGGTTTGTGGAGGGTTGAACGAAGCCCTGTCTCGGTATGAATCTGGCAAACAGGTTGGTACCCTTTATTGTCATCCAATGAAAAATCATTGGCAGGGTGGTGCGATATAGACTATTCAATTGGAGGGGTTGCGATTACTGCACCGCCTTGAATATGAAGGGTTCGAGAGCGCAACGAAAGGGGTTTCTACTGAAACAAGAATGGCAATGGGGATGTGAATAATGGAGGTATCAGGTTCGAGATTTGATAACATTTTACAAGAGGCTTTTTAGACCCGACGCAGTCGGTTCAATGCTAATACAGATTTTGATCTTGAATGTACGATTCACTCAACATCGCTGAAGAGTACCTAAGAATTCTAATCTGATTTTTGAAAAAATTCATACTGGAAATTTAAGTATAAAAAGTAACAAAAAGGTTACTGAAGGATCACACGTGGTATAAATGACCCCAGAAAAAGTTTTCTTCGTACGTAATCATTTCCCCTGTCCGAGTAATATTTATACAGTTGAATCGCCATCTTTATAAAGATGGAGATCCAACTGGTAGTCTCAAAATTAAGGTAGCATATTGTGGTACAAGAAATGTACTACGTGTCCTTTATCTCACTTTCTAAGGCTCTTTATTTTATTATTTTATTTTGAACAACTTTTGGGGTCTCCTGGACCCCATTAACCTAAACGGGGCAATGAAGGTCTTGATGATGGTGTTAAATCAATAAGATCAATAAGATAATCGATAAGATCGAGGTTTCAGTATTCATGAAAGATTAGAAACTGTAGTTTTTGACACACTGTGCGAGAGAGTAACTTTTTCGCACTGATTTTCCACCTTTTCTCACAGTTTGTCAAAAAATAGTTTATACGACTAGACGCGGAAACTGCGTGTTTCCGCGTCTCGCCGTATAAAACGGCATATGCTAATTCGATACACGGGTGTAAAACTTACTTTTCCACCCTTGTATCGAAATGTACTATTTTGTGACACTGGTTTATCATTTACGGCAAAAACCCTGTCGAAAATAGTTCTTAATTTGAATTCACTCGTCACTCCTTCTTGTCGCAATTTGACTTTTGCGTTTCACGATGAAGCCTGAGAATTTCATTGGTAACTCGTTCAACTTCTTCAGAAATCTCATTCCTTATTGCCTCACAAGAGGATGTGGCAACAGTTTCTAGAATTATTCGCCCCCCTTGTCCTGATGTTCCTTGTGGGTTAGACACTATTTTGACAAAAAAGACATTTTCATTAATCTAACCTAAAACTGCCACGTTGAAATAGGATTTTAGGGTTCTCGTAATGAAAAAATATATCCGCACTTCGCTTGCGAGCCCATTTTGAGCACTGAAAGACATGTCTGTCCTAGTGCCCAAAATGGGCTACCGCGCTCAGTACGGAAATATACTATTTCGTTAATAAAATAATTGCGCATCGTGTAATTTTATAAATGGATGTATAAGTTTACCTCCATCAAATGGTATTTCTAGCGAATCTTGATCGAAGCCAACTAACTCTCCTACTACAAGATTACGATTATCCACTATTTCTAATTCGTCGTTTGTTGCACGGTAATGAATTACTAATGATGGGATTCTTCGCGATGGATATAAGCTGGCCTGAGACTTCGTTATAATTTGATACTAAAGAAAAATCATGATGGAATATAACAAAATCTAAACGAAAAAGCTGTTGGGGAGAATTTGATCTGATCAGCTATCAAAAAGATTTTTGAGAAAGAATGGCAATAAGTGTCCCTCTGAATTCGAAATTTGAAAACTGGCCAAGGATTGACTAAGTCTTGAATTTTGCAAACCATATATGTACTGACGGTTTCTAATGAAAATTTTTGTTCCCAATCAATATTGTTGTCAGTTTGCATTGATGTGCCTTATTCCATGCCCAGTATTTGCTCACCGAAGCGCATAGTGTTGGTGACAGTGTATGAACATGAGTGTAACGACATTCCTGTGGTTTAACTGGGTAACTCTTTCGACAATAAATGACGACAAGAAATTTCGACAATTCTTCAAGAGTGAAGAATAATGACAACTTTTAGATTATTTTCTACAAAAATGCTTAGCTTGAAAAATGTATGGCAATCAGCTGGTAAAGTTGGATGTCCTAACTGTTTTATCATTTCTCAAAGACAGTCCATCATTTACAAAATAGTCTTCCAATGCTTATCAGCATTCCCACAAAATAGTCTTCGAATGCTATCGCATCGATTGATGTTCATGTATGATGACCAATGGAACAGGTATTAATTCTCCCAATTCCGGAAAATCAATCGGTATAAGGTAATCTATGGAGTTGGAAGAGCGTTAACACTTTATGGCGTTTCTTGTACGCAGATTTGAAAAAGCTTTTCGGAAATCAACCTTTGGTTCCTAGAAAGTTCAGCATTGGAAGCAAAAAAAACCCGAGATGATTACACCGGCACAAAAAAAAGTATCTGTACTTTTGACCAGACCTACTTTTCTTTATGTATTTTGGCACGCTGAATCCGAACCCGAGGTCGGTTAGGCCCGTTCCTATCTTGTTTTCGAGAAAATTGTGCTATTCTGCGCTAATTCCACGATTTCCACCGAATTTTTCACGATTTTCTCAAAATCAAGATAGGAACGGGCCTAACCGACCTCGGATTCGGATTCAGCGTGCCAAAATACATAAAAAAAAGTAGTTCTGGTCAAAAGTACAGATACTTTTTTTATGTGTGCCGGTGTTACCAATGAACCCAGGACTGGCTCCTAAGAAGCTTCTTTTGAGTGCAGTACGATCAATAACTCAAGAAACATTCATGCTAACACTAGTTGTAAATTGGTCCATCACAGTTCCTTGGAATTTTATGTATTCCAACGGGTTTCATGGGTGATCATATATGAACATAGTGTTCTAGAGCACAATGTTCATACATGATCATGGTGTCTCAAATTTTACATGGGTAACATGGCAATTGACAGTCGCATTTACAAAAAATCTTCCCATGTATAGGGTTACCAAAATAACAAGAATTTCAGTGGTTCATCACTCACCTGCGACACTGTCCTGTTGATAATTGGGCTCATCAGTACCATAACTTTCTAGATAACACTGCGATGGTCCACAAACCATTTCTACACCTTGTGAACCAGCTAAATTCTTGCTTATTGTCTCAGATCGTTGACGATCCATATAATCTTCCATCTCGTCCATTCCAGATCTTTCGCCAAAACCTGGCAGTGGAGAAGATACCTCTCGAGATTCCTCTTGAGTGATGTACTCCGTCAATCTATTCGTATCATCAAAAACTTGACCACCGATGTCAACTAGTAAGGACTCCTGATTGTCGATATGATTCTCCATATGATTATTCAAATCATGGCGAAATTTGTATTCGTTGCCACAGATATTACACATGAACGGTTTCTCATTTAGGCGAGTTTTTACATGGCTCTCCAATCTTAATTGATCTTCGAATGTCTCGCTATAAGCATCACAAACAACCTTATGGGTTTGAAATCTAGTTGCATCGCTAAATTCTCTACCACAGTGCTCACATAAATATAACTCCCCCAGAGAGCCTTCCTTGTGATCGTTCTCTGTGTGAATCATCAATTTCTGTTCGTTCTCGTATCCTCGATTACAAATAGCGCAAGTAAATTGTCTTCTGTCTGAATGCAGAGTCCTCAAATGTTGTCGTAAAATCCACTTAAAACGAAATTTTGCACCACACTTTGTACAGGAATGTGGTCTCTCGTTTGTATGAGTCATGATATGTTTTTTTAATCCATCTCCAGAACTGGAAATTTTGCCGCAAATTTCACATGAAAAGATTTTCTCAAATCTATGAGATTCTGTATGAGTTTCCCAAGCCTTCCGATAAGAGAAGCGTCTTTTACACAAGTTGCACGCATAAGGCTTGTTGCTTGAATGAATCCTTTGCATATGGTTGTTGAGATTATGTTTTTTATGGAAGGCTTTATCACAAATTTTGCACATGAAATCCTTTTCAGGTGTGCATTCTGCATTGCCACGTTTTTGTTTATCTTGATTATCACGCGATGGACCCTCTGCATGGAAATGAAAGAAATTTGTTATACATCATGGATTATGCAATTCATGAATGCATGTAAAAGACTGACCATGGGAGGGCTAGGTGTCCGGATCACCAATCTTCTCCACATTTTTTTCATAGTTCTGTACTACCCAGAATATGAAGAATCCAGAGTCAATCTGTCAAATAGGTCTCCTATCCAAAGATGCAGGCACTGAGATTATCGTTGCTCGTATAGGCCCATGTTGAATAGTTGTAAGTATAGACATACTAGCCATGTTTATATTTCTGGCTGTAGCTCTGAACAAAAGGCCCATTTGACGGAGTTACTGTGAATTCTCCTTATAACGGGTGATACAAAACTGTAAAAAAAATTTGGACAAGATTGTTGATCCGGACACCTGGTCCTCCTCTTGTCAGCACAGATCAAGTTCGGTGAATACAAGCCGAGGTTTTTGCAAGCCAAGGTCCGGTAGTATGGATCAATGACATCGAGAACACGAATCCCAAAGACAAATCTCTTCATATGTTACTCTTGGTCAGAGATGACAAAAGATAATGCCGAACGGTTCTATGCACAAATATCAATTGAAAACAAAGGCCTTATAAAGTTTGATTGCATTATCTGAGAGTATATTTCTTAGCTGCGAGAAGGGTTCTCAAATGATCCATGTGGGATCGATACTGCTATATGACATTTGAAAGAGAATTGGAGACGGAAGGATAATAGACTTGTGGACCAAATATTACAGATGAACTTGAATAACAAATGTAAGTACATATTCCCTAATGATCTGAGGTCTTCAGCAACTTCAGGTTACCTATACTTCGCGCGTGTTCTTACGACATGCGTATAAAGTTGCTGAGCTCAATCGATTGATTCTAGATCGAGTAATTCTCGAGCAAGCTGGCCAAAACCGTCACCAAGGGGTCTGGGAAAAAATTTTAAAAAATCCTCAGTTAGTACTACGTTATAAAAAAAGTATCAACTTTTCTCAAGTTATCAACCAGTGGTAATTCTGAAGATCTTGGAATAAACCCTACCGTTCACTCATAGGTAGAAGTAGAATATCATACTCTTCTAACGAGCTAGAGTCGATAGCAGTTGAGTAATTTTCGAAAAAATCGAAAACCCAGGACAGAATTCCGCAAAAAATCTCGATCTTTGCCCATCAAACTTGTGCAGAATTTGCCTCTAGAATATTCACGTCCATGAAGACAATTCGCGAAGCTTGAACTCCTAGATCATTTTTCTTGAAAGTCCTTGTACCAACGAGATAAATGATCTGATGCACGTCAAAAAAAATCAAATTTCGTCGAGCTATGATTTCATGAAAATAGCTTCTACTTGAAGCTATTTTTATGAAATTTTCTACTTGACTTCCGGGCTCACAAACACGGATCAAAAACTTCGAAAAACTTTTTTCGATCTATTCCAACATATTACCAATTGAGGATTTGTTTTTTTTTCCGGACCCTTTGGTGGCGATTTTGGACAGCTTGCTCCAGGGTTACTCACTTGATCAATTGTATCCTAGCCCATTTTTGAGTTCATCAATACAGGCGCACCCCGTCATCTGCGCATTAGGTATCTGCGATTTCACGTATCTGCAATTTGTCGGCTGATACCTCTTCCCGTTACTTGCGGTACAAAACCCCGTGTATATGGTTGGCTTCGACGATGATCCAACCCAATTGTTATCTTAGTAGACAACAAAATGTCAACAACTTTAGTTTGTTGACATTCATTCAGAGAAAAGTCGTGTGGTGTCCGAGAGAGTTACGTGTGGTTATTTCTAAATTTCAAGTAAAATGGCAACCTCAGAGAAAGCTACTCTTGCGAAGAAACATACTCGAAAAGTACTCAACTTAGCTCAAAAACTAGAAATCCTGGATAGACTGAAAAAACGAGAAAAAGTGTCTGAAGTCGAAAGAAAATTTGAGGTTGGAGAATCGACAATACGAAGTATACCTGACAATGAAGCCAAAATTCGAGAAAGTGCACAAATACTCGGCACGCATGCTGATGTCAGCAAAGTCAGTCGTAGTGAAGGCATAGAACGAGTGGAGCAGATGCTTCATGTATGGATACAAGATATGGTGGAACGAAATGTACCTATATCGACATCGCTGATCCGAGAACAATCATTGATTTTCCATAAGTACGTCACCGAAACATACGAAAACTGTGCTGGAGAGAAGTTTGGAGCTAGTCCGGGCTGGTTTGATCGTTCTAGAACGAGATTTTCATTGCACAACGTCAGATTCACGGGAGAAAAAGCATCAGCAGATGAAAAGGCGGCTCGTGGATCCTGCACTTCGTTAGCACAGTTTATTGCTGAAAAAGGTTATTCACTCTCTAAGATCTTTAATGCCGACGAACTCGGACTCTTCTGGAAAAAAATGTCAAATCGTACGTTTCTAACAGATGAAGGAAAAGTTGCACTTGATTTCAAAGCTGCGAAAGACAGCTAAGTGTTTAGCGTTTTCTTCACGGACGTAACGAGTCATAATCCTGAGGGTGCGATTTTATTGATCCAGATTCACGTTACTTCTTTTTGCAAATGCCTCGGGGACGATTCAAGTGCAAACCCATGCCCATTTACCGATCGGAGACGTCGATTCCATTGAGAAACAAGAACAAAGCCTTATTGCCTGTTTATTGGAGATTTAACAAGAGCGCTTGGGTGACGCAGAAAATCTGCCAAGAGTGGTTTCACAATTTTTTGATTCCAGAGGTGGAAGAGAAGCTGGCTAGAGAAACCTCGCTTTCAAGTTTCTTCTGTAGCTGGATAATGCAGCCAGTCACCCCAAAACTCTGCAATCTCTGCACCCAGATGTTGAAGTTATGTTTTTGCCACCTAATACGACCTCACTCATTCAGCCGATGGACCAAACTATCATCGCGACATTTAAGGCGATGCGGTCGCCGTGCAACCCGGAAATTATATTTCATTTAGATGTATCTCAAAATTTTGATAATATGAAGTTTGAGACGAGTTGTCCATTACGTATTATCATCTGAATTGTGGTGGATATCTCGTCATTTTTCACTAATCCCAAGACTATCGGTGATGAACGAGAATAACTTGCCCGCGGGTACTTTCTAACCTACAAATTGGCACATTTTTGTTCACAGAATTCCCAATTTTGGCTTAAAGACGAGTTATCCAGGCCAAGTTAGATGATTACAGAGCCTGGATAACTTGCCGTTTATCCGAAATTGGAAAAGATTTTGAGATTTCTGTGAACAAAAATCACCGTGCATGCTGAAAGTTTTTCGCACTTTTATCCAATTCTTTTGCGATTTGGGCTAAACGACGAGAAGACGGATTCTTATTATCATCTAACTTGAGTTTGTCTTCTCGTCGTTGGGCTCAAATCGCAAAGGAATCGGATAAAAGTGAGAATTACAATGTGCGTATATATAGGTCAGGAGGTGCCTGCGCTCGAGTTATTCTATAAGTTATTCCCACTTTCATCCGATTCTCTTGCGATTTGAGCCAAACGACGAGAAGATGAATTCAAGTTGAATGATAATAAGTATTCGTCTTCTCCTCGTTTAGTCCAAATCGCAAGAATATCGGAGAAAAGTGGGAATAACTTTCAGCGTGCACGGTGCACGGTGACCGCATCGCCTTAAAGCTTACTATATCTCAGGCGCGTGATGAGGAAGATGCTGAGCGTCGCGGGTCAAATAGAGGTGAGCAATGAAGAACCAAAAACTGCTGTGAAAAGGTTCTGGAAGCAATTCAACATCTATGATTCCATTGGGTACGTTGGCGAATCTTGGGATGAAATTTACACTTCCACTTTGATTGGTTGTTAGAAAAGGTTACTGCCGTCTCTTGTTGCACACCAACTCGCCCCGGTCCAGCCTGTTCGCGAAATCGTGCGTGAAATCGTGGACACTGCCAAAGACGTTGGTGTTGATGGTTTCGCTGATATTGATGAAAACGAGATGGTAGAGTTGGTGGAACTTCAAATTGAGCCGCTTTCAATTGATGAAATTGGAATTAATTGAGCCAGTCGGAGGAAACTAACGTCGATGAATCTGAAGAGTCGGAGCCACCCGCGTTTCAAGCCAGATCAATTGCGAAAATTATCAGAACGGTCGAAGATGCCATGGATGAAGCTATGCACAGTAACCCAATGATTATTCGAAACCTGCAGTTTAAACACCAGTGCGAAGTGCATTGAAATGTTACCGAGAGCTGTATGCTGACACCATACGACGCGATAAGCAAACTCAAATCACTGAGTTCTTCTCTGCAGAATGACTACTTCTACATTTTGTAGCAAAAAGTTCATCCTGTAGCTCTTTATTTTGTATATAAACACTTTTTCTCATGGAAGACAAAATTTCAGATCGACTTTCTCTGGGTCTCGATCTGTAACCCCCCTTCCCCTCCTCCCATTTCCCATAAGAGCAATGCTTCCGTATCTGCGAATCCGGTATCTGCGGTACTTTTTCAATCTGTAACTCCGCAGATAACGGGGTACACTTGTACGTGCATGGCAAAGTACAACTCTCCATCAAGCTCTCATAAGAACCGACTTTGTAATTAGATCCCCTAAAGAATTTTTCACGCCATTCTCCACCACGTCGCGCAAACAGGACCAAATACATATCGTACCCATTGTTTTACTGACTTCTCAGAAAATTTTTCATCAAACTCGGTTACGGTCCAAATATCGCACAAGAACCATACTAAAACAGTGCTAGTACCGTACGAGAATCATACCTAGTTTGGTCTAGTTCGGCCTGATTTGGTCTTGTTCAGTCTCATTCGATGTAGCTCAGTGAGGTCAGTCTAGTTCGGTCTACTCCGGTGTGATTCGGTGTACTTCGGTAATAGTACGGTCTAATATGGTCTGGGTCGATCTAGTTTGATCTAGTTTGGTCTAGCTTGGTGTAGTTCGGTCTGTTTTGATCTAGCCTAGTCTCGTTCGATTAAGGGCAGTCTATACGGTCTAGTACGGCCTAGTACGGTCTAGCTCCGTCTGATCGAGTGTAGTTCGGTATACTCCGGTTAAGTCCGGTCTAGTCTGGTGAAGACATTAGGTGGCCGTGTGGGTTATGGGTGAGATCTTGGGTGGGATTGATCGATCAATTGACCATTAGCGTATTTCATTGATCGGTCGTGTGCCATTCGTTGTGCGTTGTGCATCGTGTATCATGTGTCGTGTGTGACTTTGAATGCTCCGTGATGTAACTTGAATAAGTTGCATGATTGAATATTTCTCCAACATACTATGACTATGCATCAGAAAAATCTTTGAATAGTTCAGAATTTTGATGTAGTCGAATGAGCCGTCTTCAATGTAGAACAGTTAATCTGAATTTTCTAAAATAGTATATCTATTGTCAGCTATAATTCAACATGATATTATCATCTTCGCGAACTTCATGGAGAACTTTTATTAGACACATTGAATTGATCGGTAATCATTATTTTACTACCGTGATTACTGAACTGCAAAAGCATTTGAGGGTCCTCTCACTTATCAAGAACATTTACAAACCGAACGATCGATACCGAGTAAGGCAATAGAGCTAGCAAATATATTATATTAGGCATCCAGACAACTCTTAGGCTGGAATTCATAGTCGTTAATCCGAGATTAGAGTCAGCGGATTTAGGGCGCTGCGACCGCCATGGTGAGGCATTCTAAATCTAGGTACAGCGATCGCAGCGCTCCTAATCCACCGATCCTGATCTCGGAATAACGACTATGAATCCGAGCCTTAGTAATGTAAACTATCAAATCGATGACGAGTCAAATGGTTTGAAAACTCTCATCTTAGTTGATGATCTGGTTGAGGGCTTTTGTACGAGAGGAATGCCATCTAGCGGTCAAAATAGTTTATTGTAAATATAAAATCAACCAAACAACATAGAATGAAGTGCATTGTGTTCCCACGCGCGGAGAATTTTTCTGCAAATTTTAAAAAGTTTCGTCAAAAATGTGCAAAATTGATCTAACGAAGGTGCAGGAATGTATCTCACCGAGCTTACTATTCTAAAAAATTTTCCTGCAACTTCATGAGCTCAATTTTGCAACTTTTCTTATGGCACTTCATTTAAAATGTACAGAAAAATTATCCGCACGTCGAAATACATCACCCTCCGTTCTATGCTGTTCGGTTGATTTTATATTTACAATAAACCATTTTGACCGTAAGACGGTGCCACCGCTGTTTTCGGAAGGCTGGGGATCACCCTCACATGTCAGGAATATGTTGGCTGTCTATACTTGATGTTGGTGAATCTAACCCGAGAAAATATTCTTTACGACTTTGAGCGGAGAGAGCTATCTGCGAAGCCGGTTTTTCGTTATGTTATTTCTCTCATGAACTGGACCCCCGTATCCTGGTAAAAATGTTTGGGTTGGAGCAAACTTTTTTTGGTTCGTTGGTTGAGCCCTAGGCAGAGTAAATCACCTGGGGAGGTTCTTACTGGGTGTATTTTTCGAGTCATTACGGACTGGATGAGATTGGAAAATGAAAAATCGCGGGACCCACCCGTGGGTCCCGCCGCAGCGAACATGTTAGGGTGCGTCCCCAAATGATGCATATGCATGCATATGCAGTGCACACTTGGCATACACACTGCACACATGCACATGTGCAGCTCATTGAAGTTGAGCAAAAATTAAAGGGCTCGCATCAGAGAACTTCTGATATGAATCGGGTTTTGTCTTTGCTGCGTTACCGGCTGGCCCAAAGCAGATCTAGACGAGTTATATCTGGTTTTGGCTAAAATTTGATGAGCTGCACATGTGCACGTGTGCAGTGCATTTGTGCAGTGTGCACTGCATATGCATCATTTGGGGTCGCAACCTTAAAAACTTGCAACATAAGACCGTGTAACTCGAAGAGACATTCTGCACATTCAACAAAATCTTTTGAAATCGGCGTTTGACAGTGGATCTGAGACTGGTGAGGGGGGGGGGGGAAGATAGATTATCCAAGAGCTCCTTATTGATTTGATGCATAGTCAAGAGAAATGTAGGACTCACCAATGGTATAGGGTAAAGTTGTATTCTCTGACGAAACGTATTAATAAGTGATCAGAGCGACAAAGAATAGCACTGGCTTCATCTTCTTGTTGGCTTAATGTCAAGACACGAAAAAAAATCGTTACAGATACTGATCTTTTCAAGATGAAAAATTTGACATATACCAGTAGGTTGATAATTCATATAGATCTTCATACAAATAAACACTTATAATTCTTTAACTTTACAATACTGCAAATCATGTAATCTCACAAAGATTCATTCTCTCACGAAATAGTAAGTTATTTCGCTTGATTTTTAGTTCACATATTGTGTTTCATATCTATCTATTCGAACTGACTTGATTTCATCTAAATCAGACAGATATTCAATTTAAATTCGCATTGAGCTAAATGGAATTCCATTATTCCTGGGTCAATATTGAAACAGTTGAATTTACGTTAGAAATTTTGATCTTAACGCGGTTTTCTGTAACAAACTTCGCTGAATGATGTATCGGATCAAATGGAGTGTTGCAAGAAAAGCGTACAACATCGATGGTTATAAAAAGTGATCCAAGTTTGTACCTCTTCCCCAAAGATTCATTGAATGATAGTCAGAAAGGCATGTTTTGAATTTTGGCTGCATTTTCACGTTAGCAATTCTTCACCGCGGTAAGTGAACTTTGCCGTTCCCTGGTAGAAATGGTGAGCATTTTTTGGCCAATAACTGGCCAAATAGGATGGCCACTGGCCATAAATTGGCCAAATATGTAATGCTTTTTTGGCCAGTTTTTGGCCAATGGGATTAAGCACGAATGTATTTCAGCGGCTCTTCGAATGGTTTCATAATGAATTTTGTCAATCGTATAAGCAATATCTATCTTTCCTGAAATTCTTAGCCGATGAGCACGTCAAGCTTCAATATATTATACAAATGAAGTTGGAGATCTTGATAGATATTGTCTTTCAGAACTACCGGAACTACCAGGATTACAGCATGGTTTTATTATGAATATTTGTATGAAATTGTCAAGGACATCGATAAGATGAATGCGAGATGACGGTTCAAAAATTCTGGAAATGTTCATGAAGTAATCAGGAAAGATGAGGATAGTAGTCTAGGCTATGGAATAGTGTTCGCGAGAAAAAAATTTGACCAAAGAGTGTGGTTAGCTCAGATACTCAAAATGTCAAACATAACCTCAATACCCGTAATGTTGGACATAATCTCAAAATAGCTCTTAATACAATTAAATACCAAAATCAAGGTTGGCTCTTACTCTTTCGATGATCATATCTGGGCTCGGAGGGGTATTCGAAGACTCAAAAGGCAATTTTCTATATTGAGATAATGATGAAATCCATTAATCAAAAACCCTGAGAAGATGTTTATCAATGATTTCACGTTGATAATTCAATAATAAATCCTGAAAATTATCAAACAAATCACCCTCAAAGATGAATTTTACCATTATCTCAACACAAAAGTTGCCTTGGGACCCTACGAAAGCACAGATGTGTTGATCGATAGAGTAAGCGTCAACCTCAATTCTGGTATTTACGTGTATTCAGTGCTTTTTTCAGATTATGTTTGACATTTTGAGTATGTAAGCTATCAGAATGGCCAATTTACCACATACATAAGATACATTTGTGGGTACTTTCATAAAATATGTAACTCCCCTGAAATATGTGATATGAGCTCTAAAATCACTAATTGGGGAATTCTCAAAAATTCATAAACACATGTTAACCGTTCCCTTGAGAAACGAAATAGACGATTTATCTTTGAGTTATTACCATTTTGAAACTTGATTGTCAATTTTTGAGGTTATGTTGGCAGAAATATGGCCAAAAATTGGCCATTTTTTGGCCATTTACATGAGACCATTTTTAACCTAAGAAAACTGGCCAAAAATTGGCCAATTTTTGGCCATTTACATGAGACCATTTTTAACCTAAGAAAACTGGCCAAAAATTGGTCAGGTGGCCAAAAAAAATGCTCAGATTTCTACCAGGGTTGGTGTGAGAGAGAAAGAACGACTGATACAACTTTCTCTCTCACACCGGTGGCAGTAATCGCTTGCCGCAGCGAAAAATCGCTAGCGTGAAAGTGCAGTCTTATCATCATCTTTCGTGAATGTTTTTATTTTCGAATTCCTGATTCTGACCATGATCTAATTTATTATAAAATGATCTCCGCATTTCAATCCCGTATACACGCACAGATTTTTCTGATAAAATTATTAATGCGGTCGTTCTATTAATCTAGAAGCCACAGTCATTTGTATTGAATAGCAGCGTTATGACAACTATACATATAACAAGGTTTGCTCTCGTGGCGAGTGTCGTCGTCAATTACATAGGCACACAAAATACAAAAATCTTATAATATTATTAATGGATAACTTCGATATTCGAGATTCGAGGCGTTCCGATCGAGATTTCGCGCGCCACTTACGAGTCGTCTCAATGTGTGTTGCTGTGCATTAATGACATTGGATTATTTGAATGTATTCATAGGTAAATCAATATAGTTGAAAGTATCCAATCATGCGATCTACATAGCCGATTTATTATATCTGTTGATTATTTCCAATTCATCGAAAGAAGAGTAATGATGAGTTTCGAGCATCTGAACTCACGCACTGTAGTGTTTTGTCCAGTTCTGTCTGCTTCGTTGTCAACATTGAGCAGGTGATCGGTCGCGCCTGCGCATCATATCGGGTTTTATTACACCTACTTGGATTAATCGGATCGCGATTCGCTCGCTAAATGAGTGATAGGAAAGTAGATTGCTGCTTGACCGACAACAGGAATATCGGATATCCCGTGTAATAATGAGGTTAATGGTAATATTTGAAGATTTTTTTTCTGATTTCATCTTCCTTCAACGATTGGAAAGATCTCAGGAACGCTTATTTAAATTCTCAAAATGATCCATACAAACTTAATAGTTGCATCCATACTGTTTTTTGATGGGGAGGATTAACTAGAACTTTTTTCGTTTTTTATGAATGTTTCAACATGATTCTTAAATTACATGTGTAAAATTTTGTGATTGAGGTAGATCAACTAAAATTCTCTTTGTGAATTTTAAACATCCTTACATAATTTTGAAAAAAGTTTTCAATTTGTGAATATAATTCTTCAAGTTCTAATGCGTAAAACAACTCTTCAGTTGGTGGATGGCTCTGAATTGGACCGAATGGATTGAGGAATTTTTTATTTGTGAATAATGTATTCTTGCAAATTGTAGGAGGTTCGATAACTCTTTCATTTCTGGATGATGATCAGTTGAATTTCAAATGATCGATCAAAAATTTTTCATTTGTGAACTAAAAAAAAAATGTCTACAGAAACATTCAAGAAATTTTTGCTTCACAAAGGCTGATTGGCTGATATTTGTGCATATCCTTGAAAAATTCTTCCTCCTTCTCTTCCATAACCGACTTAGAGGAGAAAAAGGAGAAGGAGAGAAATATGTCTCCATCCGAGTATGAGTAAAAACCTTTGAAAATCTCAATCAAATTGGAAACCCACATATTTCACGTGAAAATTGAGATTTTCATGCGCAAGCGTTGCATGAATCCAAATCATTGATTTTGGAGTTGAGCTCAATTCTCCAGTTCTCAAAATGATCTTCGTTCCTTAATGGCCACCCTCGATGATGTTTTATAAAAACTGGATAGTTTTTTGACCCCACACCATACGGGTGGTTGAACCATGCGCGCGCAGCGCGCGCACATCGTAGATTGAATAGCTTTTTGAGATTATTCGAAAAATACCTCAGACAGTCGTGAATTTTTGAATCAGAAATCCATGAATTTCGATTTCGAGGCATGTTAGATGGATAAACATATAATAGATGAATGATATTTCCATTCCATATTTTTATACTATTTCATATTTGCTCCTTTCTGGTACCATATATACCTGCATAATTTTTTTCTCAAACACAATAGCTTTTTCCGTATGTTCCAGAATTTCAAGCCATCGTAACCATCCGCGCGCAACGCGCGCGTCTTAGAGTTCTAGTTGTCCTGAAACTAGAATACACATGCTAGATCGAGCGTCCAAACATGAGTTCGACATCCGTTTTGCCCCACCATCTCAGGATGACGAGGTAGCTCAAAACGGAGCACAGGCTTATGTTTAGAAGGTCAATTTGCGTCTGAGGAACATATTTGGATAACCCGCGCAAGCAAGAATTTTTTCCTCGTAATTTTTTAACACGTTCGCTGCAGCGGGGCCCACCGGTGGGCCCCGCGTGTCTCACCCCCACTGCTGAGAACTTTGGCCTTACGGGGAAATAACATTGGCCGGGGCCCACCGGTGGGCCCCGTCGCGCCGCACCTGGGGAAAGATCACCGATTTTGGTATCCGCAGCGAACGTGTTGACATCCAGGATTGTTGAAAAATGAGCGTTTATCCATGTTTTGAGGGTCAAAGACATACGCTTCTTTAAATTGGTACCGATCGTACTACTGCACTAATTTTCATCACCACCAGTATCGAAACCACATATTTTGACGTAGAACTTTCGAAATCCGTGGTCAAAATGAGAGTTCTAGGCCCAATGGATTATACGAGTGCACGAATATATTGTACATTACGCGACAAGGGCCGAAAGTGACCCATCGCGGCCCGGGTAGGTTGCTGCACGAGCCGGTAGGCGAGGGCGGCGTAGCCGCGGCCGCGATCAGTTATTTTTGGCCCGAGGTGCGTACACTGTTTTTCGGTGACACTTGTATCGAAATCCTATGCTTTCCGACGCGATGTCGGGGCAAAATGCCGCTCCGCTGTACAGGTTAGAAAACGTCGGAGCATGCAATGTAGTGGCCCGAGGGCTACTGCGCATGCTCACTCGTTTTCTAGCCTGGGCGGCATTGCGGCATTTTCTGTCCCGGGATCGGTGCGGAAACCATACGCTTTCGATGCCAGTGTGCCGAAAACGTTTTTTTTTGTGAATTGAGAACTAGCATTTAGCTCGAAAAAATTATGACCGTTATAATCGGGTCTACATCTGACATTAATTTTGACCACGTGGATTCTGAAAGTTCAGATAATTCTACATCGAGATATGTGCTTACGATGCTTTTGGTGATGGAAGTCAATCAAGTTATACGATTGGGACCGTTTCAAAAGAGCTTGTCTTTGATTCCCATATCATAGAGAAACGACTATTTTTGCAATAATCCTTGCTGTTCGAGAATTAAAGAACAAAAAAAAATTCTCGCTAGCGAGGGGTGTCTCGTCGAGGGAACCTCTGAATAAGCAGATCCTTGCGCTTTTGCCATAACAAAGAATCCTGACAAGGTAGGGCAAAACGGACGTCGAGTCGTCGAAAGCAGCTAGCAGGATAAGCTTATCCATGGCGCTGCAATCTGTGTTACGAGTTTGCATATATATTCGGAATCGCGATTGTGGCGCCATGGATAAGCATATTCTGCTTGCGGATGTCGACTATAACAACCACCCTAAACTTTAGACTTCCGATTTGAGTTGAAGATGTGTACTATTTCAATTTCATCACGCAGGCCACTTCTCTATTTTGTGTACCAATGTTATTCATTTGTTCACATTTTACATTAGGTAACTCATCACATATTTTTCATGACAATTATTTATAGCACTCTAACCTAAAAATCGCAACTTTGAACATGATTTTTGGATTCTCGTGCTATAAAATATTGTTAAAGACTGCGCGCAGATGGGTAGTTTTGTTACGAAGGACTCGTAGCACTCGCTTCGCTCGTGTCATAAACAATCTTTCGTACAAAACTACCCATCTACGTGCAGTGTCATAATATACTATAAGAGAAGAGAAGAGAAGAGAGATAACTTCTATTTGAATCTTATACTATTATTATGGACAATCTATACGTGTTTTTTCATGGTATTCAAAACATACCACTCGTTTTCGGACATCTGACTATGTCCTCCTTCAGATGAATTTTTATCCAAACTAGGAATAAAATTCCACCAGTATGGACGGTTAATCTTTTCTGAGATGTAAATCTAGTGCAGGTCTCGATGCCCATGGGTCCGCAGGGACTTGTTTGATAATCAGCTGCGTGACTAACAGCTCGGTAGGCCCCTAATTGTACTGATTCACTCACAATGTTGAATCACTTTAAACTAAACTGATGCACTGAACCAAGTTTGTACATTTATCGCACTAATTTCGATTGAATATGATGTGAATAATTCTCTATCCATTTCAGACCAACTGTACAGTCTTGAAGTTTACTGAAAACCGAGAAATAATTCGATTGTAGTTTTTCAATCATAATGGAATCATAGATATTGGCTATGCATGATATTTTCGATCACACCGTTGACGAGTTATGAAGAGTTAGACATTGACGAGTTATATGCACGGATGAGTTATGAAGTTGTAAGCTATTCCGACAGGTCACGAAAGATATTAGTCAAATCCAAGTTATTGAATCATTGATGGGCCAATATCACGACTGTCCCCCGATTTTTTCGACCCTCGTAAAAATCAAAATAATTTTATAGATATTCTCGCGAGGATTGCTTTTTTGGGGCCATGAATGATCCGAAAAGAAAACGACAACGCGAACCGAGTTTCACCCCAAAGATGGGCTACTAATAAAAACTCGCGAGCCCTTAAATCACCTCCTTGCCAACACGCGACAATCACGCGTACACTACATTGAGCTTATAATGTCGTCAGTGTAAGTGAGTTCGTGTATAAGTGTGTGTGTTCAAGGGTGTCCAAGGGATGTATGAATATACATATATGCCTAATGGCCCCCGTGGCTCATTGTTAGAGAGTTTTTTATTCCCCCGATGCACTGTCGCCCTCTTTTTTTTTTTTTTTTCGTCGACCCTCTTAAATGCAGCACGCGGATGCTGCGGGCGATGTGGTTAAGAATAATAGCATTTGAGTTATCAAAGAGCGCAGTGTTTGCAAAAACGTGTGTGTTGTGGTTCTACAGTATTTTCATTACTCTTTACATTGCCCTGCTGATTTTTGCTGAAATTTCATTTTTAGTCGTGGGTTGTCAGAATTTCGGCAAGAATTGTATTCTCGCGTAACTAATCAAGTAGCATGTATGAATCTCAGCATCGATTTAGGTATCATTCAATCCACATGCTTAGCTACTCGGTGTGTACTTGAGTGACATTTATCATGAATGCCTTTTAGTCCAGGCACTGGAGGGGCGGGCGTGGCTTAGTAAGTGACTCTTGTTCCAGAAGGTTTGAAAGTGAATCCTTATGTAATTTGAGGTGTTGAATCGATTGCACAAGTTCACCAGACCGAAAACCTTGACGTTTTTTCGTCATAAACAATTTTTGGGTCAAGATTATGGTTTTTCCAAAAAAAACACCAAAAATATGCAATTCAACAAACGATTTTAAGGATCGGAATTGTAGGGCAAAAATTTCCTACTCCTAAGGTTGCAAGTTTCCCGGAAAACCCAAGCCCAGGGCGGAAAATGTGTGAAAATTGGAAAATTGTTCCACGCGTTCAACATGGGCTTGCGTCGGCAGCCCCATATAAGCCTTATATTGAACGCCCGCGCGGACCGATTTTCCGATTTTCACACATTTTCTACCTTGGGCTTGGGTTTTCCGCGAAACTTGCAACCTTAAGAGTAGGAGATTTTGTGCTCTACAATTTTGCTCCCTGGATTTTTCGTCAAAAGGAATATGAAAGGGTTTTTTTGAAAAAAACTAGTATTTTGCAAAAAAAAATTATCGATAACAAGAAACCAAAGGGGTTTTCGGGCTGATGACCTTGAGCATTCAACTTAGTGTATCAAAATAAGAAGAAATATACTTTCAAACCTTCTGGAACACAAGTCACCTACTCAGACCCCCCCCCCCCCCCCCCCGACCGGACTGTGTTTTAACCAGCAAAGCAAAAAAGGCTCACGTATTGGAAAATACCCGCCCAGATTTTTGGACATTGTGAAAATCGAATGCAATGTCAACAAAATTTGTATGTGAATTATAATAATATCATTTGTAACGAAATCAGTATGTCTTTCATTCCTATAGCTTTTGTGGGAAGACTTCGTCTAAACTCTCGTTGGTTTCTTATCCCATTAGAATTGGCTTGGATATGATAATTTTATATCGACATGAGTTATCAGAATTTTGTAATGATTTAAATTGTGAGATTTTTTTAAAAACAAAATCACATGCTATCTAGTGAAAGCAGGAACTGATAAGATTTTACTTCAAAAGAAACATGGAAGCTAGTATTCACATGTCACTCTTGAGGCTAATTTCTACTTTATGAAATGTGGCTGGGATCAAACAAGTTATATGTGATGCAGAAAAAAGAGCAACAGGTCCATCATACCTTGTAATATCTATGTAGGGACGAAAATGAAAAAAAGTGTCGAGTACTTGTCGAGTCAATTAGGTCTCGATTACCTATTCAAACCGAGAGGTGAGAAAAAACTCGCGTAAAAAACAGTCCATCACAAATATAGAATTCTGGGCTCCCGGCATAGCACGCAAGCCCATTCTGCATTTTTGTATTGAATCTTGAAAAAAACCACCTCACCCCTCGGGTGATCCCCTTACCAGTACCACCACCAAAATAATCTAAGGGCCGTATGTGTACGTCTGCTGTGGCTAAATGGCCAAATGTCAAGCCGCAGAGACCGAGAGTCCGTCGCGTGCCTGCGCTGAAAAAAAGTGTCGTATCGTCCTATACGGGTTGCCCCCCTGATTTGAGCAGCAGTTGCCCTACCCCGAGCCTAAAGGAAAAAAACTTGGCGTATACTGAAATATCTATAAATGGGAAACGCGTTCCCCCTATTATCTGTACACATTTACAATGCACAGAAAACGGTAATCTTGGCAAGTCCGACTGGCCTGCTCAAGGCGCGTCATATACTTATGCATACTCGGATCGGGTGACCGACCCACCCTTAGTGCGACCGAATGAAAAAATTAGGGTCAGGGTGTAAGAAAAAATCAGGCTGACCGTTAAGAGTGGCTATGCTTGTTACGATTAAAATAAGAGGTGGGGCCAGAATTGGACAGCCTAGCGTCTTGATAGTGGTAAACGCACGCACTCTTCAGCTTCTGAGATTGTGGTTGATGATGCTGGTTCAAAAAAAAACCTCAGGGTGATTGATCCAGGGTTCCAACACATCAAGCCTGCGCTATATATAAACAGCAACTCTCTTGTACGTATAAGCATTCATATATTGACTAGAGTAGTGGGACAAGAAATCGGATTAGCCGTCAATAAAGTTAGATCTCTACATGTTTCTTCTGCACCCTATTCTATTGTGTGTTTTCGTTTTTTATTAATCCGGTGCAGATAGAGCCTGCCACGCGCGAGCTGTAAGCTGATCAGTAGATCCGCGATGTAAACATGACGGAGATTGAGTCGTTTTTTGGAGGATTACATAACAGTTTTTGGGGTATGAAAGCCAAACGGAGTACAAGAAATCTCGATAAAGACCGATTATCTCGTTTTACGCATGGTTATCAGCTTCCGTGCATGTGATCACGTTAAATCCAAGACTAAGTTCACAAATATCAAAATTGATCTGGAAACCCAGTTCATTTTGGAATGTTTCAGAGATATTTCCAAATAAATCGATTTGGAAGGTATCATAATGTTTTGATGTATATGAAAACATGAAAAGTCTGAATTGATACATCATGCTGATTCCCGGGATAGAGTTACTAGAAGAATCAAATTGGGAATCCAATAAATATCTCAAATCCTTCTCGTAGGTCACCTTCCGGAATATTAGGAAATTACCTATGTTATTTTTGATCCAAGATGAAAGCAAGGAGCAAGGTAGTAAAACCTCTAATCAAAAATTAACTTTAGAAAACAGGCCACTATGATTCCCAGTCTTATAAAATAAAGTTTTACTTTGAGCAACGGATACGTCATTTTGTTGCAACTTTTCGGGAGAGAAGAATACCGATAATCCTTGTCATTAATCCAGACCGGTCTCAACGAATGCCACAAAAACATCAGAGCCGGCCTTATAGCCAAAATAGGAGTTAGGAATGCTCTGGTCAGTCCCCCATCGATAAAATACACACAGTAGTTAGGGTTGCCCGGCATCAGTTGATCCTGTTTTTAGGAATAACCCTAACAAAATCGGCGCGTCCGCGCGAGAGATTCGAATAAATATAAGCGAAGCCTACAGTAAAATGACGCGATGGGTTACTCATATTGAGAGCCGACGATTAATCGCCAACGCCATCTTTTTAGTGGGAAAAAGGGGAGATGGCAGCTGTTCTGGATAGAAATTCTCTGGACAGTATTAGCGAGTCCACGCGCCCATCAAGTTAGTCGCGTGCGGATCACAAGGCAAAACTTTTCTAACCCCGTCAATTTCACACAACCCCTACACTGTCCACCTTATGACGACAATTTCGCTTCGCATATTGAAATTTTGTCGAAATCGCAGTTCGAACTAATAACGTTTAGCCAATTCTAAACCCACCCTTATGTGAGCGTTATACGATTCATCATCAATCTGTATAACGAAATTGGATATTCTCACATTCTAAAGTTCTTCAATTAGCTTGCTCTCTGTAGGTATGTTGTACAACGACTCATTCATATAATTTCCCGGGTGTAGATAAAAACTCTCGCATTCCATTGGGATGTGTTACGATCGGATGCCGTGTATTAACTATAGGAATACTCGAGGAATACTATTATTGGATTCAGTCAGAAAATTGAGCAGCACTAGATTTTCGAGAAAAATTACTCTCTATAATGTGTGGGAATGAAATTTTTTCTATACTTTGAGGCATGGTACTGTTACGTTTGACGATGAACTAAATGTACGAAGAAATTGGTGCGGAAAGCGAGGAAAGCGACTCTCTTTCATCGGGGAAAGCGAAACGTTCAAAATTATAAGAAAAATTGCGTTACAGAATATACGTGCTCACCGTGCACACAAAGAGTAATCTTTTGTCCCTTACAGTTGTGAGATTCGATGCTTAATACCTTGATATTTGATTAACATGCCCACATGGGTCTTGATCGAGCCTCATGAAGGTGAGGCCGTAGTCCGCCATAACCTCTAAATCCATTCAGAGGATATGTCGATTTTTACTCAACCAAATGACTTGAGATTTCACATGCATGTATAGAATGCGTGTCTAAATCGCGCTTGAAGCCAAATATGTGATTTTCTTTCTAAAAAAGTATCCAGACTATGTTTACTCGAGACGTTCGTATGTCACCACTCACTAGCAGACGACGTTTGTGTATGCCTCGTCTGGATACTTTTTTGTAGGAAGCTGACCCATTTGGCTTCGTAGCCACCTTTAGACATGTATTCTGTCGATGCATGTAAAATCCCAAGTCATTTGGTCTAGTAAAATTCGACTTATCCTCCGAATGGGTTCAGGGCTACATTCAATATATGGCGACTGACTACAGCCTGGCCTTAAGGCTGGAAAAGCACAAGCAAGCACCTGACATTTCAGCCCTTTTTCGATAGTAATTTTTTTAAAGTGTAGTAATGTCGCATTCTCAGTATAGTGTAATTTTTGTGTAGTATAGTGTAATTTTTTTATAGTGAATAGTAATGTCGCATGCTCAAGATTTATATTGGAACTAAGTAGGTACCTCATGTGCAATTTGGTGGTTCGTGCTCTTCTTCCTCTTCTAACGTTTCGGGCAACTCATGCTTGATCCGGTATCAGCGTCTCGGTTCATTAGCCTAAGAAATATGTCGTCGATTTCGCCGGGGTGCCTCGAATTTTTTTCGGATATCTATGACCATAACAAAGCCCATTCTTCTAAAGACCGGGCTCATACATACGTAAACTCGCACGCTGAATCGGAAAATGACGTCAGTTCCCCCCGGACAGATCCAATTTTTTGAGAAAACCGGGAGAATTTTTTTATCTCAGAGCCAAATAACAAATTTTTGACTTCGAATTGAGGAAGAGGATGAATTATTACGTTCAAATATAGGCATTTCAGAATTTCCATTCAGGGTGGTGATCATGATCCGGTACTCAGGGTCATACTCGTAATCGAAAACTCAATGTTGTGGCTCTCGTGATCGACAGGGGGTGGCTTACTATGGAGTAGCCGTGGTCAACGCCGGCCAATACGGTTACTTTCTCGAGTAAATCGCGCTACTGCGAGAGACCCACCGCAGGTGCAATGAAAACAGAAGGAACCAAGAATGGCCACGCTGAGATTTGAAAGAATAGCATTTTTGGGGCCATGTTCTACTCCAAACTACTTAACCGCCACTGGAAGCTACTTCTGGCTACTGTAGAGCTTGTCTTGCGGACCAACGAAGCGACCAACAGTAGCCAAGTAGTAGCTCGAAGTAGCCACGAGTGGTCTGTACAGGGTGAGGGAGTAGAGCTGTCCTGCGCTGGGTTCCAATTTCCAATGCCAGCTAATATCGGCTAGTTTCAACTACTCTCACTCTGTACGGACCACTCGTGGCTACTTCTAGCTACTACTTGGCTATTGTTGTCGCTTGGTGGGTCCGCAACCCAAGCTCCACAGTAGCCAGAAGTAGCTCCCAGCGGCGCGGTAAAGTAGGTTAGAGTCTACTCCATGGCTACATGGAGTAGACTCTATGGAGTATACTACATGTTCTAACATGGTCCCACAAATGCTACTCTTTCAAATCTCAGCAAGACCACTCTTGGCTACTTCCGTCTATTTGCACCGTGGTGGGTCTCTCGCTGTAGCGCGCATTAGCGGAGGAAGTAGCCGTTAGGTATTAGCCGGCATTAGCCACGGCTACTCCCTAGTAAGCGACCCCCTGGTGATTGAGACTCAAAGTGGCTCTAGTGATACAGAACTCAATGTGGTACTCGTGATCGAGGACCCAATGTGGCTTTCGTGGTCAAGAGATCAAAGAGGCACTCGTAATCGAGAGCTCCAAGCGGCACTCGGGATCTAGAATTCACTGTGGCTCTCGTGATCGAGAACTCAGTGGGACACTAGCGATCAAGAATTCGAAGTGTCAAACATGATCGGGAACTCAAATTGGTGGCAGTGATCAAGAATTCGACGTGTCACACATGATCGGGAGCTCAAATTGGTGGTAGTGATCGAGAACTCAATGGGGCACTCGTGGCCGAGAATTCAGGTTGGCTTTCATGCACTTGTTCAAGTGCTTTGGTGAGTTCTCGACCACGAGTTCCCAATCACACATTGAGTTTTCAATCACTAATGTCACTTCAAGGTTCCGATCACAAGTACTTTTTTGACTTCCCGATCACGTGCCACTTTGAGTTCTCGATCACTGGTGCCAGTTTGGCCTCCCGATCACGTGTGTTGATTGATTTCCAGATCACGTGTGTTGATTGATTTCCAGATCACGTGCGGGCCATTGAGTTCTCGATCACGAGAGCCACATTGAGTTCCCAACTGCGTGGGCCACTTTGAGTTTTCGGTCAGGAGTGCCACATTGAGTACGGGATCAGCATCATCATTCTGAATGAAGATTCTTAAAAGTTTAAATTGCCACCTGAAATTTCTTCTCCTTCCTGAATCCGGAGTGAAAAATCTGATGATTCGCTTCAAGATAACTTTTTCTCGATTATTTCGAAAACTTGAGAGTTGGTTGGGCAAAACTGACGTCATTTCTGGATACAGCGCACGATCTCACGCGCCTAGGGATGTATATAGGTCCGATCTCTGGGAAAACGCATTCTTTTTTTTTGTTGACCTGTATAATCTATGGCTTTCCTCACAAGACACTGCAATGGTTGCCCCTAATACAATTCTTGTCTCTCCATCTGGCAAATCTTGGTATTCTGATGAAAGAAAATGGAGTAAAATTGATTCAATCGGGAGAGTTTTGCGTCAAAAAGATATTAGGTACGTATTGATGATCTTACCTTGATAAATTGACGACTCAGACACATATGCAGCAAATTGCTTCAATGAAAGGGTCTCCGTCATCAGTGGTCATTTGTATCGCATCATCGCTCGAAAATCTCGACGCAGATGATCCGCTAACGGGATTCATTGCTATCGAGTTTTGCTTATGTCAAACCTCTCCATGATTTGGTTCTCTGAAAGGTTGTAATGTCTCGAGGGACCTTGGTCTAAATTAAGAACACTAGAAGATATTGGTCAATAACTTTAATATGAGATAAGATCAGTCAAGAGTTGAGAGAGTGTCAATAGTTGAGTGAGTCGGATTGGTCTAATGTGGTGAAGTCCGTCATCCAAAACAATCAAGACGATCGATGGGTCGTGAAGATCATTTTTGTGAATCTTCGAGGTATCGTGATGATACAAAGTAACGCTGGTTCTAAACGACACGAAGAATTGGCTTTTATCTTCAGATTTGCAATATTTCAGAAATTCATCGAGAATTTTGAGAACTCGGCAATCTTGATAATCTCGCAATGTTGTATCAAGTCGATTGTGCCAGATGCTGTATTCTGCTTCGATGTTATTCGTGTAATTCGCATAGTACCGATGAGTGATGATAATTATTCTTGGACGATTCAATTCGTACTCTCTATGTCTGAAAAAGTCGAAAAATAAGGTAAGTGTACCCAACTTGCCTCTGTACCCAACTTGCCCCCATATGCCGATCTCAGAAATGGGCACTCGTGGACCTTCCCGCATATTTTTTTACGTTTGTTGTGTTGAAATATGAGAAAGTACGTAGTTTGCATCGACCCCGGATCATTTCTGCGTTCTCCAAAAAATTTAAAGTAATTTTTCCGTTTTTCGTGTTTGCACGACTAAGAAATCACCGAGGAAATCGCGTCCACTAAAACTGGTGCCAATTTATTTTCATTCGACCAATCTCTACGTACCTTAGTGCATTCGATTCCTTGTCTCAAGACCTTCAAGATCCGCTCTTCAGAGATGCAAAACTCTGATTTGGAGTGATTTCGTGTACAAAACACGGAGATGATTTGAGAATCAAGAAGGCCGACATTGGAGTGTACCCAACATGCCCCCATATGGTTATCTCGGGAAGGCGTGCAGCATGGCTTTTTTTTACCACTCAGAACGTGTTTACCGCGTTGAAATAGGTCGGAAACAGTGTTTTGGGCCAGCTAAAAGCTATAAACGCCACAGCACGGTGATCAAAATGGATCAAAGCCATTCTATTCACTTCATCGCCGATTTACATTGTTTTAAATGATGGGGGCAAGTTGGGTACACACTTTTGTAAACTCTCAAAAATCACCTTTTGGGAGAATCAACACAGTTTGGCTCCAGTTGACTCAAATCAAACGTACCTTAACTCATTTTAAAGGTCATAAGACAAGCTTCAAAATGAGCTAAGGTATGCGTCTAAAAATATTAAGATGGGCCAGAGTTATTAAGAAAATAGTTTAATGGGGCCAAGTTGGGTACACTTACCTTACATGTTGAAATATCCAGAGGTAAGATTTGGTATTGGCACGTTTTTGGTCTCCAAGTACTGAATTTTTCGTAGAGCTATACACTTATATCAGAATGAAACTTGCTGTGCCAATACGATGCACTGGGCAAGCGTCTGGCTGAATCTATAAATTTGCAAATCCATGAATCTTTAATTAGTAAATTTGTACACGCTGAAACCCCGCCGCCCCGGTAGATATGCCAACCTCGCAGCGAACGTTCACTTTCGGCCCTTCCTGCGTAATATACATATTATTGTGAATTTTAACATTTTGAGATTCACAAGGTGCCCTCTGATTATTTCTTCACTTTACTTTGGTCTAATAACTTTTGTACAACAGTACACTACTCTTTTTTTCGAGAACCCAATATAAAGAAAATGTTGGGATACTTTGTGGGAGGTGGAAGATTGTTAATTTTGCGACTAATTTTTTCCACATAAGCTGTGGCTGTGACAGAAAAAATCATCGATAATGTCAAAAAAGTAACAGGTCGGTCAAACTTTGTCGTAAATAGAGATGAAGATAAAAAAAAGTGTCGAGCACTTGTTGAGTCAATTAGGTTTCGATTACCTATTCAATGCAAGAGATGAGAAAAAACTCGCGTAAAAAACAGCCCATCACAAATATAGAATTATGGGCTCCCGGCCTATCGCACGCGAGCCCATTCTGCATTTTTGTATTGAATCTTGAAGAAAAAAAACCACCTCACCCCTCGGGCAATTCCCGTACCAGTACCACCACCAAAATAATCTAAGGGCCGTATGTGTACGTCTGCTGTGGCTAAACGGCCAAATGTCAAGCCGCAGAGACCGAGAGTCCGTCGCGTGCCTGCGCCGCAAAAAAGTGTCGTATCGTCCTATACGGGTTGCCCCCCTGATTTGAGCAGCAGTTGCCCTACCCCCAGCGTAAGGGAAAAAAATCCAGGCTACACAGAAATACCTAATAAACGAGGAACGCGGTACCCCTACTATCTGTTCACGTTTACGATTTACAGAAAACGGAAATCTCGGCTCTAGAGCGCCACCAATAGATGTGTCCAGCTGGCTGCTCAAGGTGTGCTTATATGTGCATATTCGGATCGGGTGTCCGGCTCAACCCTCGAGATACCAAAAAAATTTGAGAGCGAAGGAAAAAATGAGCGTGATCAGTAATACGGTCTAGTGGTCACAATTAGAATGAATAAACCAAAAACGAGTGCTTGGCATTTAGATTGAGGTGGAAATGGACCCATGCGCACATTAGCACATGAAAGTGAGAATGATTGTGATTTTATATACAGAATTCGATGTGGAGATCTGATAAAGTGTGTTTGTGTGTCCCTGAACAAGAAAAATGGGGTGAAAGACCAGATTAACCGTCGATGAAGTATATGTCTACAAGTTTCTTCTGCACCCTCTTCTATTCTGTTTTCATTTTTTACTAATCCAGCGCAAGAGTAGACTGCCACGCGAGTTCTGTAAGCTGCTCAGTAGATCCGCGATGTAAACACGACCGAGATTGAGTCGTTTTTTGGTGGATGAAAGTCGAGGGGAGCACGAGAAATCTCGATAAAGAGCGATTATCTCATTTCACGCCTAGTTTGTAGCCATTTGTCGGCTTGAGACTGCTTCTAACTAAAAAAAAAAAAAAAAACAAATAGAATTTTTAAACCAACAGGATCAATCCAGTGATCATTTTAAATCTTCCCAAATCAAGTCATCGTGATGAATCAATTCATTATAGGCTCAATAATGGATCATCATTTCCAAACTCATAGAATGTAGAATTATATTGTTGTGAAGCAAAAAAGTTATGCTCCATGTAATACTGTTGTTGGTTGACAGCTGCTGTTGCTATTCTATAGTCGAAATTCTAGTAGTACTAAGTAATGTAAAATCCGTATTGTTTTTGAATAACAGGAAAATTTAGATGATTGGAAACTGGTTGAAGCGGGAGCATCTAATTGGCAGATTTGTGGATTTTTAAAAGTTTTTTTGCAAAAGTTTTACCAGCTCTACTTAATCAATTTTAAATTCGACTCTGCAATTTCATAATCTTTCATCACATTGGTTTGTTGTACAATAACTTGGGATGTAGCAAATAAACCGGATGATTGCTTTCACCCATTACTCAATGTATGAGCTTTCTGCAATGCACTGACCAATAAACAGTAGATATAATTCCTGGAAACCTATTCTCAACAACCCTTACCTAACACACCTCCTTATAGCACAACATAAGTTCCAGATTTGAGTAAAACCAAGTTGAAGTCATACATATATAAGTGCTCCATGGAGCACATCCTTGTAGAAATATTTGGTTGCAACTAAGGGCGCTTGAATCAAGTCTCGAACCAAGTTGTTACATTGCTCAGGCTTTTGTGGTCCCACCAAAAATAGAATTGTCATCTGGTGCAAAGAGGTTGTAGAAACCCAAGGAAATTCCATATTTCACTGTAAAATGGACAGCTCTTAACCCTTTAAATATCAAGTGCTGACAACGCTTTATAGGAGTTCTTATCAGATATTGTTCCTCATTATGCATCCGTCACCGATAGCCAGTACTCTTACACTCTATACTCAATTCGGAGAGTAAAATGGAAAAGACAATGAAATTTTTTGCAAACGAGGAGAAAGCGCTATATTCAAAGTGTAATCAATTTTTGAATAGTAATTTAATGAATAGTGGATAAATCAATGCAAAAAATATGATATCGCAAGAAAAATTTATCGAGGCAGATTGGATATACACGAGTGCCTCATTGAAGCCAGAGTGACCCAAACAGAATACAAGTTTGGTTCGAGTGGCTGATACCAAAACAGTAACGATGTGGCAACCGTCGAAACTGCCCCAATAGTTGAGGATTCAAACTGAAGGTGGGTAGCACATTGAGATCATAGTTTGCCAATTTTGACGTCGTGAAAGACTTTCAAAAAATCGCGTGGGGTCTGTTGGACCCCAAAATGGAAGTGGCTATTAAAGATTCTCCGACGAAAAACGGTGTAAGTAATTGTCGTGATTTTGGTGGAAGGCAACCCATCACGATTCTCAACTTTCCGAGGTGTATATAACATTACTCATTTGAGCAATGTTTCAATTTTGTTGCAGCTTCCCGCCGATATGAAAAGTGTAAGTATATAATCCTTGCCGTTGGTCCACCGCGCAGTTTCAACGAATGAGACAAAAACATCTGGTCACATGGCCAAAATGCGAGTGAGGCACACGACGGGTCAGTTCCCCATCGATAAAATACACACAGTAGTAGGGTTGTCCGCAGCACCAGAGCGGTTGACCCTATTTTGAGAAATAACCCGTCGAAATCGGAGCGTACGCGCGGGAGATTCGAATAAATACAAGAACGACGCCAATAACAAAAAGAAGCGATGGAGTACAATATATATCGCGAGTCGACGATTAATCGCCAACGCCATCTTTTTGGGCGGAAAAAGGGGATATGGCAGCTGTTCTGGATCGAAATTCTCTGGACAGTATTAGCGAGTCCACGCGCCCATATCAAGTTAGTCGCGTGCGGATTACAAGGCAAAACTCTTCTGAACCCGTAAATTTCACACAACCCCTCCATTGTCCACCCTAAAACGATGATTTCGCTTCGCACACTCGAATTTTGACGATATCACCATTCTGACCAATGGCGTTTCGACAATTCTAAAACTCACCCCTCTGTAAAAGTCATTTATAGAAATGCGCAGCCTTGAATTTTTCACTCTGCCCTTTTTATATTACTATGAAAAATAACACATGATTATCTGAGAGAATATTTGTAATTTTCACCACGGTAATCTGAGTTTCTCAAAATCATCCCTTGGTTTTTAAATATTACCACGTACCTAACCTTCAAAAAACAATGAACATCCAATCAATTTCAATGGCTATGGTGAAGAGCAAAGGCCGCAAAGGTAATCGTAGGATGATGTGCATAGCTATCTGTTGAGTCAAAATAATCCATGATCAAAGAGTAGAACTGTAGAAGAATGCGATACAACACTTGTAGACATACATCAAATTCATCGATATCAACAATATTCCTCTGCTCACTTTTCATTCGAGAATCTTTACCGCTCGATCATACAAATTTTAGCAAAGTAGACTCGATCATGAATCGGAGGTTCTGTGAATATAAAATTTTTTATTCAAGTCGATAGTGCGCGAAGAAGAACGTTGTTCTCATGAAAGCTCTGGAAGTTTTGTACAGAAGTCGATGAAAAACTGGCATGTTGTTCAACCAAGATTCAGGTACACCGGGACGCGAACCATCTCATTCAAAATTTGAGATCGAATACTATATATCTCACCCGTGCTCATAGACTAGGGTGTCACAATTCTTGTGTGCGAGTGAGATAGATCTCGGGAGCTTGGACAGTTCAGACGGTTCTCGAATGTACATCATCAGTGCAAAAATAGGAATTCAGCTCAAAATACAGCTGAATGCATAAAATGATCACATACATTCATGTAATCATGTAACCTTAGGACAAATTAGCTGAGCACTTTTGCCTTACAATCACAGCTACACTGTAAAAAATTTGTGGGAAAAACTGCAACCAGTGGTTGCAGTTTTTCCCTCAACCACTGGTTTATCCCAAAAATCAACCAGCTGGTTGATTTTTGGCACAAACCAGTGGTTGACCACCTATCCAACCACTGGCTGACTTTTTTCCCACAACGAATATATAAGGATGAATGCGGCACCCACGATATTGGTCGATGGTGGTCTCCGGTTGACACTTTTGATTCGGAAAAACAAGTTTCGTCATTTTTTTCACAAACAAAGAGGGATAAACATTAGCCCCGGTCGCGTATGGACGACAAAGCGGGTTGCCTGTCATGCAGGAGTCGAATACACGTCGTAAGGCTGGAGGGATGGATAGATGGATGGATGGGGTGGGAGGGTAGATGGGATGGATGGATGGATGGAACGGAATGGAACGGACCGGAATGGGGCGAAATGGAACGAAATGAGGCGAAATGGAACGGAGTCTCATTGGATGGAGGAGAACGGAACTGGCCGGGTGGGGCAAAATGGAACGGGCGGGGCAAAATGGAACGGACTCAAATTGGATGGAGGGGAACGGAACTGACCGGATGGGGCAAAATGGAACGGAGTTGAATTGGGTGGAATGGACCGGAACGGAATGGAATTGAATTATATGGATGGGAGACATCCATACAATTCAGTTCCATTTCGTTCCATTCCGTTCCGTTCCGGTCCGGTCCATTCCGTTCCATTCCGTTCCATTCCGGTCCGTTCCGTTCCATTTCGATCCGGTCCATTCCGTTCCATTCCATCCATCCATCCATCCATCCATCCCATCTACCCTCCCACCCCATCCGTCCATCTATCCATCCCTCCAGTCTTACGACGTGTATTCGACTCCTGCAGGACAGGCAACCCGCTTTGTCGTCCATACGCGACCGGGGCTAATGTTTATCCCTCTTTGTTTGTGAAAAAAAATGACGAAACTTGTTTTTCCGAATCAAAAGTGTCAACCGGGGACCACCATCGACCAATATCGTGGGCGCCGCATTCATCCTTATACATTCGCTGTGGGGACAAAGTCAACCAGTGGTTGAATTCCAACCAGCTGGTTGAATTCCAACCAGCTGGTTGATTTCGACAACCAACCACTGGTTGACGATTTTGGTGGAAAGTCAACCAATTTTTTACAGTGTACTATAGTGATCTGGGTGGCAGTGACAACGATATTGTGTCGAGCGGTGTTCTGTGGTGTCGAGAGCAGCTTTCATCTCAAGATCTGCATCAGAGCTCCTCAAATAAGGTAAGTGTACCCAACTTGCCTCTGTACCCAACTTTCCCCATGTGCCGATCTCGGAGATGGACACTCCTTAATTGGCCTCCCGGCAATTTTTTTTTACGTTTGTTATGTTGAAATTTGAGAAAGTAAGTACTAGTTTGCGTTCGACCCCGAATCATTCCTGCGTTCTCTATAAAGTGATTTTTCTATGTTTCATGATTGCTTAGCTAAGAAAGCACCGAGGGAATTGCGTTCAGTAAAACCGGTGCAAATTTATTTCTTCAGATCAATCTTAACGTACCTCAGCGCATTCGATTCCTTGTTTCAAGACCTTGAAAATCGTTGAAGTAAACCCAAGTTATTAAGAAAAAAGCTTAATGGGGGCAAGTTGGATACACACTTTTGTATAATCTCTCAAAAATCACCTTTTGGGAGAACTAAAACAGTTTGGTTTCAGCTGGTTCAAATTAAATGTATCTTAACTCATTTTGAAGGTCTTGAGACAAGCTTTAAAATGAGCTAAGGTACGTTGGAAAATATGGAGATGGGCCAAAGTTATTAAGAAAATGGCTTAATAGGGGCAAGTTGGGTACACCTAACCTTATTTGTAAAAGTAGAGGAAAAAATGCCGAATACAGTAGAAATTCCGGTCTATATTCGTTGGTAGAACCTTGCAGTAGCGGATACCTCGTGTGCCTCAAAAAGTATCTACTATAGCGAGTTGCCCTTTTATTGCAACGATCCGCATGTTTGCGAGCCCATCATATATATATACCAGCTAACGATTGCTCCTGACAATTAGAGGGATTGAATATTTCTAATACCTTGACATTTGATCGTCGTCACCCAAAGTGATCGTTGATATAGTCACTATTGTTTGTACCAGAGAATCATACCACATCGAGTACCACATTCTACGGTTCTCTCACATGAGTAATTCTGCGCAAAAGCGGACCACGAATAACACTAATAGCCGGCATGTCGTGGTTTGGTATTTTTTCATTTTTAATCAATTCTACGACTCCAAGGAATGAATTTTCAACTCCTATGGGGCACAAAAAAATTATTTTTGTATCCATGGAGAATATTTTTTTGATAGTGATTGAAGGAAAAAATATCAACATTTTATGGTAAAATGTGTGTGGCTCGGATTTGACGCAAAATACGAATACGCGTTTGACGCCATTTGAAACTTCTTTAAAATATCGATCGGGAATGCATTTCGACAACATTTTTTTGAGGTTATCGACATCTTCTAGGACCAAAAAGAATGGAAAATAGAAAAAACTCAATCTTGCAGAAACGCATTATCTTACAAATCTGAGAGTTTTAAATTTCGATGTAGAATGTTGTGTTCGTTAGAAAAAATTGTCTTGATCTTGGTTTCCGAGCACTTTCCGAGTCTAAACCGTTCTCTTGAATTTTATTGATGTTTTCTGTTTCCTTGGTTGTTCAATATATTGTCACTCAAAACCGAATGTCAGACTATTCATCATTCTTCTCGTCATTTTTATAACGTACGTGGCCATTCATAAATTTCCAGAATCTACGAAATCATGAGTGATGCGTATAGTTGTGTACTTGTGTTTGTTTCAATCATTAGGCAGCGGGTACATGCAGTCGTTTTTTGCAATTCTGAGACAGCGGGACAGCGCCTCTATTGGAGGCTGCGGTGGTGTTTGCTTCAAATTACATGGGCAAAATAGTGCAAAACGGCTCAATTGCCGCTAGAGGCGCTGTCCCGCTGTCTCAGAATCGCCAAAAATAACTGCATGTAGCCGCACCGTTATAGTATTGAATGCACTTCACGTTTCGGCTCGGCGCGGTAGTGGGTCAAAAAGGTGAGAAAGTTGAAGGTTCAGCAAAAAGAATTTCTTCAAGGTATGATTCTGAGTACCTGCAGGTTCATTTCCTAAACAGAACCAAAATCTTTCGTCGAAGGATTCTTAAATAAACCCCTTTTTCAGTTTTTCCATTATAATTGCTGAGTAAAAAATTGTTTCTGTCGCGGTTCCTCATGGATTTTCCGTAATAAGTCGAAAGGATTGAGTTTTATCGAAAACTGGGTGGAATTGTATCTTGTAGATTTTTTAAAATATCTACAAAATGATGTGCTTACATGTATTAAGAAATTCGATCCACTTTGGGTAATTGGAAAAACTTATAAGGAAAAAGTGCAAGGATTTATCAAGCTTCAGCGGTATTTTTCTTTCATCTGAGAATCTCACAACGTCTGTGTCCCTCATTGCCGAATAAGTGTGAACGTATGATTCTGTAGATTTTTTAAAAGATCTACAGAAAACTATTCAACATATTTCTCGATAAAAGTCATCCCTTCCGATAAAAAAACCACGAAATAGACAATCTCTTACCTGCTATCATTCATAATGGACAGGTCGAAATATTGACTTTAAAACAAAATCCACCGACCAAAGATGTTGATTCTTTTTGGAAAATGATTCTACACTTCAAAGAGATTTTTTTACCTCCTAGACCTTGAACTTTTTCCTCTTTGCGTCCCACTGTGGCAAGATTTCAAAGATTTCCCACGAATAAAATCTTAGCCTTTAATCTGCCGAGAATATACAATATATTCGAGGGGTGCTCAAGGGTGGCAATAATGCCTCTGCATACGAATGTGAGCTCACTACAATGTACCGATGATGCGGGAGAGAATGAGAAAAAGAAATTGAGAGAGGGAGGGAATTCGTCCAATAAGCTGAGTGGGTAAGGTCACGTGGCTATACAGTAGGCGTGTCTTATGACTCGTTTTGACACCGCCGCGCCGCACACATCCAGCTGGGTGAGCTGGATGCATCATATACTTACCGCAATTCTCGGCACGCGACCTGGCTCGCGACTTGGATCCTTTGGATTTTGAATCCTGACCACCAAAATAAAATAGATATATGTACTAGAAAGTAGAGGAGAGGGGTGCTTTGGCCGGACCGGCTATTGCTCAACATCAGCTGGGCTCAGTTGCACTCAGTGTCTTGTCCGAGGCAGTACCGTTCTAGTATATATACTCAAATTCGATTTTATTTTTTAAATTCAATACAACCTCGTCACTATATCATTCTAGTTAGTGCCTATATATTTTTCAAGTGATTTGTTCATTATTCGTGGACTAAAAAAAAAGTACGTCACTCGGTATCACGATGAAGACTGAGATAAAGACTTTTTTGAAGTGAAAATAAGAGTCCAGTTTGATTGTGCCTGCTTATCCATCGTTCCACAAAAAGTGACGTCTACGTCAGGAATAAGTGTCCTGAAGTTACCAATCTATGAGAACATAATGTGTTGAGAACGCACATGTCATGATACAGGAAGGATTATTGGTCGAGTTGATGATATGGGCGCCGACGCAGCTGAAATAGCCGCAATAGTAAACTGCCCACCGGCATCATCGGATAAAGATTTAGACCTTTGTCAATCGAGCAGATCAAAAATCGAATCGAACTTCTTAGAATGTGCCAGCTTGCAGTCAGAGGTAAGTGTTTATTTGAAATTTTTTTCAAAAGTAAGTTTATTTGAGCGAAATTTTAAGTCTATATTTTGAAAAAAATCGGGATGTGAATCGAGAATGCAACCCAGGAGTATATCAATTTTCGAGCCTAAAAGTTTTCGCGACCATTTCACATATTCGCTTCGTTTTAACTCACACTTTGCAATCAGCTGATATAAATGTTTACCTATTACGTCTTACTGAGAAAAATATATTCGCGCTTCTTGATTGATGGTGAAGACCGTACCTCGCGTTTCTTGTGTATACTAATTCGTATTATCTATCGATCATATCAAATCTTTGAGCTCGGTGTGACAAGCTCCTTTCATACTGCCCAAAATTTGAGAGTTCGAAGTCCGTAGAATTTATACCATCAGATACACTTGAAATATTTTTCTTACATTTTTGGATAATTATAAGCTAGTTGCGTTCATATGACATCAATAAAATAGGCGTTTGATCGGTACGTATAAAAACTCAAGTCCAGATCGGCTTTTATCACAAAAATTTGTCTATTCACAAATTCGTCAAGTTTGGAGGTTTTTGATGAGAATCTGATAACTGGCCGAATTTCTGAAAGATGTGTAATCTGTAAATTTTAAAATTTTTTAAGCAAACGAAATCATTGAGATGATCTCCGTCGGTATCTTTTTTCTTAAATATTGCTAATGCATTAATCGCCCTGCGTTTGATGAAGTATGACGGATCAATTTTTCAAATTCCTTCTTCAAGTATGACAAAAAAAGAAAAACTCTACAGGCGCGGTGCGATGCACCTCGTGCACATCGTATTTGTGGACTCGATCTGCATCCTACTCTTACCTTTGCCTCTGCTCAGTTATTCGTCTGGTATATAGGCTAGATCCATGCATATTTGAGATGAACAATTGACAGAAATGAAAACTTTTTCATCTCACACCTGCAAAACAAAAATTTTAACGGGTCTAATACGAAGAATTTTTTTCTCATCATATTGGCTTTGCTTCCACACACTGAGCAAATCTCACTATGCCTAAAGAAATACGAAAAAAAGCAGTGGCGATTCCTTGCTTCTTTGTGCTCTCAAATCAAAAAAACTTTCATGAAGAAAGTGTATCATAAAACCGCCTGAAAGGTGGCACGCGTGTCTCCTTTATGCATGCCAAAACCCTTTTTCTTGAAAAAAGAGAGAAAACACTTTTTTCTATCCCTTTTTGTGAAGGTACAAGGGATGCGGCTTTTTTGTAGGATTTTGTATACGGTAGATTTTTTTTGTCGAGTTCGTGTCGAGCGGATGGAACTTTTGAAACCGAACACCGCTTTTGAACTTTTTGTATAAATTGGTGTGGTTTTGTCAATCGTAAGGGAAAATTCCTATGGTCTGCATATTTATGAGTGTCTTTTTTTCAGTGCATGGCCACAATAATTTCCTCGATTTTTCACGATTTTGTTTTCAACAACATTTTCATATTCGTCTTGACACAAAAATGAAAAAATATTCTATGATTATTATTTAAGGGAATATGACTTCTTAATTTTACATTAATAAAGGTACATGATTTGATATTTTCTGATAATGGAATGCAGAGGGAAAACAACAACATTGATTCGTAGCCCCAAAGTTTCCAAATCACGCGATTTGAAGTAATAAGTATATACAGTTCTCTGATTCTCATTATACAACAAACGCTACGTGCGAGCGAAATGTTTGCGAATGAACAGAACAGAACAAAACATTTCAATAATGTAACATCAATGAACAGTATAGTTTCGTTTACTTCGATCACAAACCGAGTATCGGTGCGATAAACTATTCTCGATACAAATAATTCAGTATTTCATCGTCCTTTATGCTGATAAGTGATTCGATTTAATCAACTGCTTTCTGTGGTTTTTCTTGTCAGTATACAACTCGAAAGATTTTTTCGTTCGTCGAAAATGTACGTAATCTGCTATTTTATTACTGCCTCGAACATCATTGCAAGAATTTAAACATAAAGATGAAAGAATGTTATTTATTCATCACAATTATAGAAGTTTATCAATTTGTTTTATAATTTCAGCGACCAGATCTTCGTTCATCATCCACCGACATCATGAGCCTCGGCCTGGAACAGTTTTCCCGTGCTGGGATGTTCGCTGGTGATCAGGGCAAGCACAGCCTGCCCCTGATGCTCGGAGTTGGCCTTGACCATCACCAGAATCAGCAACACCAGAGCTTGAAATTGGCCGGTGTGAGCATGATGCCCGCCGACTGGAGTAACAACATGTCGTCGGCCATAGTCGTGGTGAGTTTGGTCATTTTGTCCCTCGAAATTCCACCCCCGCGTATTCGGCTTCTTATTCGCTGTGCTTTTCCACCCCCGCGTCGCATCACGAAAAGAGAGAAAAAAAAAGATATATCGGGCTCCCCCTCGACTCTACTATGCCCCATCAGCATCGAGAAAAAGCTTGGGGTCGCTTATGCGCGAGATAAAAATTCGGTATCGCTTTGGACGCGAGCTGTGCCATTGGTCGGTTGCTAATGCGCTCATCGATCGGTTTTGACCCCTGCTCGAATGTGCACGGACTCGTGAATGCCGGCTACTTTTTCGGACTCTCGCAATTTTGCGAGGCGAGGTTCTGAGTGGCTATAAGATGTAATTCGGTGGGGTTATGTGCGTATTTGTGCGATATATCGAGGATGGCATGACTTCTAATCATCGCAAAGGTTTTCCTTTGTTGTTGTATACTATTCAACATGAATAGCCATTATTGTTTGGTATCATATCAGCCACTCTGGTTATTGCAATCATCTAAGTGGCGAAAATTTGAAAACCTCTTTGGGAAACAAAGATACGTTATTAGTCCTGGGAACTTTTAGATACTTTACAATAATTTCAAGCCTATGAAAATAATCATCAACTCGTCGTAAATCTTGTGGAAATGCTTGAAGCATTTTGTAATATTTGATTCAAAAGATTGCTATACTGAGAAGAATTTTTGAATGATCGGTGAGCATATTTCACTACACTGCGTTGCTCGCATGCTTTTCTTTCTTTTTACTGAAATACTTGTATAATTGTTTGCAAACTTGCGATGAAAATTATACGGTTTTACATGACACCCATGAAATATATACATTCCTTTCTCGTCTGTCAAAAAACTCGTTCATTCGATACCGATTTATTATGCTGCACGTGCAAATGACTATAATTTATTTAGACTTTCACGATGTAATAAACCTTGTTCAATTTGTCCTCGCATCGTCTCGAATTGTATCCAATTCTAATGAATAAAATTCAATTGTCCAGAAACAAGAGCCTCAGCAGCATCTGCAGGAGGACCGGAACAACGACTCTGGCATATCCCCGGGCCACTACGAGAGCGAGTCCGGCTCGCCGCAGAGCCAACCCCGGGCGACCTCGGAGGGCTGCTCCTCGCCCAACAGCACGTGCAGTTCGTCCCTCGTGGACTCGTCCGGATTCGGGGCCATTCAACACCATCTGAAGCAGCAGCAGCAGCAACAGCAGGCCCAGCCGATGGGCAGCTACGTGTTCAGCTCACCAGGTCTGCACTCGGGCTCGCTTTCGATGCTCTACAGCCAGATGCAGCAGCACAGCTACCCGACCTCCTCGTCGGCCAGTCTGCCCGACAACTCCGACGTCGGCTCGCCCAGCAGCGCCTGCTCCGGCAACGACATGTCCACCAATGCACCGGACGACAGCAAGCTCAACGTCAGACTCTCCCCGAACCCGCTTCAATGCCCACTTTGTACCTTCTCTTGCCAAAGCCGGTAAGCATCGGAATCAATTTTCAATTTTTGTAGCATTCTCAAAATTATTCAACAGTAATTATGTCGCTTGACATAGGCTATGGTATTTTTCTCAACTGATTTCTTATTAATGTGAAAAAATCGACACTGTATGTGTAACATGCAACTCCGAAAAATTTGGAAATTAATCACCAATTGACAGAAAAAATAATAGACTGGTATCAACAATTCAACTTGAAACAGACTTATGATTTCTGGTACTTTACAGGTTGCAGTTTACGATACATTTGGCCAGTCATTGTGGAACGACGAGCAGTCCAACTTCGGACGAGTTTGTCAAATCTGTAATGGATCAGCTGACAAAAGTTCAACGAGACGACACCAAGAGGCTGACGCCGTCACCCATTTCGACGAATGTGCCGAGTCCGAAGACTGATACGGTGGCGTCACCAGAGCAAGCTTTGGAGAAAAATGATTTTGACGAGGAGTCCGCACTGAACGTGCCTCAAATGAATTCTCAGGGCAAGGTAAAGACGTTCAAATGCAAGCAGTGCACGTATGTTACGATCACCAAAATCGACTTTTGGGAGCACTGCCGCATCCACATCAGAAAGGAGAAATTACTCGAGTGCCCCAAGTGTCCCTTCGTCACCGAGTACAAGCATCATCTAGAGTACCACTTGCGCAACCACATGGGCGTCAAGCCATACAAATGCGACCAGTGCGACTATTCGTGCGTCAACAAGTCGATGCTGAACAGCCATCTCAAGTCGCACTCTGGGGTTTACCAGTTCAGATGTTCGCAGTGCTCCTATTGCAGCAAGTATTGCCACTCACTCAAAATACATCTGCGCCGATACGGCCACGAACCCGCCATGGTTCTGAACCCAGATGGCACGCCGAACCCACTGCCCATCGTCGACGTCTATGGCAAGAAACGTGGTCCCAAGTCCAAGATTCCTGGTGGCAGTCCAGGAAAAAAGGAGCAGCGACAGCAGCGCCAACAGTCACAATCCCCCGGAAGCGCCAAGAGCGGCCACCAGGTGGCGTCTCGAAGCACGTCCCCGCAAGTGCCCACGATTACTTCGTTTGCACCGGGTCCGGACAGTCCACATTCGTCTTCGTCGTCGTCGATCGACACGAACTTGGCAGTGCACCCGATCGTAACAGCACCAAGACCAGCTGCACCTGTTATTGCCACAGGACCGTTTACCCATGTACAACCGGCCCAGATGTCACCAGCTCTGTTTTCCACCACGCAGTTGGGCGCTGTAAATGGGTTCTCTACAGGTCTGGGTCTTACCCTGGGTGCAAACCCCATGTTTGGCTTCCCGTTCAACCCCCAAGGACTCATTGCTGCGGGACTGACTTCACCACAATCGGTTGGACAGTTTGCCACCACCACCGCTAATCAGTTCAATGCTGGCTGTCTCATTTTTGCCAGCCCCGGACAGACGTTGCAGCAGCAGTTTGTGGTGGCCAATCAGACTGTATTAAGAGATGACGAAGGGCCCCAGGATTTGAGTAAAAAACCAAAGAAAAAGTCGGCTATGACGGAGGTCGAGACACTAGCCTCGTCAGCGAGTGCAATGCCACTGGATCTGACCGTGTCCGCGACTGTGGCGCCCTCTTCGCCAACCGAGCTGCCCGCAAAAAGCAGCAATCGGCGCAAGGGCAAGGCTTTCAAGTTGGACCGAAGCTCGTTCCACCACTAGTCTATATCATGTAACTGCGGTCTCGATAAACAATGAGAGACTCTAGCGCAGGACTTGAGCCTGTCTTTCATACTTGCCATCTTTGACCAATATTATTAAGAAATGAAATATATGTACATACATTGTATGATAAAAAAGTATCGAAATAATGTAAGATATTGGAAGACTATATTATAGAAACGATGAAATAAAATGATACATATATTTTCAAGATTAAAATTAGATTTGTGGAGTAGGTACCTTCTCCTCATGCCCAAGAGTCCCGAAGTTCATTTATTTGAGTAGAACTAGTCATTTGAGATCGGAAAAGTTTTAGAACTTTAATGAAAAAAAAAAAAAAAAAAAAAAACCGATAAGATTATCAAACAGCGAATTCAGTCATAAGGGATACGAAGATTCTCGCGAAGATTACCTTTGTTGTTTCTGAGCATTTTGTTAATAAAATTTGGATTAAAATCTTGAATCTTTATCGTCGCTTTATAATCTGTATCTTCAGTAAAATTTTGTGGATGGTTCCTTGTGACCCTGGGATTTATGGATAATTTCATCCCCAAATTCAAGAATTTTCAATTGGTGTCTTTGAAAGATAAATGACTTCTTCTATTAGAATCTTTTGGCTAGCTCTTCTCACAGACAAAAATTTTTGCAAATACCTCGAGAAAAAGAAAAATTTTTCGACGACGACTCACATTCAAAAATTTTGAACCGTTTTTTCAATCCACCACAAGTTGTGTACCTACATAATTATCACTACCATATTTCGGATAGCTGGAAAGCTGTCTAATACTGAACATTTTTTATAATTTCTCTCAACCCTGAGTACATACACTGTAAGAAATTTCCATCAAGTAATCTTTAGCAGTGAATAATACCTAGTACTATAATTTCAATACTTGTGTATTATAATAACCACTACCATTCAAAATGGTAATGAGTCGTCTAGGCGCCATACTCGTCCCTTTTGGAATAAACTAAGAATACATAAAGAAGCTTACATCTTCGATACCACTATTTTTATGAAAGCTGTAAATACATTCTACTGCAATGGCGGTAATGGCGAAAAGTTATAAGGATCTAGCTTTATCCAGATTCGTGATTCGGTCGAACTAAATTCAACAAGGTCCGGCCTATAGCACACAGACTTGATGCAGGGGGAGCATATAACATGGCACATAACGCGAGGGTGTATCGGGGAGACCCCCCACGAGAATTTTGCTGATGCAGCAGTAATGCTTGTATTAGGGGTGACCATCTGTATCTGCCTCTTTCACGATTTTTACGAAAAAGGACGGTAGGCAATACTGTGTTCGGATATTGTGTGTACTGTAGCTTCCATATTCTGGAATTGGTTTTTCTGTAGCTTTGTCCCAATGAAAAGAAGCCAATAATAAAATTCAAGTAATTCTGTATTTTGTTTATTTCGTCATCATTGACATTTCTGTCAGTTCTGACTTTCTGTCGTTGTGTGCATTTTTGTCAGAATATCTCTAGCATGGTTCTTGTTATTTTGGCTTGAAATTTTTATTCGAAGAGAGTCTTCAATTTTCTATTGTTTCAGAAACAAAAAAGGCCAGTTACCGACCCATCACTTTTTATTCGTTGATACGTGATTCAAGCGGGGGAGGACGGGCAAAGATCGACATTTCATTATCTCGATTATTCATCTTACTGAGGAGCTCATGAAGAAACAGCTGGTATACTCTTTTATTTCCCGCTGCCTAATAACTAGTGAATAATGATGGATGAATACTTTGAACCGTGTAATTTTTTACATTCACAGGCAGAGGAATAAGTATAAGTAAGATATCATGAAAATTCCTTCAGCGCAGTTTTTGCGAGTAACTCCAAGTAAAACTGATTAGAATAAAAAATTGGTAAAAGAAAACTTTTAAAAAACGCTTTTATTGACTTAACAACGAACAAAAACACTAACGATGCAAGATATTACTAGCCACATCAAATAGTTAACTATGTTTCGAAAGTGTGATGAAAGTTAACTATATGATGCATTTTGGTGGCGAAAATGAAGAATGGTTGAGTAAGCACTCCGATTCAGCGGTGAGACGTACTGATTCCGAAGTACTCATCGAACTTGCAAGAAAAAACCGAATTGTAACTTTGTTTCTCGGGCCACGAACCACCAAAAAAAAAAAAAGAAAAATTGGATTGATGCATGCGTGCTCCCTGTTGTCTTATCGGCAATGAAGTACACGGCCGTACTCGCGTGTCTGCATGGGATTCAAATGCTCGTGCTGTTGGATTAATGACGTTTGACGTATTTCCAATGCATCAGTAAACATACTTCCTCGATAAAATACGATGTTCCAAAAGCAGATGGAGCTAGCACCTTCTCAATGTGTGAGAGAGAGAGAGACACCAAAGTCATGCCATCTCTCTCCCTCTCACGTTACTATTCTTGGAAATGTTTACGATCACACACTGCCAACCATGTGATCTACGACAAAGACAGAATATTAGGCAACTTATACGCTGAGAAAAAAAGTACATCGGGAAACAAGCACAAAGCATTAAACCACACACTTGCGTTCACTTTACACACTCGTTTTACCAATATTGTTTGGCCCTAACGCGTACGAGCAAACGACGTATATCTCGTGGGAGGAGCTAACAAAAAATTGTGCATCGTGATTGGACAGAAATGACGAAATTGTATAGTGCCCCTGTTTTGAAAAATTCACTAGTCGGGCAGCTGCCGAACTAGCAACTCGGTGAAGTGCAATAAAAGCGTTTAAAAACTGTAGTTATCGAGACCACTGAATCACACACATTTTATATGGTATACCGTCAACTGGGGTAACTTTGGGACATTTTTGACTTTTTTGTCATTGTTTTCGTGAAGCTCGGGAAGATTACAATAAAACCCACCTCAACCAGTGACCAATCGAAAGTTTGAGATCTTAGCTTTCGATTGGTGTAAGATAGAGCTCGATTCAAGGATTCTATTCAAAGATACGGTCATAGAAGCAAAACGTTTTTTACAAAACCTGGGGTGGGGTAACTTTGGGACACTCCAAGTTCACCTCATGTTACTTTTGTTCTGGAATAGAGAATCCACCCTCTCCGGTCATAAATTGAAAGTCGAAGACGTTAGCTTTCAATTACTTTTTGCAATTTTGTGCGTAAAGTTGAACGTTAATGGGTAGTTTTCGCACGGTTTCCGATGCGGGAATGAGTGCGAGAATGCATTTCCGCACGTCGCTTAACTTTAGGTGTGCGGAAAGTAACATTCCCGCACAGTTTTGAGCTAAGCGACGTGCGGCAAAGACGAAAAACTGTGCGGAAATGTTACTTTCCGCACAGTTTGTCGACTTTTCCGCACGTCGCTTAGCTCAAAACTGTGCGGAAATCTTACTTCCCGCACGATTCCTCCATATCTCTGCTGGGACGTTATCCTTCACCTCTAAGACCTTTGAATATACAAATCTATACGATTTCCTTCGTAACTTACTTCTTTTATTGCAAGCTACAGTTCAAATATGAGCGACGTAATAGACACTTGACGTATACGTGTGTCATTCAAATAACGTTAAATGCATATGCTATTCAAGATTTGAAATTCCGCAGAACAACGTCTTCTCGTATCTATATCAGAGTGGGATGAGAGGAAAGGGGGTGGAAGATTGATCGAGAATATAAAAAATGGTATATAGTTTTTCCAGAATAGTATACGCATCTCATATCGGAATATCATTGATTGCATCGTTATTGGTGAATCATTCTCCGAATTTCGTCTGAGTTTTGAAGAGGGTTCACAGTTTGAAGGGAGTTTACAGAAAGACGTCCGTGCCTGGCATGAAGGGTTTTTTAGAATGTGACGGTTCTGATAATATTCACCGACTCAAGTATCTCCAATCTCGCAAAAATTATACGAACTGAACAAGTGGAGGCAGCTCAAGCCAAGGCTCAGCCTCTCAGCGCTCTTGTACTTGCTCGCTCAATTACTTATAAATACTAAAGTGAATTGCTAATCCAACTTCGTGAGAGCAGTCGTGAGCAGCCAAATATATAAATCCAATAATATTCCCGCATTGACTCCATGGGAGAAAGTTTTCATGTGACTCGAGCCTCACTGAAGTTGCTATATAGCCCGTTTGATTTTACCACGGTCGCATATACTGACAAAATCATACAACGATGGAGTGAGTCGTAATCTTTGAGAAATCTATTGTTTGATAATATTATCTTCCTCCACTCATACAGTCAAAAAAGATTAGGATGGATTGTACGCTTTTTTCCTGTATTTCTTCATAAAATGCCCTTTTTCATGTCTTTGTGAAACACGAACATGAATGCCAATTAGTCAATTATGTTTTTTCAAGATCACTCAAATCAAATCATTGACAAAAAAAGGGGGGAATGACGTTTGTGACATCTTTCTTTGGACGAGTCGGTTCGAATGTGATACGGGGTGACAAATGGGAAAAATTAAAAATTTCTGTCAAAACTAAGTTTTTCCTGAAATTCGGTTGAAGTTCCCATTAGATGTAATGCACTCATATCAGAAGTTTTTTTTCTAGTGGGGGGCTCCGCCCCCCACACCCCCCGCCGGGGGCTTTGCCCCCTGGACCCCCACCAGGGGTTGCACCCCTGGACCCCGCTCCGCCTCCTGCGCGTCCTCAACTAATCACTCAATTTCCATGAAGACAATACCTCATTCACCGTGGCTTCGGTGTACACTGTACTTAGCTGGTCCGACTTAGCTGCATTAAACGAGGAATTCGTATAAACTTTCTATCGTTACTAGCACACACCTGTCTACAAAATAATTCTCAGCGCAAGTAAAATTAGATTCATCTTTACATAATCTGAGTCCTCAGTAACTTCAGTTAGGATGAACTAATGTCCATGAAATGTTCAAGACTTCTAGTTGTAATTCTCCTCGTAGCGATAGTCGTGTGTCTGTGTGAGCATGTAGAATTTATTAGGGTCTTCAATTTGAGAAACGATCCATGTCCCACGGATAGAGTTTTGAAAGAAGTTGGCGAGGTAACTTTGGCGCAGCAAGTATCAGCAGAGGAAACGAGGGATGTCTATAATAAAATTTTAAAACACCCCGGCGTAGAGTTAGATTTTTTTATCTCTGCTTTTTTGAATCCCCCTTACCTCCCTGTGCCCTCGAGAGCGGGAGTCCCGGGACCTACCCCGCCCCCACCCTGCCTCTCGCCCCTCACACTCCTAACTCTCATGTCAACCGTATCACTATCAGCTTTATTTATCTACCACACAAAAATTCGACGTTATTCCAACGAGTGTCACAGAAGCTATTCTATACAAAATGCCAGGTATGAAATATGAAATTTTCACGTTACTCGGGAGAACAGACTTTCAATAGTTTCTATTAGAAGAACCTCTCAAGTGCCATGACTAGAACAGTATTCATACTTTGTGCCTGTTCGCAGGGATGTTGAACCGAGAATCCTTTTTTATAGGTTTTAGTAAGCTTTTTTATCATACATGTTTCTTGGGCTCTCAAATTTGGGAAGACTATGGATATTATCACAGAAACTTGAACGGTTTGGTTGATTTCGCGGACACGCATTTTTTATCGCTCTGTATGTCATCACACTGAACGAGGCGCCCTTACTGCTAGAGTTTTCTTTAATTAGGAATATTATCTGCATCAAGAAATATAATGGCCACTCTTAAAAATACGTTAGAGATATGTCCACGAAACTGATACAAAACTTCCTTCACGAGTCAAAAAGTGCGTAAGCTATGATTTAATCAACACAATCACTCGAAACCAATCAACTCAAGGTTAATACTTTGATGTGTCGAACAAATTTGTGTAACAAAAAATCTGTGAGTCTAAGCCATCAAACCCATACACCCTTAGAATCTTACTCTCTTCAATGATTTCTGAGAGATATCCGAGGGGATATCCCATGGTGATGGAAGAGAACAACCGCATCAAATGTAAAGAATTCCCAATTCGAGTCAAATTTGGCTATCTAGTTTACCGAACTATTCAAACACGAAGCTCTTGGTCAACTTTCCGCACGAAAATTACAAAAAATAGTATAAGAAACTCGGGTGGAAGCTTTCTGCACTCATCGTCGAAATTCGTGCGCGAAAGCTCTTTTCCACACTCGTCGGCGTGCGGAAAACACTTTTCCCGCACGTCGCTAAACGCCGACTCGTGCGGGAATGTTCCATTCCCGCACTCGTCAACTTAAGCGACGTGCGGGAAAAGTGTTTTCCGCACGCCGACTCGTGTGGAAAAAAGCTTTCGCGCACTTATTCGACGATTCGTGCAGAAATCACGCTTTCCACCCTTGTTGCTTAATGTACTATTCTGGAACGTCCCGATCGGATGTTTCCACATAGAGTAATGCTCATTTGAAGTTAATCATCAGCTATTTGGACTAATTTTCAATTTTCATACGAATTTCTGCCAAATCTCGGAAAATTGGTTCGAATAGCTTATTAACTTCAAATGAGCATTACTCTATGTGGAAACACCCGATCGGGACGTTCCAAAAAGCAATTGAAAGCTAACGTGTTCGACTTTCAATTCATGACCATCAGAGAGGGTCGATTCTCTATTCCAGAACAAGAGTAACATGGGTTGAACTTGGAGTGTCCCAAAGTTACCCCACCCCAGGTTTTGTAAAAAACGTTTTGCTTCTATAACCGTATCTTTGAATAGAGTCCTTGAATCGAGCTCTACCTTACACCAATCGAAAGCTAAGATTTTAAGCTTTCGATTGGTCACTGGCCTAGGTGGCTTTTATCGTAACCTTACCGAGCTTTACGAAAAACAATGACAAAAAAGTCAAAATTGTACCTAAGTTACCCCAGTTGACGGTATGTAACTTTCAAATTTATCTAACGATATCTTGAGGCAAAGAAATGTATAATTAATTAAAACGCATGCGTTTTACAGGCTCGTTGACCATCAAAATTTTCTTAGAGAACTACAGATGAAAAAAATGTTAAAAATCAGTTATGGAAATTTTTGATCAATTTTTCTATTTTCCCTTGTATTATTTATCAAATATCCTTTGCATCACAATATAAAAAAAAATATAACTCGTACAGCAGCGACGATGCGAGGACCCGACTACTTTACCCGATGTTCTGACCTCTTTTTTTGACATCTGCTGTACGTTTATTCATGTTCCTCGAAGATGATTTATGCATTATTAGCATTGTAAGATTACACCCGATCGCGGCGACCGGGGGCCAAGTTTCATGCATACCTGAGCGCTTTTTCAACTCTTTTGCTATTCTTGTACAAGCCATGCATATTATACGATCGTTCAATAGATTTGACACACCAAAAAAAAAGTATACATATATACCCTTATGGGCCATCCCTAGACGATCGATTCATTGTGGAACTACTACTCCACACACGCACCTTTTCCCTGAGCCATTGTCAGGCTTTATAATAACTGTGACACGCGCCTCGAGTCCCTTCGATCCAGCACTATTAATGAATATCGGAACCGGGTTCAAATAGGTATTTTTTCTTTCCTTTTTCCGATCTGTAACTCTTTCTTTGCTTTTTCAAAACTTTCTCTCGTTTTACGTGAAACGTTGTCTTTTTTCATTCAGTTTGGTTGGAAATCCTTAGGGAGATACGATCAAGAAACGCTTGGATTGAATTTGATCCCAGCTAATCTGCATCATCCGTATCCGGGATGAAAAAAAAATTCAAAAATTCAATAGGGGATGGTTAGCATACGCATGAGCCTGCGGTCTTGAAGGAACAAAGTACTTGAGTATTGAAATGCATCTATTTCTATCATTGAAACGATGTAGATTTATCAGATTCTTGAGTCTGGCAAATGAAGAAAATATCATCACACTAGAATCTACGAGAACTGACGAGTGAGTTTGTAAGGTTTTTTTAAATATTAGGTTATACATATATTTATGATATACGAATGAATAATTTTGACAGCATGGAGCAATCCCACTTGCTCATCTATTTGTATTGAAAAATTTTTTTTAAAAAAAATAAAATAAGCGCGTAATTGACTTGCATTGGACAACATGACCATTCTTACTCTATATTTAAAAAAATATGAACTTTAGTAGTCTGATTTGATTGCAGCTTTTGCTCGAGTGAACTTCACGGAAACGATTGAAAAATACGACAAAAAACACTAATCTGATGTCACTTAATTAAAACTCATCTGAGAATATGGTGCAGGTGCATTTCAATGCCTACATTATATCAGGTGTACATCAGGTATATGTATTTATCTGCTAACAGCTCAACCTGTGCCTCGGGGTCAGTTTTTTTTAATACAGTCTACGCGATTGGAGTGGAGTGGCACAAAAAACGCTCTGACAAAAAACACCCTGTACACAAGCGGGGCACTGCGCAAGGGGTTGTCGTAATGTGAGAGGCTGATCGATTGGTAAAAAAAATGTAATACAAATACGTAAGTTGGGGGCTCTTGCATGTATTGTGCGGTAAAGTGCCTATTTAAAACCACTTCCAACGAATAGGTTGCCGCCCCTTTTATTCATCATTTTTTTTTTTTTTTTTATGCGGGCAAGAGAATAATCGGGGCGGCGCGATGTGGTTTTTTTTCGATACCGCACAGGCACCGCCTATAACATGGAGGAGTGTAAAAGGGGTTACGTCAACACTGTGGCAAGTGATATGGCGGAGCTCATGCTGCGATGGCGATTCTTCGCTTTAGAATAAAAAATTTTATCCAAACTTCTTTCGAACGAGATTTTAATCGAATGAATTTAGATTTCAAGTTTACTTTGAATAAAAAACGATGAATAATTTTTTTCTGATTTCAATGCCTATTTCAACCGATTACTAAAGAATTAAAAATTTGTAGAACCAAACAAAATTCTATCATTTATATCCTGCCACGAAGTTTTTGATTCAAAATTTGATTTTTGACATAAAATAGCCAACGTTCAAAATCGCGTGCCAATCATTTTTTTGCAATTACTTAAAAAATATTTCAACTAACCTTCAAGGGCTGTAATTCTAGATATCCGCTTCAAAATAACATAGGTCATACTCTAACTCGTTCTTATCATTGTAAGTTGATCTTTGCCATGAAAAAAGCCAACTTTTGAACAATGGCTTACCCTCGTGGCTGATGTAATTTTTTTACATAAAACACTGTAGCTGATTATCAAAGACTGAATTTTGACAATCAATTAGAACGCCACCATTATTATCTTGTTTTTTCCCGTAAATGATGAACTTTTGATAGTCATTATGAATCGGACTTTAAATTGGTAGATTTCGTTTCATGCTCGTCACCACAGGCCAAAAATCGACCTTCTTCATGGCCAATTCGTATTAGGCTGGAGTGGCATTTTATTATTTTGAAAAAAACCGTTAAAAATGTTCAAATAGAGTAAAAAAATCTTTTTGTTCAATTTTGATAAGCTATTTTTTTTATCATTTGATAAGCTATCACAAGTGATAAAGCTTTCCCGTGAATGTAAGAAAGCTGATTAGCTGGAATGTTCACGTCCCCATATACTGGCAAATTCATATACATAGCCTATAGCATGGCCCATATACATAGATTCTTAAAAGGAAAAGAATCGTCTGATATTAGTCAGATCAAAGTTATTGAATCATTGATGGGCCAATATCACGACTGTCCCCCGATTTTTTCGACCCTCGTAAAAATCAAAATAATTTTATAGATATTCTCGCGAGGATTGCTTTTTTTGGGGCCATGAATGAGCCGAAAAGAAAACGACAACGCGAACCGAGTTTCACCCCAAAGATGGGCTACTAATAAAAACTCGCGAGCCCTTAAATCACCTCCTTGCCAACACGCGACAATCACGCGTACACTACATTGAGCTTATAATGTCGTCAGTGTAAGTGAGTTCGTGTATGTATGTGTAAGTGTGTGTATTTAAGGGTGTCCAAGGGATGCATGAATATACATATATGCCTAATGGCCCCCGTGGCTCATTGTTAGAGAGTTTTTTATTCCCCCGATGCACTGTCGCCCTCTTTTTTTTTCGTCGACCCTCTTTATATATGCACGCGGACGCTATGAGCGATGTGGTCCAATACATACATATATGTATATAGTGTAGGTAGGGATTCTGATGACCAGCCACGACGATGATGATCTCTGCGGACAGAACGAATGTGAGACCTCGGCTTACCATACATAGACCGCGGAACGGCCCTTCAGATGCTCGCGAGTATTATGAATAAAGGACGAAAAAAAAAAGGTACGCGGACAGCTTCCGGCCACGCGATCCTTTGATTTTTCACAAAAAAAAAAAAAATTAGAAAAAGGAAAAAAAATCGCTTCGTGTCTCTTTAGCATCTCCTGATCTCCACCTCTGCTTCATCTTCTTCTGCTCCTCCTAGTTTTTTTTCTTTTTTTTCGCAAAATGTACGCGTAGTCATTCTATCCGCCCTCGTATAACGATTGAAAAATTTCATAGTAACATCAATCGAAACTTTTTTTTTCTCATTCTCTTGCGACTAGGCATATATTATACAAATCGTGTTGCTCGACAGAATCTTCGTAATGGCTTTTTTTTAATGGTGTTACAAAAGAAGGAATGCCTAGATGTATCGTAAATTCTTGGAAAATTGATATTGTACTCTCAAGACATTGTTACGCATGCTATACGGTAGCATCGGCAGGAAAATCTTTTTAAATCGTAAAAAATGAGGTTGAGAGTCAGATTGAAGTAATACAAAGTAGTTCCGGTGGATTATTTGAGCCATGGGACTAGATCGAATGGAAAAATTTTTCTAGAGATCGGCCTTCAATTTTTCTATTGAGTGTTCTGTGGGAATTTAAATTCCGAGGCAGACCCATCACTTTGCTATGATACGAATTTTATTTTATTCATTGATTTCAGAGAAATTCAATGGTATTCAAAAAAATATCTGAGGTAACTGAAGTAAATCATGTTGCCGCTTTTATATTGAATGTTGGATGAATCAATGATTCATACACCCTGGTGTGAATTTTTTAAAATTAACAATGCTTGACAAAAATACAAAAGTAATTCAGCAATAGTACTGCCCTATTACAATAATTCTTTTCAAATATACAATTTTTAAGCTTACTTCTGGATCTCCTATGAGCTGTGTGGTCAATGAAAATCTCATGATTTGCAAGTTCTCAAATCTAAGACATTTCTGAAAATTATCATGCAGGTGGACCTCGGGCTGGACATATCAGAGTATTAAGAGTGACGAAGTACTCGCTCTTTCAAAGCTCAAAAACTGCATTCTCTGCTTACAAAATAGAGACTTATTATCGACAGAGCTAGAAAAACAAGACTAATAATTTTTTTTTTGATACCGTAAACATGGGTGATTTTGGACACCGAGGTGACTTTGCAACACCTTTGTTTTTGTATTCACTCTTGACTGTCTCACTCTGGAGTATTCTGTAGACATTTATTTTGTTGGTTCATCCAAAAACTGTTAATTGGGAACTTGCGCGATGCTTCAAAATGACCTGATCGAGAGTAAACGCAAAAATCAAAGTCTTACAAAGTCACCTCGGCGAACACCTCGGTGTCCAACTTCACCCCGGTTCACGGTATGCAATTATTCGATATTTGAACACCTACAAATTCGTATAAAGACCGTCTTGCGGCTCATTCACGAAGTTCCTCGCTTTTCTTGCAATGATTTTGACCGTCACCTGCGGCTTGGATCAAATAATCAAATTCTCGGAAGCAGACCGAAACCTCATGAACTTGGTGAGGAATGTATTATTTTGAGCAATAATTTTACCCGTAGATCAACCCTTCAATATCTACGTATTTGTGTAAAGTTACAGGTAATCAAAATTACCCCCCTGCAAAGTACAAGGGTAAAGCTCGAAGTAGATGAAGTTGTCGAATGCCATCGACGTGGATGGGAATTACCAAAAATCATCGACAAATTGAACTCCTTCAGTAGGTCATTAGATGGAGGGGGGAGGAAAATGATTTTCTCAGGTGAGCATGATAAGAATTTGGGTACATTACCGTGTTAGAGTACTACTCAGTGAAAAATCCCAGGGATCATGTCTTTCAAAATGTTAAAGTTGCCCCGTAATTTTAACTAGACAAATCACGTAGATACAAATCTGAGTTGGGTGCAGAGCCATGCAATTACGTAGGTAAACATGTACAAAATTTATCCAGGTAAACGGAGCGGGATTTTCTACACGTCGTTCACCACATAAGTAATCCATGGTAGTAATTTTTTTTCATTAGGGACATAATAAAAAAAAAAAAAAAAAAAACGAGCAACAGGTCGATTGAACCTTGTAACGTATGTAAGAATGAAGATGAAAAAAAATGTCGAGCACTTGTTGAGTCAATTAGGTCTCGATTACCCATTTGATGCTAGAAATCAGAAAAAAAACTCACGTAAAAAAACGTCTCGTCATACATAGATGATCCCGACTCTGCAACATCGCACGCGAGCATAGAATACACCGTATTCATATTGTTCCGTGAAAAAAAAAATCATCTCAAAGCCTTCTCTCCCCTTACACGGTACATATATACCCTCCTATCACCTTACTGGCACCACCACAAAAATAATCTTAAGGGCCGTATGTGTACGTCTGCTGTGGCTAAACGGCCAAATGTCAAGCCGCAAAGATCGAGAGTCCGTCGCGTGCGTGCACCGAAAAAAAGTGTCGTATCGTCCCATAGGGGTTGCCCCCCTGATTTGAGCAGCAGTTGCCCTACCCCCAGCCTAAAAAAAAAAAAAAAATACACAGAGAAATACCTATAAACGGGAAACACGTTCTCCCTATTATCTATACACATTTACAATGCACAGAAAACGGAAATCTCGGATCCGAGCGCCACCAGTAAATGTGTCCGGCTGCCTGCTCAAGGTGCGCTTATGTGCATATATTCGGATCGAGCTCGGGATCGGGTGTCCGGCCCACCGCCCAAGCGACTAAAAAAAAAATCCGAGGGTGAAGAAAAAAAATGAGGGTGAGCTAGTTCGGCTCTCGATACCTAGTACACTCATCTATACGCATATCATACAAATGCAGATGACCAAACATAATACATGGCTCTTGTTCAGATTGGAAGAAGAGAGGGGGGGGGACTAAAAATCGGGTGCCTATCATTTAAGAAGTGGTCAAAATTAACGCGCAAGCATGAGCTCCGGAGCCAAGTAAACGCGGTCAGATGAGTGGTCGGGATATCTAGAGCAACTTTATGGAGATGATGACCCTGGAGATGCTAAATATCTAGGACTGCCGTAAAAAGCAATCTAACACGGGATCTACTGGTCTGAGGTGGGGTGAAAATCGGATTAGCCGTCGATGAAGTGTGTACTTATTATATCAGGCGCATGGGACGTACCCGTACACATCTATTTCTTTTTCCCTCATCGATTTGTTTCTTTTTCTTTTTTTTTTACTAATCCAGCGCAAAAGTAGACTGCCACGCGCGATCTGTAAGCTGCTCAGTAGATCCGCGATGTAAACATGACCGAGATTGAGTCATTTTTTGAAGGATCACATCAGAATTTTGGGGGATGAAAATCGAGGGGAGCATAATATAAGAAATCTCGATAAAGAGCTATTATCTTGTTTCACGCCTAGTTTACAGCTATTTTCAGGCGTGCGATTGCATTAAACTGAAAAAAGCATATATGATTGTTTGAGATCGATCGGATTAACTAAACTTTTATCGCGACTCTTACATAATTATTTTGATAGATGAAGATGTCGGAGCTAAAACAAACTAATGCTCTGCTAAGGAAATCGGATAGTCATTCCTATTAACAGCAGGCAAATCAGTGGAGTCACTGTCTAAGCCATCGAATCGTTCCATTTTGGTTGAAGAAATGATAGAAAGCAATGAATATAATAATTTTGGTCTGGAGCCTTCCATAACAATTCCAGTTCAGTCATCGATATTCATCAACAGCATGAAAATCACTTTCCATTTATTTTCTCGGTGAAAACGATAATTTGAAATTTAAAACAAGATTTCTGAACACAATATCCACGAACTACTGGTTCAGGAGTTTCAGTCGTCGAACTTAAAATAGTCTTGTGAGGTTTACACAAGACTGGAAATGAAACTTCAATGAAAGACTTTCGAAACTGAATGAAAATGAAGCTTGGAAATCCGTAGATACTTATATGAGTCAAATAACACCGAGGAACAAAATTATGGAATAAGAATGTCTCATTAACCAGACAATGATTTTCTTGTGCATGTCACGACGTAGGAACCAAGACTGTATCCCGAGCAGTTTTGGATCTGCACGTCAGGATTTTTTTGGCGTGAAAAACAGGCTCTTTTGCATTTTTTTCTCATTTTCGATTTTGATGGTCACTTACAAGGGGAGGACCAGGTGTTCGGATCACCAATCTTGTCCAAATTTTTTCACGGTTTTGTACTACCCAAAATATGAAGAATCCAGAATAACTCTGTCAAATGGGTCTCGTGTCCAAAAATACAGCCTTTGAGATTATCATCGCTCGTATAGGCCCATGTGGAATAATTGTATATATGGATATACTAGCCATGTTCATATTTCTGGCTGTAGCTCTGAACGAAAGGCCCATTTGACGGAGTTACTGTGGACTCTCCTTGTAGCGGGTGTTACAAAAATGTAAAAAAAATCCGGACAAGATTGGTGATCCTGTTGGTCAGGGGGTCGGTACACGAACGTTGACTCGCTGAATACGATCTCTGTGATTATAAAGTGTAACCACCGTAGTTCCTGACTAAGTGACCACCATATTCGAAAATAATGGAAAAATGCACAAAAACTGCATTTCACGATAAAAAAAGTCCTGACGTGTGCGGTTGCAAAACTGGCTACGGATTTGATTTGTCTGTCAAGAAATATCGCAAAAAAAAACACAAGAATACCATTATCTGGTAACGAGACCGAGACATTCCATTTTCAACATTTTGTTCCTCAGTGTAATCATTGATTGTGGTATAGGATTTCTCCCTTAAAGTGCCTCAGAATGAGAAAATTATCCAATATTACAAGAGCCGAAAAGTGAGGTCAGAAGAAAGGTTATACTAGATAATATATGCAATGATATAGGCTCGGATCTGATTTAGGAATGTGCAGAATCATTGGTGAGCCATGGATGTGAGCAAATAACGTTTCTACAAGCTCTGAAAGAAAAGTCACAACGCGAAAATGTTTGCATCGTATGCAGCCTTATGCTGGAAAAATATTCTTTCTCGTCACCTATTGTGAAAACACTGTAATCCTTACATTGAGCTCGACCTGAGCTACCTAATACACACTTCTAGGGGGCAAGTCTCTTTGCCTCGACGAGGACCTGCACCAAGAAAGTCTCCACTCCACTGTTGAATTTTTGTCAAGGGCTATACAATACATCTATAGATTGTTTTGATTCGTGTACCGACATGCTTTAGAGAAGAAGACATGCCTGGTTGAACTATCCGTTGCATTATTATTCTGACCGCGTAAAGCCGATTACCGTAACTATGTATATAGCCATCAGGTATGACTTCAGCTGCCGCAGTAGTTGACTTCTTCTAGGGATTTTTGAATATACTCCAAAAGTCTTGCAACTCATTTACTCTTCTGAAATTACGCCAATAAACTGCCTTTTCTATGTTACAGGCATGCAAATTTACTTTCAATGTTGTATCTTTTAAGATTTTGCTCGAGTGTTGAGATCACGTAGCTATTGAGAAAGAATTTTCTCTTTCTCAATTACTTCCTAGAAAAATCAAAACGATATGCCTTTACTGAGAGGACCGAGGAGAGGACCCTTGATTTTGTCGAGTCATTTAGAGGTTTGCGGTGACTCAAATATTTTTTCCGGTGTGCCTATAGGCGGCGTTATTCAGACAAATGTGTGAGTTCGAGTAACTCTCTTAGTTTTTGGCTCGGTTTTGGTCATTTTGGATTCTGTACCAAACCTTAGACCTCTGATGATTATTTCCTGTCTGATAAAAATATGAGTACAAGGTGAGCGATGATTCAAAATCGAACATTATTGAGAATGGTCATAGTGAGTTGAAATTTCTTGCTATTTCTGTGACAATCTCCAAATTTACTATTCTGAAAGGATAAAATGTTCATACCCAATTTCACGAATATTGGAAAGTAAAAAAATTACAGCAAATACTTGGACTACTGGCTCAGAGTCCAGACACAGAGTAATTTTCCCATCGTGAGCAAGCCAGACGAATAACTTTAAACGAAATCATATTTACTTTGCTAGAAGAGGCTACAAATTACGCTCATTTTACGAAAAATATATCATCTAATATTTGAACGGACAGAAGGCGATTTTGTTGCAGCTTCCCGGGATGAAAAGTGTAAGTATATAATCCTTGCCGTTGGTCCACCGCGCAGTTTCAACGAATGAGACAAAAACATCTGGTCACATGGCCAAAATGCGAGTGAGGCACACGACGGGTCAGTTCCCCATCGATAAAATACACATAGTAGTAGGGTTGTCCGCAGCATCAGAGCGGTTGACCCTATTTTGAGAAATAACCCGTCGAAATCGGAGCGTACGCGCGGGAGATTCGAATAAATACAAGAACGACGCCAACAACAAAAAGAAGCGATGGAGTACAATATATATCGCGAGTCGACGATTAATCGCCAACGCCATCTTTTTGGGCGGAAAAAGGGGATATGGCAGCTGTTCTGGATAGAAATTCTCTGGACAGTATTAGCGAGTCCACGCGCCCATATCAAGTTAGTCGCGTGCGGATTACAAGGCAAAACTCTTCTGAACCCGTAAATTTCACACAACCCCTCCATTGTCCACCCTAAAACGATGATTTCGCTTCGCACACTCCAATTTTGTCGATATCACCACTCTGACCAATGGCGTTTCGCCGATTCTAAAACTCACCCCTCTGTGAGAATCATACGATTTATAGTTATGGCTATCTGAAATTTCTAACGCCCGAGAGTGTTTTTATTGGAGTATATAGGCTTGCACGCGTTACACAGAATTTGAAATAGTAATGGAAAATCAGCGTGAGTCCTAAATCATTCAGCGTTATAGATTCTGTAAATTGTGCAGATTTTGCCTTTTGCGAACTTTTTTACAGCACAATCAATACCTTAAATCAATATCTTACAATTGAATAGAGGTTCTTCATGGAATGCACAAGTATTTTTTAAACGTAAAAATTGAATAAGGTAGCGTCAACTGGGGTAACTTTGGGACAAAAATCGCATTTTTTTCCTTCAAACTCGTGAAACTTGTACGTCTTATACCAGAAGCGCATTGTATGTGTAGTCAATCGAAATCTCACAGCTTCAGCTTTCAATTGTGGTATTTATGAAGTGCATTTGGATATCCCTGGTTGGAGATATGAGCGCTCAAAGTCGTGTCCAAAAGTCAAACCGGTTTGGGATAACTTTGGGACAGCATACATTATATAGGGAATTCCACGGCCATCATCAACTGGGGTAACTTTGGGACAAAAATCGCATGGTTCTCCTCAAAACTCTTGTAACCTGTATATCTCGCACCTGGTGCATCAGAATTGCATTGTGTCTGTGGTCAATCGAAAGCTTACAATCCCAGTTCTTGATTGACAGTTATAGAAGTATATTCGGACATCCTTGGTCAGAGTTATTGGTGCTCAAATCGTGTCCCAAAGTTACCACCCCAGCTTACAGAAGAAAACACATACTTTTTAGTTTTTCCGCTACAAAATGGAAACTGGGTGAAAGTACACCAGTGTAATGATGGATTCGTTCAGATATTTGTACAGACAAGTGAAATCTAGCTCAGCTACCTTGGGGTCACTCTGCAAAGGTTGGTACCTCACCCATTTGTCCGAAAGACGGGTTTTCAAGTTGGGAACATACTCTCGCAGAAGTTTGTTTATACACGAACTCACAACTGATGAAGGGCCTTGCACCGGTGCAAAACATTGCTCATGCGTGCCCCAAGCAGGGAGAACAGGTACCAAAGCCTCAGGATTATCTACCTTGCTGATTGCGCGTGATAATGACTCTTTCGTGGGTTGTCCCAAAGTTACCTCCCCCCCCCGTCCCAAAGTTACCCCAGTTGACGGTACTGTTTTGCGAAAAATAAGACCTTACCTTGCAATCTTCTTGGCCTCACCGAGGTGTCTTGTTTGTCGTTTGAAGGAGAACTCTTTTGGAGGATGTGTTATAACTCTAATGTCCAAAGAGACCCCCGATTGAATGATTGATCGTCAAGAATCGAATCAAATTCAGACTGAATGGTAAATATTTATTCGAATCACGTTACTAATAAAATGGATATGGATAAGATTCCGTGGAAACTTTGAAATAATGCCTGCTTGTACGAACCCTCAAAACGCTTGAGAATAAATTGGTACAGGTCAATTCCGACGTCCTTTTTGGTGCTCTTTTTGAGGCAATCATCAATTTGGCGATCCAGGTTCGCCAAAAAAAATTATCATCGAAAAAGGGGTCAAAATGTCAGTTCCGCGCGCTGTGGTTTTTGACTTTTTTGACCTTTGTGAGCAACACCGAGAGGCTCACTCGGGTTTCGGGAGGGCAAATTTATCAAATCTGATGGTATTAAGCACCAAATCTCATTACTATGAGAGCCCAAAGACCACTTTTTGCGTGTGCGTTGAGCACGTACATTTTGTGGCGCAATTTCGAGCGCAATTTTATCTAAAATTTTACTCCAGTTTTCCTCGATAAAAGTGAATTTGGCTCGTTCCAGGCTTTTCCGTGCCAATTTATTTTTAAAGTAAATCGTCAGGTGCAACTTTTCTATGCCTCAGAATTTCGAAATAAACAGATTTTCACACTCTGCGGAGTAGTTTTTAGCGAAAATCTAGTTTTGCAAAATTTTTATGTCAAGTCCGTGTAGTATTAGTGCGACCGAGAGTGCGACCCTTAATCGCGAGACTACAGAGGTCCTAGTCGGTTTTTTTTTTCAAAGTACTTGATGTTCAAATCAAAATTCCAAAACCTCAAAGCTGTAGCTCAAACCGTTTGGCCGTGAGATCAAGTTTAGTAGCAAAATTTCAGGACCGTGTGTTGCTTCAAAATGTCAGGTCCGTGTGACGCTACCGCGTTTCTCCATGTTATCCTTATGGTACTGATGAATAGGAAAGTTTACATTCGTGCGCGAGTTTATTCATACTTTATATGTTTCAAAAAGTCGAAAAATACGTCTTAGAACTTTCGGAAATGCGAATTGGGGTTGGCACATTTTCGACTCCCAAATATCGAAGTTTCCGCGGAACTAGCGATACATAGACTCCTCACGATTATTGCATCTGGCAACCGATTGATACAAAAATAGAGTCAATCCTGCAAAAAGCGCGTATATTTCAAGAGTGGCTCATTTTCAAAGGTATTTGAGATGTCTTATACTCGGAGGAGGGCTTATGACTCGTCTGATTCCTGATAAGAGTGTCTTATTTTCGGTAGTGTTTTATTTTTGGGGAAACACGGTAATGTGCCTGACAAGATCTCGAATGTACTTACTTAGGACGGCCTTAGTATGAGTAAATGGCCCGCGCATCGCGCATTTCTCAAAACACAAAAAGGTGTTCGTGTTTTCGGTACTTTCGATTTTTTTTGCTTATCACCAAAAGCTATGCCAAAAAATCGTGCAAGCAATCTTCTTTAATCTGTCTCAAATTTGGAATCCTTCTTGCACAATTGCAAAATTTGAATTCTAGCCGATTTTACGCTCATATAACTAAAAAACAGTAGTGCAGTGTGCCTAATTTACTCCCATAGTCTTTTTTCAAACTCGTTCTCCATTCCATCGAAATTTATCAATCGAACTCAAAGAAATCGAAAAATGGTGGAGGGAGCTGCAAAACGAGTGCAAAATTACCTCAAGATACGTCTCATCCCAGTCATACAAAAAAACCGTATAATTTTGCGGAAACGTACACTTACTGCAAAAATTGATCAGTAATAAACTTACAGGACGCTATCGATGCAATTTTTAAGCTTTGACAATTTTCAAAAACAATAATTGTTTTATTCTCAACAAAATAACAATAACAATATATATAAAAATGCAAAAATATAACGTGTGATCAGTTCATGACGTGATCAGAAAACGTGTATAAAATGATAACAGAAATAAAAATTGGCCAACTCCTCTAAAAATGTTGGTTCTAGAAAATTCCTTCGGAATATTTTCATACAATTCAATCATTACATTACATCCATTTTACACTCGTGCTTCTCATGGATGATATCATGAAAAGTATTAGAAATTAATAAGTTCAAACTACTACGTATGTACTTCAGATACTTTGTAATAACGGTACAACAACCATTCTCTCGAAGTGTTGCAAGCCGATGAATCAAAAATTTTCTCGTTTTGTCAACGTGCCATGCTGTAGCTGTCGATGGGCATAGAAAAATCTTCGTGTGATTTCGAAAATTGATCTGAAATTAAAGTTTTACTCATGAAATTGTACTCATATCCTCAATTTACCTCATCGAGTCAAACACTATCGCAATTGTTTTACAAAAATTGTCAAAATTTTCATCAACCTGTAACCAGCTGATACACTTCATGGGATATATCCGTGAATAAAACTACTAAAGAATACAAATGACCATTTTTAAACGATAACAAAAAATTGTTCTATGGATTTCCATTTGAAATAGGACTCACCTGAAATAAACCATTGCTAAGAAACATAACGATAGCTTTCTGAGTTCTGAACCAACGATGTACATGAGGTGGTCTCTCGTTTCGGTGAAAATCTCTCGATTGAAAAGATCCATTGAGTCCATCAAGTTTATTCTCCATGTAGAGATCAGAAAATTTCAATATCTGAATTTTGTGATTGAGATACCAAGGATAATCACCAGAATTAAAATATAGATAATCACCACATCGATTGATGTAATGAATATATTTATTATCTGCAGGAATTATCAATTGAGTTCCATCGTTAAATAAAACACCAATATCACCATCTGACGATTGATAAGCTAATCCAAATTCTGTTGAATGATCAACCCATTTGTTAATCCAAACTGGCATCTCGTGACTCCAATCTGGCGATTCTTCTATAAACATAAAAACATCAAATTCATTTCAACCGTAATTTTAATGATTTTTCAAGAACTTTTGCATTTTGGGGTAGTATTTTCTCCCAAAAACCTGATTCTTCAATTAGTTAGAAACACAAAATTCATTCATTTCTCACCTGAGCATCCTAAAATTTCATTAAATGTATTTACTGATAAAGATGATAACTGCTCATCTAAAGTCTTTAGTAATCCATCGACCTCGTTATCAAGTTTTTCCACGATAGTCAGAGATTTTTTTTCTGCCATGTCTCGTATATTTTTTATATCACGAAGACTCTGTGCTTTTGAACTTTTGGTCATACTTGGGGACACAGATACATTGTTATAAGCCTTGAGAATTTGAAGACTTGGAGCTAAAGTTTTACACGAAGGAGGCAATTTCCATGGTATGAAACCTAAAATCACAGAACAGATGAAATTGAACGAATGCTCACAACTCATTTACAAAATCAATGAGTTGAAAGATTTTTATTCAACCTGAATGAAAAATTTCATCTCTGAGTAACTCTGAAGCTGTCGGTCGTTTTGTTGGATCGCTGCACAGCATACGAGAAATCATGTAAATTGCTGGAGTATTTTGCACACGTTTAGGTATATTCATACTTCCATAATATGATTTACTTGTCAGCAAAGTATACATGACTGAGCCTAAACCTCTTATATCTTCAGCAGGAGTTGGTTCTGAAAAAATATCCCTCTTTTGCCAGTCTTCGAATGGATCACTAGCGGTATTTGATCTGGAAGAAATTTTTTTATGAGATGGTCTCTTGAAGTTGTTGATAAAAGTGATAGCCCAATTTTTCTGTATAATGTTGACTATTTACTTTTGTCGTTCGTGTTTATTGTTGAGATTCACAGCTCTTCCGAAGTCACCTATCTTCACTTGTAAATCATCATTCAATAATATATTGCTCAATTTCAAGTCTCTGTGAACGATATTATTACGGTGTAGATACGATACTCCAGTGAGCAATTGCTTCATAAAGTATCTAATCTCCCAAATTGTCAAGGTCTTTCTGGTGCTTTGCATTTTTAATAAGGTCTGTCAATGAAAAAAATTTCATTGCTTTTGAGCTATTTTGATACACTTGAACGCAAATTTTTACATGATATGTGCAAAAATATTTTAGACATACCCCTCCGGAGCATAGCTCCAAAACCATGCAGGTATCTTGATCATTATCAAAGAATGAGTGTAAATTGATGATATATTTGTGCTTTAACGATTTCTGAATTGAAATTTCTCGTGTAATGTCTTCTGTTGAACGGAAACCATCATCTGGTGTTGATTTTGATATAATTTTGATTGCAAACACTCGACCGGTTTGTGTGTCCTTAATCTCATAACACTTTCCAAATGAGCCCTGAAATTGACTTGAATCAATTGTTGGTATAGCGTCAACTATCAGATGGAAATGAATCAATTATTTCAGGGTTTTCAGGTGAATTCTCACAAATAACGGTAAGTTAAGAAATTCAACATTTTTTGCTAATAATTCAAACTACATCAGCTGATGTTATGATTCTTTTTCAAAGTTTCAAAATTTGAGTAAGTCACATGATCAAAAAGAATATCAGCAGAATAGTCAATCCGATAAGTGAAAAATGATGCAGAAGAATTCTAAAAATTGATTGAAATTTTTTTTTCAGAAGTCTTACCTGACCAAGAAAACGTCCCACTAGGTATGACTTATCAGTGCTATTATCATGAATGTAATCAGTTGGAAATGTCAATAACTGATTGATGAAAGACATCTTAATGCATATTAAATCACGACACCCACGTAGTTTTTAATAAAAATTTGTAGAAAAATAAATAAATCCGTAAATTGCTCTTCTCAAGAATAACGAGATACTTTCAAGTTCGCGTTCGCGCACATACTAGCTTCGTTGCGATCGTGGCAAAATGTTTTAGGCACAATTGCAGCAGCTGATCATCACTACATGTATAAGCTCCATTGAACTACATCAGAGACTTAAAAACCGAGAGCTTCTAATATACAAGTTGACATTTTTTTGACGATCAGTATATGATTCGACCGCAGATGTCTATTATAGATTTCACAAGCTCATTGCGTCTTTTGTTGTGATTCGAGGCTTCAACACACATGTCTTATTCTAACACATTGCAAGCTGCTTATCTCACTCACGTCAAATGAGGTAAGTGTATGCCAATTTGTTTGCATAATTTTAGTTTTCCTGGCTCGTAACTTGGGTTAATCTGAATATTTTTCAACTCGCAATAGCTGGTTTTCAAGCTGGTCTTGAAAATTACAGAAAAAAAAAAAGAAACTTAACAGCGTTGAAAAGATTGAGATGGATTCAAATTTTTGCAGATTTACAGAAAAAAGTATTTTTTTCGAATTCCCGAAGGTTGTGCGTGGTGTACGATTGACTTGACGTTTGATTTGACCCTATATACATATATGAGAGTCTTACATATGAATTAGTTGCCACATCACGGAGAAATGTATGCACTGAATTTTTTTAAAATAAAAAAGAGATGCTGCAAAAAAGTTATAAAATGTCTTATTTGCAAATATTTGTCAGGCAATCGCTCGGGCAAACGAGATACTTTTGTGATTTTGCAAAAATCATATATAACGTTGTGGCGAGTTAAGCATACACATGCGGGTTTCATTTGAGCATAAATTTTTTTGAGGAAAAGAATGAGACCCAAAACCTAGGGAAGCAATCGCAACCGCAAATATACGCAAACCAAATATACTTTTGGTACGATGTACTCTTTCCAGTATTACGTGCGAAATATTTTTTAGAGATCGAATTTTGCAATTCTGCACATAAAGGATTTCAAAATTGTTACAAAAACAAAAAAAAAAATCATGACCACGGTGCCTTGAAATCGATTTTAAAAGTCGTCAAGCCAAATTTTGTCCACATAAATCTCACTGCCACTGACTATTAAGAAAAAAAGAGTCAAAATGTCAGAAGTCAATATTTTTACCCGTAAAAACCGCGCGAAAATCATTTTCTAAAGATTCAAATCAAGTATTTTGCCATATCCAAATTTGACAACGTGCAGAACAAAAAAAATTGCTAGACAAAGTCAGCCTGTGCTTAGAATAGAAATTATAAGATGGTGACGGTCAAATTAGACATACTTGCGTTATATGTCATGTGAGATCTGTAAGATTCATTCAAATTTATATGATAGCTACGAGGATTGCTCAAGTTAATGACCTCCAAAACCAGCTATTATAGAATCTCTACAAAATCAACCCGTTCACTAACTCGTCTCTTTCAGGGTATAGTATCGATTTCCCATGCATAAATTGTGATACTTTTCTTATATTGCATCAGAAGAACCTCAAAAATTTCTGAAAAATATTTTGTATTTCAAGGAACACAATAAAACACCAATGAAATCTAATAATAATGACATCACGAGAGCGAGAAAAATGAAAAACGAAAAATTTTCAGAATTCGAATTATCCCATTTTTCCATCTCAAAAACATATTCCGGTCAGAGAAACAGCATTCCTGACACCAGGAACAATTCTGGTATAAACGGATTAGGCAATTTTTTATCAATTGCAGGACAAAGCAGTTTACACAATTTTCAAGACTGCAAGATGGTATGGCCCAAGGTCAAAAAATCGATCAAAAATTTCGTACGAGGGTGACATCAAAAGTTACGATAAAACCGTGTGCTTCGTATTAGGAATACTGGACAATGGTCAAATCGTACATAAATCTTATGTGTCCAGAACGATATCGTTTCAAGACCGGACGAATATTAACCCTCTGGGTATATTTCTCACCCCCTGAAAATCATTGTTCTGATTCTACATTCCAGCCACCCTCTCAAAACACACACACACACACACACACACACACACACACACACACACACACAATATATCTGCATCAAATTTACCCCGAGCTCCACATTTTTCACGGGCAAACACACGAACCTTCTATATTTATATGTATGAATGGGAGATATCCAATATAACTTGAAACTTGGAACTTTTACCAAAAGTACTCAGCGGCGATTGGCTGGACTAATATACTTGGATATATTTTTAGTCTATATCTCGATTCGAAGGGATAGAAAAAATCAGGGGTTGTTGTATGTAATGAAAAAGCTTTACTAAAAGTGTAAATGTACACGATGGCGATGCAGGGCGAGGCGATTTCATTGCGACGATGCTCCAGATGCTCTGTGCAAGATACGTTATAGATCTAGCGTTATAACCTATATAGCCATCAGAATGGAGTTAGATTTAGGGATACTCCAAATTTGTGCATTGAAGGCAATGACCGACGACGATAGGTTAGAGTCCGAGAAGAGTATAAGAACTTGATCAAATGGGGGGACAGTTGCTAAAATACTGTGCCTATAGTATATAGCCAATCTATGTCTATCTGGAAATGCCGAAATTGTGGATACGGCACCCGCTCACTTTGACAATATATCAAGGGAGGAATAGATATATTCCACACTTCGAAAAGTTCGTTACTGAAATTTTTCGTGGGCAACCTTGTCAGCTGCAATGGCGTATGGTCAACTGGATATACACTGAAAATCTGATTTATCTATGTTTGGGATCATTAATTTTTGGTTAGATTTTTGACATATGATGGAGCTGGACGTGTACAGAAAAAAAAGAATTTCAACAAAATGCAAAAGAATTACATCGCAGTTAACCATCTCAACACTTAATTTTATTTGGAATCCTCGTACATTCTCTAAATTTGAAGTATTCTCATCAGAAATAAAATCAAATCTACGAATGATAATTCATCAGCATTTCGCACTCACATGCGTAGATCACGTGTCTATTATCAAAATATTACAGAACTCATTTTGAATTGAATTCAAATGACACACGATGAACCAACCAAAAATAGTGTGGATATGCACTAATCAATTTTACGAGATATGCCCAAATTCATTTTCATTCTCACAACACCAGTAACACATATTTACCCGCTGAAAATGCTACACTAATTTCTCACACCCCATTGAACAATTTTGAGTTCAACAGCTATACTATTATAAGATGTCTACATGGTATAAGCACAAAGGAAGTGTCCAAACCAAAAATTTCATAGTCAGCTATATTTTTCATGCGTTTATTATGATTGTAATAATAGTGCTTACACTTCACGGCTTTAGCCAAACTCATTGTGTCCTCATACCTCAAGTACCCGATAAAGTTAAATCAAGCGAAGGCGATCGGGTCATAGGCTGATTTTCTAAATGCTTCATCACGAGCTTCATCATGAATGAATTTTACTCCTATAAGATTTGGAGAACAAGGATGTTTTCTATGTTTCTTTATATAGATTTTGGTTATCTGGACTGATGAAGTTTCTTTGAAGATTTTTCTTTAATGGAAAAACGATATGAAAGTCTTTCGTCAGATAATTACAGGATACTTGAATCTCTTTGATGCTGAGAGAAAATGTATCGGTCTTATTAAAATATCATAGCAAGTATCGTGGGGTTCGAAAAATTTGTTGGAAAACTTTTGATAATAAATCCTCGAGTAGAAAAATTGTGCAGATTTGAACAAATACGGATGATTCGAGAAAAAATAGACCTCTTCGCCATTTTGTACTTGAATTTCTGGGGCACATATGTGTTCCAAAAAAATCTAAAAACCGAAAAATATAAAACATGAGGTATCTTGAGAGTCAATCGATTTCTGGATGTTTTTGCGAGATTTTATAGAGAAGAAATATATAATAATATAATTCATAAGATGAGGCAATGAAAAGACGGCCGATGTAATCGAAATGTGAGCTGGGGTTACCCAAATTGCCCCCAGTAAGCCATAACTTTGGCCTACCTCAATATTTTCCAACATACTTGAACTCATTCTAACGAAATTTTAAGGCTTGTTTCGAGGCTTTCGAACTGAGTCAAGATGAGTTTAGTTTTGATCAACCAGAGCCGAGCCACCATAATTTTTTCCAGAATAGATTTTTGAGAGCTTGCAGAAGTGTGTACCCAACTTGCCCCCATAATTAAAAACAGTGTAAATCGGCCTCGAAATTGGCAATAAATTATGTGTCACTGTTTTTACCCATTTTTATCACCGTGCCGCGACATTTGGAGCTTTTAGCTGGCCCAAGACACTGTTTCCGACTTATTTTGACATGATCAACACGTTCTGAGTGGTAAAAAAGTCGTACTGCACGATTTTTCGAGATAAACATATGGGGGCATGTTAGGTACACTCCGATGTTGGCCTTCTTGTTTTACAAATCATCTCCGTGTTTTGCACATAAAATAGCTCCAGATCTGAATTTTGCAACTCTGAAAAGCGGATTTTGAAGGTCTTGGGACAAGAAATAAAATGCGCTAAAGTACGTTGAGATTAGTCGAACTAAAAAATTTGGCACTGGTTTCACTGAACGTAATTTCCTCGGTGATTTCTTAGCTGTGCAATCACGAAAAATGGGGAAATCACTTCAAAATTTTCTAGGAAACGTAGATATCATTCGGGATCGATCCGAACCACTTATTTCCTCCTATTCTAACATAGTAAATGTAAAAAAAAAATAGAAAAAAATCATTGTAAAGGTCAACTAAAACCCATTCCTGAGATCAGCTAGGTACACCATCTTTATTCCAGTTCGCTTTACTTTGACCCGTGACTAACTCATATAGCTATTATATTGTTGTGAGGGATCTAGGAAAACTTCTTAGCATCAAAATTGGTGAACCCTTTTGCAAAATTTTACAGAAATGAAATGTAAGATGAGGCTATATCACGGCTATGTATAAAAGCAGATGATACATAGAAATATATTTCAATTCGACCTGCCAATAATAGGGTTGATCAGGTGGCAGTCAATAAAGTAGTATACTTTGAATGATGAAGAATTCAAATGCATATCCGAATGAAGTTCGAACGCGTGCCAGTGCATATTATGTATTGTCACGAGCATCACAATGGCAATGTTGAGGTTCGAGATGAGGTTCCCTGCAATAAGATGACCCAATAATAACGTGGCGCGTGTTCTCGCCTTGCCGTAGTGATACTAAATCAAGCTACGCACCCAGGTATAAAATCTACATCCCACTTACTTATAACATATTTAATTTTGTAATATATCTTCCTCGTTACATGTTTCCTATAATATCGTATAAACGATTCGGGCGAATGCATGAGTCCAGGTCCTATAGAGATTGATTTGAAAACCTCGCAGTCACAATAACATGGAAATTTTTGATTTACACGATGATGAGATGTACCAAAATCATCAAAATGCGCACTGCGAAGAACCGAAAATCAGCATTGGAGTAGTGTTTCTTTGATAAGTATAATATTATCTCAGATATTTTGGCAATTTTATCATCAGTAAATCCTTGAATAAAGAATACAATCGGTACACTGAATTGGAGTGTCTGCCAATTTCAGTGAAATTTGCGTGTAAAAACTACGGTGGCGGTACAATTTATTTCGAGCCATCCATTTTTAGACGTTTTTCAGCGGACAATTCTGATGCATCGGCGCGGAATAGTTAGCAATTGATACTTCATTCTCTTGAATGAGCGCCATAATGACTTAATATTTAGAGTAAGTGCAAGATCGATATTGTCAGACTGACATGGTACTTTCCATATCTGGAGAACTGTTGCATATTAGCCTGATCAAGTCGGAATGATGTGGGGAACGATAAAAAGACACGCGAAACACTAATGATGAGAAAAAATACTTAGTCCCACGGCCATGCGTTTTGCCGCGCGACCAAAAAGAATACCGATTACGAGAGCAATACCGATTTCGTCACTTCACCAATCCATTAGAATGATTTCGCATCTGGTATTGCTGCCAGAATAAATAGCCTTAACTCGTATTTTTCGGGTACCCCGATACTTCATCAAATCACAATCATATTACGACTATTTTACCACAAAAGCCATCTAATTTTTCGCTCGTAATGGGACCGGTGGAGGATCATTATGATCCAGACATTTTTTTAGGTCATTTCACGACAATAACAAATCATAATGCTGTTAACGCGATCGAGTATTGGTCCGACAGTATAATACTACCTTACAATACCAGCCTTATTGTTCAGACGGCAATATATTATATAGTCTGTTGAACCAAAAATGTTGCTTCATCCCGCGGATGTGCAGGTGAAGTTTCCTGATTTGCCTATGTCACTATTGAAAGTCAAAGATGGCAAAATTCACGATTCTCCGAGCTTGCTAAGTCAGCGGTATTCGAGCTCAAAAATTGAGTGGAAAACCCACAAGAGAGGCGAAAACGCATCTTGCTCATCCCGTACATTTGGCGATTCGAGTGCAGGTATAAAAAGTGCAGAAGAGGAACCCCTGCAGGGACGAGCAGTGACCGCATATACCATCATATACCTACATAGTCCAGTCAAATAGACCCTGAGATCGCAAATTGGAGCCCGCAGCGCGCCAAATTGATATGTTGTAGCCAAAATAATTCTAAGAAAAATGGCTCTAAGGAAAATTTTCTAGTGATAGGGGAAGTTATCAAAAATCGCGAAAAACCAATTAAAATGGCCATATCTCGAGAACGGCTCGAGATACCGAGAAGTGGCGGGCACCGATCAAAAGCTCGTAAAATTCTGCACAAAATGAGCTACTTGCCGGGTCTCTGGGTCGATTAGGGAGAGAGTAAAATCGATTAGATACTTTGAGATAATCTCGAGCCTGCAGATAACATGTGTTGTCTAGCTCATCGTATTATGTACGTCCCTCCGCGACCCTCTCTGCACATGCATGTTGGTATGATGGTATATGCGGTCAGTGCCCGTCCCTGCAGGGGTTCCTCATACCTGCTCTCGGATCGCCAAATGTACGGGATGAGCAAGATCATACGTTTTCGCTTCTCTCGTGGTTTTTTTCATCTCTTTCGAGCTTTGCAGGTTTTCCAGCAGTTTTCGGGCTCGGATATCGCCAACTTGCAAGCTCGGAGAATCGTGAAGTTGGCCATTTCCAATATTCAATAATAATATATCATAGCAAACTTCACCTGCACCTTCGCAGAAAGCAATGATTTTGGTTCAACAGACCTAATCGTGAGTATTCCGCATGTCTTTGAATTGTTTCCTGCGTCATTGCGATTCACGACGCTGATATGCAACAGTTTTCGAGAATCGGAAAGATCTCTGTCAGTCCGACGATATTAATCCTTAATTCTTCCAAATATCAAGTCATCACATGTTGCTTCATGTACAAAATGGAGCATCGATTGCGAACTATTTTTCCAAAACTTCAAATACGATAGATTTCTGGAGAACTCTGAAAGAGAAAATCAGGCGAGTTTGAATATTATAGGTCAAGCTTGAGCGAGTTCGAAGTTATCGGATTCGTTGCTGCCTTGCCCTGGTTAAGAAATTGTGAGCATTTTTTGGCCAAAAACTGGCCAATTGTAACCTAATTGCATTGTCACTATATCTATATATTGCATGGGTGGCCAAAAAATTGGTCACATTTCTACCAGGGTATGGCTCAGAAAATTATCCGATTCTTTCCGTTCATGCTCTCAAGAGATCAGCTCGACCTCAGAAATTCTCACGGAAATTATATTCTTGAATGAAAGATGTTCAATTGCGTTGATCTCAATAACCTGAAAAATAGGTCCACAAAGTTTACGGAAGGCAGTACCCGGGTTGACCATTAGTCGAGGGGTAATAGCCAAAATATACTTTATTACCCCCATTCTCTGGTATTTTTAGGCGATGATGGCACTCTCAATACCGTGTCACGAATCTCGTAGAGACCCTCCAGGTAATCTCGTGCATACCTGCAGTGTCCGTTCACTTTTTTTCCCCTTTGTACTTCCAAAAGAAGAATATCCGCGCAAAAAAGGTAATTATCCGATAGAAAAGCCTACCATAACGTTTACTTTACGCGTTATAGTCGCTTCAATACAGGTAGAGGGCCTGCGCTGCAAATGTTTTGGTCAGTTCGGCACTTTATCACCGCAATCTATAAGACCAGCAGATGTAGAAAGTGTTCTAAAAAGTATCGCAAGCCTGGGAAAGTTTCAAAAACCACCGGGTTATGAAGATTGCTGCACCCACAGAAATTCAGTTTGTGACGAACAGTCTTTAAGTAAGGATCGCTATTTTGTTCGGTGCACCAAGGACTTTGGTATTCGAATACCGAGTGAATCGAGGTGAACTTTGTGCTAGTGCGTCATGGATATCACCTAGATACTCATTCATCTAGTGCTCCACGAACATTTTTGTTGTGACTGAAGACTTGAATATTTGAATAAACCTAGTGAATTTCGTGCCGATCCGTTACGGATGTCACCGAGAAACTCAACTAATCGCCATGGACATTTGAAACTGTGCATAGTTGATACGCCGCAGTATGGGATTCTATTCCGTGATCGTATTGGTAAGTGAATACTAGCTTGATAAGTGCATTTGCTCTGGATTTGCCACTAGCAGAGCGAATCTGGAAAGCTATGAATAGTAAGATATAAACTGTAGTAAGAGATAATGACGCGTGGAAACTAGATGTTCCTGCGCATTGATCTATATGAAATTTCAACGGAGATTGATACGAGCTTCATCTTCAACTTTTTTGTGAAGCTTGGTACACTATGAACAGTCGAAATAATTCAGCAACCAACGCAAAGATGGAGATTCATTCTTTCCACCTCATATCGGGCTAGTTTCGGTCAAGTCTCTTTCACGCATCGTGTTTTTGCAACCAATACTGAAGGTTTGAGATGTAAAGCGCGACTTGGATTAGGTTCAATCTCGGGTTCAATAAGAATTACTCATTATATTAGGCATGACTTGCACAAAGATCTTAGCTAGTTCCCGGAGTTGCTAGTGCGATAAGGTTCATTTCGCAGATAAGGATTACGATTTACAATACCGCGCAAGAGTCAGAAGGGCTCTTGCTCGTGAGAAAATGGAAGTGTGATACAAGATGGCTGGAAATCAAATAGTATTTATACGACTCTTACTCATTTTAGCAATACAAAAATGATAGATCTATCACAGTTCCTCAGTGGTGATTTTGAGCCTCTTTTCATATTTCCATATTGAGGAAAATTTTAGTGTATCAATTCTAAAGAAACCTCAGAAGTTTGTTGTAAAAGTTGAAGCCGAGGTTGAAGCAGACCCAGTACCAACTCGAAATGAGAAATTTTGATGATTAGAAGTTTCATACCTTTATTCATTGTTATCGTCAAATTAGTATCCTGTTTAATCCGAATGGTGGAAGAATTGTAAAAAAGAGGGGAACAACTTGATTGTGGGCACATTGTAATCTATAATATAGGCACAGTGTAATTTGCACTAATCTTCAACTTCTTTGCGAGTTGGGCTAAACAACGAAAATACGGATCACAGTCAGATGATAATTAATATTCGTCATCTCGTCGTTTTGCCCGAATCTCAAGAGTATCGGAGAGAAATGCCAACCTTTTTTCGGATCAGTCGATTGTTCAACTCACGAGATGAAAGCACCAATCAAAATTTATGGTCTTTGCGAAAAAAAGTTGCAAGAAAGATGAAATGAGTATCTTCGCAAGGCATACTGTGAATGAAAATGATTTAATTAATTTTAGGTCTACTCTTCACCACGAGCTTCACCATGGCTGAAACATCATGTTCCATTTGTCTGGAACCTTTACTGAAAAGAGATAGATTGACTCAAAAACCGCTGCAAATCACCGACATTCAGAGCCGAGGTTTGAGTACTTTCATCCAGAAGAGCAAAATTGTTGGAGATGGTAAAGAAAATTTGTGGAAAGACCGATCCAAAATTTGTGTGCATGAAAAATGTCGACTCAAGTATAAAAATATCCAAATACCACAGCCCGGTGCGAAACGAGCGAGATTGTCTTTCAATACTTCCAATTCATCCCAAGACAGTGCTCTAGATTGTTCACAAGACTCTCTCGCGGATTCACTGGGAACCGATTCGTCGCATCACTTCGATTTTCTCGATAAATGTTTCATTTGTGGAGGGGATCTCGACAGGAACCATAAAAAAGTCCAGACATCGAAGAAAGACAGTATTTCAAAGCTTTGCAGCGCTGCACTGGACCGAGAAGATGATTTTGGGAAGAACGTATATGACAGAATTCACAATTTGAATGCCAGGGATCGAATCCAATTAAACTATCATACAACATGTTATGACTCATTTCGGTATAAAAAAAATCGAAGTGACCCAATAGTCGACGAGCTTTCTCACGAAATATCTGTTGTTCAAAATGACGAGTCTAGTGAAACTGAGGCTTTTGAAGTTATTTATTCTTACATCGAAAGTAGTGAGAAGTATGCATTTTCTCTTCAAGAACTTCAAGACATAGCAAAGCCTGTAGACATTAGTAATTATCGGATGGAAAAGCAGTTGAAATCTAAGTATGGCGAGAGAATGTATATACATAGGAAAAGTGGAAAAACGCCTGAAGTATATTTCAAGCCTCTGAACCTCTCAAATATTTACGACTTCTGGTGGTTTGACAAAGATTCATTAAGCGCTAAAGAAAGGAGTGGAATTTTAGATGTAGCATGCAAAATTCTTCGCCAAGACATACTTAGTGAACATTATGATACAGCTTCTTATCCTCCACCTAATTATTTCATGAGCTACGTCACATCGGAAATTCCGGAGTCTGTAAAAAACTTCCTTGGGAAATTAATGGCAAGTGGGAGCGGAAAGCGCAAGAAGAATTTGATGGAAGAAAAAGATAGATTACGTAAATGCAATACGGTTGCTCATACTATTATCACAACTTTGAGACCAAAAACCTTCATTTCTAAATTGCATTTGTCGACTGCCACTTACATTTATAGGAAAACTGGGTCCAAATTGATCATTACCGCATTATCAAATCTTGGCGTAAGTGCAACTTACTATTCACTCCAACTGTACGAAGCCTCCCTCATCATGGACCCTCCGAGGAGGATAGTTGGACAAAATGTACAGTTGTCGCATGTATACGATAATACTGATCACAATGTGAGAACTTACAATGGTTATGGTGATCAGAATTATCAGAATTCTCAGAATTATCAGAATATTGATCAGAATTATCTGTTTAGTCTTGCGAAGAACCATATACAATTGATACCATTATGGAATCTAGTCATTCTTCACCTCCGTTCAACTCGTTTTTCAGTAAAATTGTACACGTTTCGGTGTACCCTTGAAACTGACTCTTTGAGTTTATCAATAATTCCTGATATCGTGTTCAACTTTCATTTCTAACGTTTATGTATCACAGGTTTTCTGCAATTGCACTGGCGATTGCTCTTCTAATAGATGCACTTGTAAGAAAGCAGGACTCCTCTGCACCATAAAATGTGGCAATTGCAATGGGCAGAGCTGCGATAATGCGTCAGAACCAGAGCAACCCGATTTTGATAACGCCGATGACAGTGGTGATGATAGTGGTCCTGACGATGACAGCACTGATAATCATCGTGAATATGATTCTGATGGAACCAACGACAATTATGATCGTGACTGTCGAAATGAGGGCGATAGTGAGAGAGAAGACGTGAGCTCGAATAGAGATAGCGACGAAGGAGATTGAATCTTATGATTTGGTACGTTCGTATATTGCCTGTAGATGGGGTGAATCTGTGTTCCTTATGATTAGGGTGGATATTGAATTGAAAATGTATCTCATAGCTCATTTTTCGTTTCAAAGGTATTCACACACATCGACGAATCACTCTGCAAATCACGAATCAGCCGGAAGAGAGAACCGGAATCAACGTCCAATAAATTTGAGCAGATAATCCTTCCGAAAGCACGAAACTCTTCGTCACTATTCGAGAGTTTTACTCATATGATGTGTCTTCCATAAGATTTGGAGAAATTAATATTCAGTGCTATCCGTATAAATATTCATTCAATCGAAAAAGCTAATTTTGTTCAAGTGTAGACCTGTTCATTTCACTCAAGGTGCTATTAAAAGTACGGCAAATATCATGGATGAATTCATTCCAAGAAATCCATGACTCACTCGATGTAAGATAAAAAATAGTCTTGATGGTGGTTCATTGGATCATGGCATAGAGAATGGAAACTTGTGCAATCCTCCGACCAATATCCGAATCAATTTCGCGACGCTCCGTGCTTTATCGCTTCATTTTGTGTTGTCCCAAAATGCTTTAATATTACTCAATGAACAGTGAATGAATCAAGTAACTCATCGAATCAGACAGCAAACATTGACAATTCAAAAGCGCTGACCCATACTCATCGCAGCTTAGTATGATAATTCCTAGTCATGGCGTCCAAACGGATATTTTTTGCCCATCTTGTTCGGTATAGAAGGGCTCTCTTTCGATTATAATGATCGGATCGAAGCCAGATATATTTTGCATATTTTCTCATATTTTAAAATATGGGAATATCAACGTTTCAAACCGATCCGAAATGACACGCGCATTTCTAAGAATAAAAAAGTAGTTTTTGGCACTTTCGACTTCTTTTTGTTAGTTACTAGACGCTATGCCAAACAAAATTGGTGCAACCAATCTCAACGTACCTTGACTCATTTTCTTGTTTTTTTTTCAACTTCAAAATGCTGTTAATAGTATTGCTAAATTCGATTTCTAGCCGATTCTACGCCCACATTACTAAAAAAGAGTGCAGTGTTTCTAATATGCTCCCACCCCTTTTTCCGCATATAGACGGCTTTGCGCAATGCCGCAAGTTTTTTAGCACTCTATGTCGAAATAACATTACTTTTAGATATATTTATCGATATCCAACAGCATGGACCCTTCAAAACGCGCCAGATTTTGACGCGCCGATATGCCAAATATCGATTTTCGTGTTAATTTTGAGGTTGACATGAACGCAATGCAAAGTAGTATTTTTGTAACGTTGAGATAGAACTAGAATTTGATTCATCTTTCTATCAACATAATTGTGTACAACAATCACAACAAAATTCATTCGTTACGTGATTTCATCCTTAGCTATAGGGAGGATAGTCAGTGCACACGCACACATATGGATTTTTTCTTGTTCAAGATTAGTATCTATATTTGTGTGTGTTCATGTTCGAAAACTGATGAGTGGAAAAGTCACAGGAGAAGCGAAAACGCATCATCTTGCTCATCCCGTACATTTGGCGATCCGAGAGCAGGTATAGCGTGTGCAGAAGGGGAACCCCTGCAGGGACGGACAGTGACCGCGTATACTTTCATACATGCATGTGCATAGAGAGGGTCGGCACGTATACGATGAGCAAGCCACCACATGTTATCTGCAGGCTCCAGATTATCTCAAAGTATCTAATCGATTTTACTCTCTCCCTAATCGACCCAGAGACCCGGCAAGTAGCTCATTTTGTGCAGAATTTTACGAGCTTTTGATCGGTGCCCGCCACTTCTCGGCATCTCGAGCCGTTCTCGAGATATGGCCATTTTAATTGGTTTTTCGCGATTTTTGATAACTTCCCCTATCACTAGAAAATTTTCCTTAGAGCCATTTTTCTTAGAATTATTTTGGCTACAACATATCAATTTGGCGCGCTGCGGGCTCCAATTTGCGATCTCAGGGTCTATTTGACTGGACTATACATGCATGTGCAGAGAGGGTCGCGGAGGGACGTATATAATACGATGAGCTAGACAACACATGTTATCTGAAGGCTCGAGATTATCTCAAAGTATCTTATCGATTTTACTCGCTCCCTAATCGACCCACAGACCCGGTAAGTGGCTCATTTTGTGCAGAATTTTGCGAGCTTTCGATCGGTGCCCGCCGCTCCCCGGCATCTCGAGCCGTTCCCGAGCTATGGCCATTTTAATTGGTTTTTCGCGATTTTTGATAACTTCCCCTATCACTAGAAAATTTTCCTTAGAGCCATTTTTCTTAGAATTACTTTGGCCACAACATATCAAAATGGCCCGCTGCGGGCTCCAATTTGCTATCTCAGGCCCTATTTGACTGGACTATATAGGACAAAAATAGACTTTAATTTTGAAACTTGTGCCAGTCAAGATGAAGTTAATAAGCGAATATTATTCTATGAGTTTGATTATAACTTTCTAAGCCTACGGTATCCTGTAATCATTCATAAGGCGAATAATTGGGACTTATGGATTGATTTTAATACGCACAATTTTATTGCACTGCATCACCTGTTAGCTCAAATGACGGAAATCTATGAGTTCTTGCTAAGCTATTAGAGCTTACATAATTTAGTTGCTGAATCGGATATGCGGCAGCCAATTTTCATTCATATCCTTCACAGTACATCATAATTATAATTTTTTTTTTTTTTTTTTTCGTAAATGTAACACGATATTTTGAAGAAAGCTCTAACATCGTCAGGATGATGATATGGTGATCAGATCTACCATTAAAAGAAAAACGCGCGGGTTCAAATTGATTCAAAACTGAAGTCAGCTTATGAGTTTTCGTAAAAAACCATTGGCAGACGATTGTATGCAAAAAAAATCAAAATCAACCACCCCATTATGTTGACAATGTCAAAGCTACATTTTTGAAATATCGTGCTGTTTCCGTAAAGAAAATTAATTGATTTCAACGTGAACGCCTGAATAATTCGATTTTTCGCCATCATCGTGTACAGGATTTTAGTAGCTAGAAGAAGGCGTAGCTCATTTTCTCAACATCTCAAAATTATATCAGAAAGTGAAAAAAAAAAATTGATCTTAGTCTTTTCAGGCATTGATTTTGAACGAAATGAGCAAAATCTCTGAGGAAATTTTTACAGATAAATCAAAAGACCATTCTGAAATCAATCAACCAATCCATCTGCTGGCATTCTTCCATTCAGCATCGATATAGCTATTCAAAAAAAAGACAACACTATCGAATGTCCCTGAACCATACATCTCAAGAATTTTTGCTGCTTTTTCACCCCAACTCGCGAACCTATATCAACCATACTGATTCTTTCTCCTGTTTCCAAGGGTACATAAAAAATAAGTGGAATGTTCACTGCTACCTTTGACCCTGTATAGCCAACAATGAGCCACGGAATCGGACGTCGAGGTTGTTTTATTGCTTTTATTGGCCAAGATGTGCTGGACGCACCCTATACATATATATATGGATAATACGTACAATCAATGATCTGTACTCGTTCTGTGCACATTTTCGACGTGAAATTGTCCTGCAGAGTTTCATTTCATGCCACTTTTGTTACGCACGAGTTCCGATTCCTTTTTTTTTTTCATTTCCCCTCTATACTAGCTCTGAGGTGATAAATTGACACCAAGATATACCCTCTCGCATCAAAGATGTTTCTCTGTGCAGCACATCTGTATCTTTGAAGGTGATTTAGATTTTTCGTCAGCTTGACTCACAGAAAAATTTATTGACCATTTTTTACGAACTTAGCGCATTATACGTGATGCACAGATAGACATGATGCTGAAAAAGAAACACTCAGTTCATAGAAGAGTTAGATTAGAATGATTCTATGATTTTTGAAGTGACGTTCTATTTTCGTTAATTCGATGATGGGTGAATTCTTGATTCGGTCCAGAAGGACTAGAGTTGCAGATAAATCTCATATTTTGCATACCTGGCGTGGGATAAGGACAAGACTTTCTATTAATTACATAGCCCCACAAGGAAGATTTTTCTGATCAGAAAAAGTCGAAGTCAATTGTGACGTATTTTGAGCTGCTGAACACGAATCCGAACTCAGACTAGCACCTTGCTCTGGACGTTTTCGGGTTATGGCCATATCTATGGGTTAAAAAAGTACCTGGGCATGAGTTGTTGCCTTCTAGAGGCAAATCGAAACCTTTCATAGCAAAAGTAAGAGTAGAATCGTCTTTGGCACCCAATTTCACGTGAAAATCAAGCAATTTGGGAATTTTTCACCATCAAAAAAGCTAGAGAAAACTCTAGTTGTGCTGCTAAAATACCCCACGCGAGATATTTTTGTCCTAGAACAGAATAGTGACTAGATAGATCAAACCTAAGGACGGCATCGAATTTCACGCTGAATTTTACGCGGGAAACGTTTTTTTTTCTCGAGAAATTTTTATAACAAATAATTTTTGCTAGGAAGTTAAACAATAAGCGTGTGAAAAATCATACATATAAGGCTCCGTTATCAGCATATTGATGCTGTGTAATCTTAGTGACTGTCTCAGTGGTTTTTGCTCTGTCTCTTATCTCTGGCTAGCATTTCTAAAATTCCCAAAAAATACGTTGCCGTTGTAAAATTTGACGTGAAATTCGAGACCACCCTATATTTTGATCTATCTAAGTCACTACTCGAGTCACGGTTTTGATCTAGGAGATTATTCCCTGCCTAGGAAACTTTAGCACTTCCAGGGTTCTTTTTTAGCTCCTCGGAGGGGAGAAAAATTTTGAACAAATATGTTCACGAAGTAAATTTTGATGTCAAAAACAATCTCACCCACAGTTGTGCTGTAAAAACTCGCAATTTTCCTTTAAAACGCAAAAATTCATATCCAAGTATTTTTGTAACCCATGAATATGCCCATAACTCGGACACGGCCAAGGGGAGGTGCTGTTTTGAATTCAAATTCGCGTTCAGAAGCTCAAAAGACATCGGAAATTACTTCCATTACTCTGATCAGAAAAGAAAACTTTTTTCTAAGGGCCTGTATTATTAAATACTCGCACTGTACAACACAAAAAATCATCATAAATGCCTCATGGGCTAGATTAATCACAGTGACCAAACGTCACGAGCAGAGACCGCTATAATTCACAAGAAAGTTGAGTAAATTTTCTCATTTTCGCAATTTTATACTTCCACAATCGGATAAATACTCATCTACCATTATTGAAAGAGCTATTCTCTTTGAGATTGCAACTTCCTTCCTCAATTGTTCATTTCAAAAAACTATCTTATGTAACGATGACCTACAGATATTGAGGAATATCGAGAGGAATATTCTACCCTTGCAAACTATACGCGGTAGAATGTTTTCATGGGTAACTTTTAAACTTTGATTTTAGAATAAATTCCTGAAAAAAATTAGATGCATTTGTTATATCTCATTCAGAATAGAATTTGTTCGAAAATTCTTGCAATTTTCCTTGAGCAAAAATGTTTAATGTGAAATAATTATTTGCAGTGCACCATCTTCTGGATCAAATGATTTTGAAATCCTAATAATCACATACGTTTCCTCATTAAAACGCTGATGCCATCCATGTCCAAGATACTCATTCTAGCGAGCATTTTAGTATACAGAAAAAGTACATGAGCATATTAGTTGTGATATTTGCAGCATTCCTCCATTGTAAGTACATCAAACTATGAACGAATTTGGTGCTGAGAGACTCTCAAAAAGTTCTTTTACTCCGCGTATAAATTGAGATGACAATGCAAGTTTGAATTCACGACAAGGAGCTAAACGATGATCATCATCGAGCTATCAACTTCGAGGAAAGGAAAAAAATGATTCTCGAAAAAATGAAGACGCTAGAAAAAAAAACATGTCTATGTAACATATAGATCAGTGAGGCTATGATTTTGTATTTAATCTTGTAGCATGAGCAAGTATCGATGCGATTATGATCGCTCATAGAAAGAGAGAGGACGTGTCAAAGATGATCGATAGATTTTTAGACACGAGGGCAAAAAAATGATTCAAAGCTTGTCATGAGAGAAGCGTGAAATTTGGGCATCGCGTGTGTATCTATACATACAGTAATATAATGGAGGAAAAAGCAACTGTCACCATGATAATATTCACATAAAATACCCCTAAGAGACTCATCTTGATTGTATTACGATGACAGTATATGGCTACCCTGGCTGGCAACATTTTTTTATATTCAATGGATTCATCAGTTCAAATGAGGTTTCAACGTGGCTTCACCTCTGGGTATATTTTCACGAAAATTAGGTGTGATTTAACGTATAAGAAACATTTTTTGAACAAGTTAATTTTTGCTCAGCTCAAGATCATCTTGATCTTGATCAACTTTGAGAAATGTCTCCTATAAATATAAGTATATCGTTCATACGTGCATTAATTTCACTGTCTAATGGACCAGTTTGAAGTTGTGATCTACTCATTGTGATGTATAAAAATGAATTGATAACACCGGCACACAAAAATAAAGAAAGTATCTGTATTTTTGATCTGACCTACTATCCTACATGTATTTTGCCACGCTGAATCCGAATCCGAGGCCGGTTAGGCCCGTTCCTATATTCATTTCGAGAAAATCGTGAAAGTTAGGTGGAAATTGTGGAAATAGTGAAGAATAGCATGACAACTTGGATCAATATACATCAATCTACATATTTTGGGCTGGAAACCTGAATTCGGGGGTTTTTGGGCTTGCTGAAGACCATGGTCGTACCTGGAGACGAATACATTGTCAGAATTATGATTTCCTCAAATTCAAGATGGCGGTTCCAAAATGGTGGAATGGAAATTCCCAAAAACTGCTCAGTCTAGCTCCAAAAACTCTTCTGGGAGTTTTCGGGGTCACTGATCCGATTATGATATCAAAATCATGATTATTAGTTCGATTCAAGGTGGCGTTCTAAAATGCGGAACGGAAATTCCTTGAAAACTGCTCAGTCCAACTCAGACAACTCTTCTCGAGGGTTTTCGAGGTCGCTGAACACGAAAACGGGATCATACAGACGAATTCGCCAAATCCAAGATGGCGGACCTAAATGGAGGACGGGAAACTTCCAAGAGCTAGTGATTTCAGGTCTTGAAACTTTCCTCAAGGGTTTTTCGGATTGCTGATATGATTTCAAAGGGAATGGATGTTCCTACGGGAACTCTCTCGAGAGTTGAGCAATCTGATGACGACACGAAGGAGTGATTCACAACGAACCCTTAAGCTACCAAATTCTCACACCTGCATGGTCAACTTCAAGTTGACTTCTTTGCAGAATCGTCCTCTCGCTTCCTATCACCAAGAACTCAACTTGAAGGTGGCCAGGTTTGAGGATTTGGGAGACTGGGAGTTCTTTGTGAACTCTCTCATGTCGTCATCAGGTTGCTCAACTATCTGTAGGGGCATCCATTCTCCCTTTGAAATCATATCAGCAATCCAAAACATCCTTGAGAACAGCTCCAAGACCTAAAGTCGACAGTTCTTGGGAGTTTTCCGTCCCCCATCTTGGATTTGGGGATTTGTCTTCCTGGTCCCTTTTCCGTGTTCAGCGGTCCCGAAAACCCTTGAGAAGAGTGTTCTGAGCTAACATGAGCAGTTTTCGGAAATTTCCATTCTGCTATCTTGGAACCGCTATCTTGGATTTGAGGAAATCATAATTCTGACTGTGTATTCGTATTCGGCAACCCCAAGAACCCCAGAGTCCAGGTTTTCAACCTAAAATATGTAGATTGATGTATATTGATCTAAGTTGTGATGCTATTCTTCACTATCTCCCCGATTTCCACCTAATTTTCACGATTTTCTCGAAATCAAGATATGAACCGGCCTAACCCGCCTCTGATACGGATTCAGCGTGACAAAATAGACGAAGACAAGTAGGTCGGGTCAAAAGTACAAATACTTGTTTTATTTTTGTGTGCTGGTGTAATAAAGCAAGATAACGGTCGTTTCCTGCTTTATTCGGGGTTTGAAAAAAAAAATCGAGCATTACGAGCTCAATCACGAGGATCGAAGTTCTATACTAATTTCAGTTCTCATACTACTTGTGAACAGGAGTACTGTTGAAAACTTTTTCGCAGAGAAATTGCTGAATCTTTTGTATAAACCATGGTAATTTTGCCCGAATGATGATTTGCTCGATGATTAGTAACACGTATTCATCTAGCATTCCCTTTTTTTTCTTATGCTGTCGATCTACGGAAACAATGAGGGTTGAGGCGCACTCAATTTTGTTAACTTCTTCGCACATTTACCCACAAATGAATGGACACATTTTGAATGAATTTCCTTTGATTTTTTTCGATTTTGGGGGAAGAATACTTAATGCATTATCTTCTTCGACTCAGACTGAAGAGAGTTTCATGGTTTTGGTAAACACAATAGTCTCATCATTCCTGATCCATAGCCGATTGTAGCGAATGATTATGATGAATCATCTCTCATTTGATCATGCATGCATACTTTGAAAGATTGATATCCTGACTGTTATACTTCATTGAATTTCATGATAGGATAAAAGTCGTCGTCGTGTCATGTTTGTTTGATTCAAATTGATGAAATGTTCAAGGAATTCATGATGAAATTCTCAGTGCTAGCGCCTCATTCGTGTTTGACCTTGAAAAGTTCATCCTATCATAACTCTCATATGGTATGATTAAAATCAAGCCCAAATACGATATGATAAATCATATCGTATTTGGGCTCAAAATAATTCTCACGATCACCTTCATGAAATCGAATGAAAAAAAGAAGGTCTGGGAGCACAGGAAGTAAGTGTGTGCGCGACAAGGTCAATACGATCGTTGATGAGATATTTCTTTCATTTCATCCAATTCAACCTTTCCGAATAATTTCATACATATTCATGAAGATATCTAATGACAAAAGAATTTCTCACATACATCGACAGATCAGCTAAAATATTCCCAAAACACGAATAAATTTGATATCACTATAGAGCAAAGCAACTGATTAGTGAATAAGGCACTACCCAAAATGTTGATGTAACACTTCACATGTTCCAATTATAATCGCCCTTACAAAAGTTTGCTTTTATTGAGGTAAGTATTCAAACTAGGTTTCGAATGAGAAGAAAGGTCGAGTATCATAAGACCGAGGAGGGGAGAATAAAATACGACAATGGAAAGCGTCGAGAGTATGACGATGACGTGCCACGAGCCAGGCACGTTTCACTGATTTTCACCGCATTTGTGTATGTGTGTTTCAGTCTTTCGGTTCGAAAGTTAGCACGCGCACGGACCAGCATGGACCATGTACATAAGAGGGAGGGAACCGTAAGGTAAAATGTAGAGTGTATGCAGAGAAAATGAAAGGGGAGTAGTATAGGGTAGAATTTTTGGACGAAAATGGGGAAATTTTATCCGTCTCGAATGCAGCAGCAGGCTATGATCTCAAAGGGTCATTCTTTATCGGATGGACCACGTGCCCGACGCAGCTTTACTTGCCTATACTCTCTTACCTAATATGTACACTCAAAATCGATTTTATTTTTGTACTGTGTCTGAAGTCCATCATGCGCAGTGTAAAATCCTCTTAGATTCAATTTCGACTCTGGTCAGTCGTTATAGTTTACAGAATCCTTTCAGGATCTATGCATTGTCGAAAAGCTTGAATTATTGTATGAGATATGTTACAACTTTCGCGAGGGGTGAAATTTTTGAGCGAACATCCATAACCTCGCATCCAACAGAAAAAAAGGATGTAATCTCTCTTATCTAGTTGGTCAACGATTCTTTCTTCAGATTTTACTTTGAGGTACCTACGAATCAGGAATGAGAATTATTTGGAAAATTCGATATCAATGAACTATAACAACTTTTTTTTTCGTGATTTTATTTCTCTCATGAATTGGACTCCGTATCCTGGTAGAAATTCTTGGATCGGAGCAAACTATTTTTGGTTTGTTGGTTGAGCCCTAGACAAAGTAAATCACCTTGGAAATTTCTTACTGGGTATATTTTTCGAGTCATTACAGACTGGATGCGATTGGAAAATAAAAAATCGTGGGTCCCGCCACAGCGAACGTGTTAAAATTGTTCAGTCTCGGGAAATTTTGAAAGAACATTCATCCGGTATATTATGATATCCAATTCACTTCTTGATGACAAAATTACGCTTGTTCGGTTATGTTGGTAAAACATTGTACAAATTTTTTAGAGAAAAGCTAGATTGACAATGAATATTATCACAATCTTGAGAGTATGACGAATTATCAACCACCGAGATGATCTGATTTCAAATGCGATAATCACAAAGAGAAAGTAAGTGTCTCACTTTTTCCACGTAGAAATCACCATAAAGTGGTGGGAGGGAGTTTTAGTCGTCAACTCGGTCGTCAAATAGCTGTGGTACAAAGAAAAGAAAAAACAATCCCTAAAATGTATCCTTCTTTTCGAAACCAGAGGAATCGGGATAGGCCTTAGAGAAGAATTTTCTGGCGTACAAAATTATTATTACAAGTGCGACCTACAGACAGTGTTCGACTATTGGATATCAAAACACATGTGAACACATGAACCATAAAAAGACACAAGTCCGCGAACGTACTTAAATAATTCATACACTGTAGACACCTATAGCAGTCAAAAAGCTCAGAATCTACAATTTGACATGTAAAATGATAAATGGCGTCACGCAAACTCGTCTACAAATTTTTTTCGAGTTATTCAAACAAAAAAATTTGACTACAGATGCATAAAATATATCACCATCTGCGGCATCGCGCATTGAATAGATGATGAGCAGAGACCAATTTTGATATTCCTGACGTGAAGCATATCGATGGGGCATAAGTATATCGCGAGCTAGCTATTTTTCTTTTGTGATGAAAACCTTGGTGAAAGCTCATCTCAATAAGGGATCGAACATATCACGTGAGGCTATATATGTATAATACCTGAACAAATGGCGGCTTGAAAATATATACGAGAGAACTGAGTGGGCGGATACATACAATCGGTATATAAAGGGGTAGCGCATAAGGGTTGGCTTTTCAACAGCTGTGCGTGTATGTAATCCCAACCATCATGTATATATATATTTTTTTTTTTTCGTCGCATAAAGTAGCCAAGAGAGGCTGATGGGTCCTCTTGGTTTGGATTTTTTCAAGAAAATATTTTTTCATCGTGCAGTGGATGATTGGATGAAATTGAACTTTTCCTGGCGATCGAAGTCATACAAAAATTGAGCATTTTACCGATTTTTTGGTGAATTCTCTCTTGTAGATTTCTTTAATGAATATCCTCTCGATACACTTGTGAAATTGGGATTGATGAAAATGGTAACGTCAAAAACAAGCTCAAATCTTGATTACTTGTGTAAGTCAAATTTTGCCGTATTCGGGTAGATTGATCAACGGGCAACAAGCTCGGCAACAAGATAGACAATTTTTTCTTTCACCCTTTATGACCCGGTGGGTCTTGCGCAGAACCCATATCGGACTTATGTTAATTTTCGTACATTTAAATCGATATTCCATGCGTCTCAAGGTTCTATTATCTTATTTTAGGCCCTGCCCTAATTATTCCCTAATGTTTTTGAGGTCTAATAATGGTCTCTGAGTTTCCAGACTACTTTCAAAATATCATTCGGCAAAATTTGAAAATTGGTTAATATGACTTGTCATTGTCCAAGACCTATTTTTATGAGCTATTTTACTTGTTCAAAGTTTTTGATCGGGTTCGAATCTACGGAGTTTTTCAATGATGTAAATGAGATTTTTTTGACCAAGCATTAGTGAGGAACCTGAGCTCATTGAGGCTCTACATGACCGGTCAAAGAATGACGTTTCCCAATAACTTACGAGATTTTTCGTTCTTGCGCTTAATCGGAAGATCTTCAGAGGTGAATTCACTTAAAATAATGAGTATTGATCTGTATTTAAATGGTCTGGGTTTCAAGAGATAAGTTAATAAAAATCTCTGTTGGGATAAATCTTGAATAATCATGAAGATGAAGCTCATGCAATGAGCTGGCTACATTTAGATATTTCTGGTGATCTTCGGTGAGGTCATGCATACTGTAATAAAAATGAGGTTCATAGATAATTTCAAAGATAGTCGTTCGGACAAAGAGCGATAATTATTGGACGACAACACATGTGTACTCGTGAAAGTTTACGTCTAATAATGTCGCATTGATAAAATGGCCCCAGAAGGATAGAGCTACATTTTTCGTTAGCATTTCTTTTCCAAAAGTTGACTTAACTCGTGACAATGCACGCGATTTAAGTCTGCGATAAGATGTGATTCCAAAAAAAGCTGAATGAATCAGTAACGAAATCACTTTCAAAATCATTAAAACAAGCTCAAGCGAGAGCTCAAGTAACGACACACTACCACTGAGAACAATGCGAGAACGGCCCCAAATACTAAGCAAAATACTCAATTTCATGGAAGTAGTTGTCATCCGTCGAAAGTTGAGTGAAATCGAATTTCTCGGAAAAACTTTAAGAAAATGACGAGTACTTGCTCGAAACCTTCCCGCTTCCAAAACAATTCAAGTCATATTTTGTGAGCTTCTTGACTCGTTCGATAATTGAGATTCGACGTGAGATGTCGCCTGTTTGCTGACTTTGAGTGAAAACCCCCTTGAAAAGCTTGCCAAAATTTAACAAAAGTCCTATTGCAACCAGACGTATTATGCTTTCATAAAAGTTTCATGCATCATGTAAAAGCGAGTGCAAAAGTCAGTGCAAAAGTGTCCGTTCATTCAAAACGGTATTTTATAGCGGGCTTCTTAGGCAAATTTTCAAATCGTAAATATGGCTCTCGCAAAAACGGTGCCACGCGGTCTATTAGCCCAATGGGTCAACTAGTCAACTTTTAAACCTGTATATAGAATATGCGACGCGCTAATAATAAGTTGTAAATTACGAGAGTAACCGAGGTATATAATAATACTGATACCTGTTATGTTGGCTTCCCTTACCGCAAATTTGACTTTTGCTTTGAAAAACCCGTTTTCGCACCGTTGCATTCGTTCAATGATATTATCTACATATATACACATACATGTTAGCTAATTTATTCGTTTACATCTTAATGAGCGTGACCAGCGAATTTTTAAGGATTCAAGTTCAAACAAGGCTACTGTGGTGGTTTGCAGAAAATTTTTAAATTTTGCACCTGCGAGCATGAGACGGAAAATTAACAGATGTCGATGACAGGATTGTAATTTATGACCTTATTATTTGTTTGAAAAATTATACAATCTTGGCGCAAAATCTGAGAAAAGTCAAGTCAAATTGTCGCGTGCAGAGGATTACCGGTCTGATGGCCCCTCGTTAACTTTTCGCCTCAATAGTTAGGATTTTACAAGCGTAATATAGTAATAAACAAAGTCAACGAGGCTGCTATTGTGAGTGAATTGCAAGCCGACAATGAGCTAACTTCCAAGTAATTGACTTTTCGCGGAGGCTTTTCTCATTCACAAAAGGTGACTGGAAAGTGTTTGTTTAGGGCAATTTTTCGTGGTTTATCTTGATGAGTTTCTATCATCGAGATTTGAGATTTGTTTTCAACTTGGAATCGACAATCTTCAATTAAAATGAATTCCTCTTTATTCTGAGTATTTAGTGTATTCATGAGAAAACTAAAACGTCCATTTATCACAGTGATGGATGAAAACATAAAAAGATGGATTCAACAATTTTTTTGAATCATTTTTCACATAACATAGCTGATTTTTCAATATTTCATCTATTCTTCGATGAAAATAATGCAATTGGAAAAAATCAGAAATTATACTTTTGAAACCGAAGGTTTTATGAACTACAAGCTTGAGAACCAAGTTGACAACAGCCGCAGAAAGTTCAATTAAATTTACATGAATGATGATGCATTTCGCATCACTCAGCTCGCCATAGAAATCCCAAAAATGTCAATTTGGCATTGAATAGTACATTACGCATCGAGTGCTGGAAACATTTATTTCTTCGGGAAACCGAGCTGGACGTGGGCGATGGCACCGTCCAGCTTGGTTTTCCCGAAGGAAAAATGTTTCCGTACGAGACGCGTATGCAGTTTTATACGTCTGTACGCAGAAACACGCTGTTTCTACGTATGGACGTATAATAGTATATTATGCGTCGAGTGCCAAAGAACAAAGTTTTTTGGCACTCGACGCATAATATACTATTTCAAATCACCGTGAATTTGTGAAATGATAAAATTGAGATAATTTGACAATACATTTTTCTCGAGTTTTCTCCTTCCTTTCAGTAAGAACAAACACTCAGAAAAGAGTGGTTCCCGGACGGAAACATCACTTATTACTGTTGGATCTTGTAAAAGACACTCTAATGAATAGATTAGCTCACTGGAAACATTGCTTTTTTGCTTTGTTGTTGCTTTTTTTTGGTATTCAAAATCTCAAAATTTGCGTTTCTGCAACTTAAAAATGCTCGTAGCTCAAAAACAATGGCTCGCTAGAGGAAAATGACAACAGTAACTTTTTGCTTAAAATGTCCCAAATTACCTAAATCCAATGGTTTTGGATCGAAAAAAGTGATTTTTACAATTTGTTTAAACAATTTCGGTTTAAACAATCTTGCACCAGAGTTCGGCTTGGAAACATGCATTCCTAGGATCAGAAGGGTATTCCGAAGAGGATCCCATAAAGAATTTTCATTTTTCTATTTTTGCGCGATAGCAATAATTTCGCCTGGTCTACCTGGGGATTGGATACGTGATTGATTGTATTTTGGAGAATCGAATTCTACTATTCTCAAAGCTGTCCTCGTCGAGATAACAGAGCTGATGGAAGTTGTTGATGTGTCACAACATTTTCGCGATTTTTTAAAATCGCTCTTGCTCACGATCCTGAGATCGGCGTGGTGAAAGAAACCAATCTCTGGAAACAGCATCTGATTCAGAAAGGGAAAACCTACAAATCTAATAGCCAAGTTTCATTGATGTCGTCGAATTCTGGTGGTCATGGTCAGGACGAAATGAAAAATTGTTTTTGCGTAATTCAATCACAGAAATGTCTTTTTTGCATGGGACATGAAAATGAGAACCACGTTGTGACTGGAACCATATGTAATTTGATCTCTTCTTTAACAGAAATGTATATGAAAATCGCCTCTAATATCATAGATCCATCCTAGGAGTAATGCGAGGCCTACAAAAATTAAAAATTCACGAAAACGTACATTTAGTAGATAAGGAGTACCTTCTTCTTGTAATAGAGACCATTGGGGAGCCCTGTAAGCTGTTAGATAAGGAAGAACACTCATTAGGATAATAATTGTAACACGGGGTCCCCATTAAAATACATGGGAATATCCGCTATTCGACCGCATAGGCGCGGCAAAGTTGCAAAATGGATTACGCAAGTATCATATCATTGTTTGAGTACTATTTTATCGAAAAAAAAATTGGCCCCGCCTGTCGTGTCATCTCGAAATTTTCCAAATTTCTCAACCAAAGGGGCCCAAATGCTGAGATTTGCCCAAATTTTAGGGGACTATTGTGGTGTGACTCAATTATTGCGCGGTTATTGTACTTTTATGGAGTCCAAGCTCGAGCCCAAGTGAGCCGATGTTGACTGATATATCTTATACAAAACCAAGTTCGTGCCCTAATTACGTCCTAATGCAAGGTTCCAGGAAAAGTGTAATTTCAGAAGGCAGCGATGGTCAAACAATTTTGCGGTTTGCAATACAATACATTTTAGGGCAGGCTATTGCTTACTGTTAGCTAATCCGTACTTGAGGCGAGACTCTGTAATTAGTTTATTGAATCAACTAAGGGTAATTCAGCACGCACCGGGATTTTCTGCGGCTAGTATCGTCCGCCACTAAAGCAAGAAGTCATTTATTCAAATAATTTCATATTACAGAGATTAAGAATAATTTTTGAAGTATCTCAATTACCTTTTACTTCAAACCATTAATTCTACAAGCTTCCCCACATAGTTGAACAAGTTATGGGAGTACAAAGCTCAGAGGAACTGTGAAAGTAACTGTCACTGAAGAGATTCATTCATTGATGTTCATAAATTAATAAAACATGGTTCCATGAGGTTCTCCAACGCTGCTCTGAACAGACAGTAAGCCTCTTTTGATATTATCATGGATGAGCACGATCTGTTTCCCAAATTATCCCTGAGTCAAACAATGAATCTGGGAAATCACTAAACAGATATTTATGAAAATTAATATGCTTCAATTCAGAGTTCATTTAGAAATTAGATAGAAACATTGAAATTCTATCTGCAATAGGAATTCGAAGATAATTCTTCTGATACAATGGGCGTAACAGTGTGTTTTCTGCCCAGTTTCAGGGGTTTTACTCACAGTCATGAAAAGTGTGGATCGATACACGGGAGTAGAACCTACTTTTCGATTGACATCTGACACCGAGGTTATGAGATTGTAGCACGCTTCTGAGCGTTTGGTTTTCTTGGCCTGAGTTCGCAGGCAAAAGTCGAAATAATCGCTCGGAACTGCGGTACCTCATGAACGAGGTGCGGATACCTTTTTTGCAATTTTGTGATATATCAAACATCGAAAATTGCAAAATAGTATGTTTTGCACCAAGTTCACGAGGTTGTAGCTCGCTCGTGAGCGATTGGTTTTCGGCCCGAGCCGCAGGCGAGGGTCGAAATAATCGCTCGGAAGCGGGGAACCTCAAGAACGAGGTGCAAATACTATTTTATGCAATTTTACGAGCATCCAAACATCGGAGAATTGCATGAAAAAAAATTTACACTTTCGTATCGAGAAGCACTGTAAGTAGTACCTTTTAATCCAGGATTCCCCGAAAAAAAGAAATTTTTTTTCATCTTTCAATTTCTTACCCTAAATAAGTCCCTGTTCCTATTTCACTTCCATCAAAATTTCTATTCTATTCCTGTAAATCGACATATGACTGATTCTAAGATATTCAACTGTCTTAATTTCAGTCATGATGACCTTGAAAAATGCAGTAACCCTCGGTAACTTGCACATCAAGTACTCACTCTCAAAAATTGAAGTGACTATTGAGTTGCTGCGGCAAGCAGGCTTTTGCTATACGAAAAATGAAAAGTCATCGAGTAATGTGACCACTGCGTACATAGACATAAGAGTGGCTTGAAAAGAAATGCTCCATGCACAGCTGCTGCAGCTGGCTAATATACAGAACGCAAAGAAAGTCAGAGTATATATATTTTTGTCACGCAAATTCAGTGGCCTCGAAAAGCTAAAGCGAAGAGTTTTAAACCCCTGTCCCGCAATGGGACTGTTACAACGAGGAAAAAACAATAAGTGTGCATAGCTCTCCTAATCTTAAGGAGAAATTTATGATTTTTAGGCTTTTAAGAAAAGTTAGAGGAAAAGTTAGTAATAGAGACCGGGTCACGTGCAAAACTAACATAATCGTAAATCGCCAATGCTGTGGTTGTCACTTTTCCACGAAGGGATTAATTTTTGCGAGTTCCATCCTGTATAAGGGCGTAAGTATTATAAGTACTTGGGCGCACGCCTTGACCGCATTTGCGGATCATCAGGTAAAAGCCGCAAGCGCAACGAACTACTAAACAATAATACTTTCCTCTTAGCTGGACCATTTTAAAGCTGTGACTTTGGAACTCTGAGATGCGGTTCTGAATTTGTAAAGACGAAAACCACGCAAAAGGACCCTAATTCTAAGTCTTACTATATTTTTATGCGAATTTCGATTCCCCCCCTCCCCTCTCTCCAGAAAATAGCATCATCAGGAGGGTTTCGACTTGCGTAAGAGGTTCGAAAAGGGGCGAGAAAAAGGGAGATTGCGGAAGGGCGGATATTGTGCCGTAAATAAAGTTCAAATGGGCGCGCGCCACTCATCGAGCCAAGATGGCTCGTATTAGCGATTGGCAATTTATAGAGTGATCGATTTGAATGAGAAGGCAACCCTATAGTAGAAGAATGTATTTGGTATTTGCTCCGCTAGGCGGTGGCTTGCAATTGAACCAATTTTCGACATTCTAGACGCACGATGCATATTAGAATTACTGATATCAGTAATTCCGAGAGTAATTCACATATATATGTCATTTACATGAGAAGACTTCCATTATTGAGGATGAAGAGTCGTTTGAATTTAACTTTATTTCAAACAAGAGAGTCAACTTGTTTGGTTGTTCCATGATCGGAGCAATTCATTTATCGAACCATCATGGTGGCTGATTTTTTTAGGGGGATGGAATTCGTGACAATAAAAATACAAGCATTTTGGATACGACAGCAAAGAATTCGGATACAGATTCTCACGCGGGTGACCCAGAACCTCACCCTAAACAATCCGCACGAGCAGTCACCAGTAGGTGGCATAAACTTCTGCTAGATTTTTTAGAAAATGTAATCAATTTCGGAACTAGAATATAATCCGACCTAGATTTTGTCAGGTAACTCTAATCGGTCTTGATTCAGTTCTGGTTTCATTTTGACTTTTGCATGGCTAAGAATGTTCTAATATGTGAATGAAAAAAAAGTTGTAACAGCCATGCAAAGTTGAAAAAATTTCATTTCACAGAACTTCGTGAGGTTGAAAAAGGATGATGAGGATGAAGAACAAGCTCAACACGTTCGGTCGAAATTGAGATAAAAACTTTGCATCGATCTATGTTTCGATTATATGATTTTCACCATCATCCAAGTCAGCTCTGAGATGGTTTAACCGTTAAGGTTAACAATCAATTTGAAAACCGCATGCATCTTTTGTCTGAGCAACATGTTCACTTTGTTCAGTTCTTATTCTACTGAAATTTAAATCATGATCGAAAAAATGTCATTGAACAGGGGATAAAATAACTATATCATGCTTCCTCAAGAATTTTGTTGGGAATTTTTCATACCATTAATTAGTTTGGGATACGTCCGCGAGGGGGGGGGGGGGGGGGGAGGTGTGCCATCCGTTACGCACTAGGAATTCAAAATAATATAACTCAATTACGATAAAAATTTGATCGCAGCGGGAGGCGATTCAATAACATGCAACAATAATGTCCTGGACTGACGAACCTCACTTTTTCACTCGGTGATTGCAAAATTTGTAAAATACGAGCGTAACGAATGTCACGCGCGTGAATAGCCAATTTTTCATTGTTATTCTTCATATTTCCATCGAGCCTGTATTATCTCCCAAGGGTGTGACTGACTTTGACGAGTTTTACAACCTTAATCTTCTCATCTACCCTTGAAAAATCAAATTTGAGTCCGTCAGAATATGGTTGACGTTTTCGTAGACTTACCCTTTGATAGCTTTTGTAACTCAAAAACACTACCGGAATTTGCGAGGGGAATTTTCTTTCGATATTTGTCAGTGCGACATGTCAACTCTATATTTCAATAATTATTGATGTTTTTTATATCAATTTATTGATGTGAATTATAATGAGAATTCTCAGAAAAAATCATTACGGACTCTGCTATTGTTCAATCAATAAAAATTTTAAAACTCCAAAAGATTAAAATAAAAAAAAATCCTTCGTGGTGCAGCCTTTATGAAAGTGGAGTCTTGAAGGTCGCCGTTTGACATTTGTGGACCCTACCAGATATCTGTTCCACACCGGGATCGTTTTTTACAAAGTTTGCGAGGGATAATTGACAAATAATAATAGCTTGAAAAGTTCGACACGAACGTCTGTATAACATGGGCAAGAATATTCCTTTAGTTTTTAAAGAATTCATTCGAAGATGAGAGCAAAACTCGAACAAGTCAGATAAGAGCAATATAAAAAAAAGGAAGAGACATTATCTTGGCCGAAATAGATATCGACGGAGTACGACTCAAAAAAAATTTGGAAAAAATTGACCACATCAAAAAAAGGCCGTAAAATGATGAAGAATAAGAAACGTACATAGATTAAAAAGGCTGAGAAAAATTATTTCCTCAGAAAAGAATAGCTGTAAAAGCATCATAAATATTGAAACTGCTATTTTCCCGCAACATAGAAAATTTGGACAGAAAATGACTAGGGGGCTCATCCTTCAAAAGGATCGTCACTCAAAAAATTTTTTTCCGCTATATGGTCCAGTTACAAGAAGGGTTAAAAGCAAAACGACCTGCTTCCGAAAACAGGTGCAATTAACCTGACCTCGAGGTTCTTGCATTTTCGGCCAGCTTCATGTTTTTTTCTTAACGCTTGCAAGTTTTCGTTTTTAGATCAATTTTTTTTCACAGCGGACACACCGTGAGAATGAAAAATCGGTTGACTAAATAGAAAAAAAAGGGTGCTTTGAGAGAAAGCACGTGCCACTCTCTCAACTGCTAAATCTCAAAATGTTTTTGTTGGGGATACGGATCATCGCGTCACACTAAGAAGAGTCGGTAAAAATTTTTTTGCTGCATCCGTTCTTTTCTCAGATATAATATCGTTTCGAGGAAAATGAGAAAGTGCCCTTCAACAACGGTTCTCTGCAACCAATCGCTGTAATACCAATCAATTCAAATAGCGGACGCAAAAATGGAGACTGACAAAAATGAAATTCAGCCAATCATCATAATCACAGATGAGAATATATCGAATATGATATCTTGGAATATACGAAAATTCCAATCGTATAAAATCAGCCATTTGCACGCCTATCATCGATTTTCACCCTCAGCTCTCCAATCCAATCTTTGATATAACCCAAAAACTCACCGTATACATTGTGCTACTATATAAGAAAAATCATCGTCGTCGGCACTAGTAAATACGAGCCAGAACCCCATATGACATAAAGTGCGAGAAACGAGGCGAGCAGAATCATATCTTCTCCGCATAATATCGAATATTCGATTTCTGCTACATGTACATACATAACGTATACACTCATATATGGATGGTTTTGCCGAAATTTGTGAGGGGCTGAAAAAATACGGAAAAATTCTGTATGATTCTAGCCCAAGGTTCAGCCCTCGAGCCAGGAATGAAAAAAGTGTGCAGAAATACAGCCCTAGAAGAAGCAAGTCTCGAAGTCTTTGACGAATGGCTGCAAGAGACGTGGCGACGACGAGGGCGACGACGACGACAACGACGAGAGGGTAAGTATTTTGGTGAGTATGAGATATGCTGGAGGCAAAAAAAAACTTGGGGTGCGAGATTGGGGAGGAGGCGGGCGCTACTACTAGAGAAAAAGCGCCATGCGTATCACGGAAATGGATCCAACCCCCCGCAAAGACTGAAAACGGAAAAATCTATGGACCGGGTAGTTTCACAAAGGGGCGACGAATCAAACCTTGTGTGCTCCTATCAGCGTGTCTATGGATATACAAGTGTGTGATGTGCTTTGGGGAAAGAAATCAGCGAAGCGGGGGTTGAAAGCGAGGAAAAAAGCTCGACGGCGCGTAAGTACAAGTGAGATGTTCAACCGGGGATTTGTCTCAGTGCGCCCCTGCGTATAGGTTCCTCCATTTTGATTCTGCTTTGAAAATTCTTCGTTGCAGGCTCTATAAAAAGCCATCGGCGCATACATTTTGTTGTTAACTGCACTTATTGTTGATAAATATTAAACAAACATAAAATAGGAGAAAGCAAGAACATCGACTGCGTCGGAGAATTTTCTTACAAACGAAAGAAACAAAAATTTCATTGAGGAAGATGCAGAACTAAGCTTTTGAATTTGTGGTGAAAATTCCTAAAAAGTCTTCAAAGATAGCCTCCGGTTTTTCGCCACCGCAAACTCATGAGTTCAATTAAGTTGTCCATAAGTGGGAACATATCAACAGATGTTTTTCGATGTTTTGTTGATTTTCTGACGATACTTATTAATGGACTGCATTTTGACCGCAAGACATGGCAAGTCGATCGTTCTTCTTGAGCTTGGAAATCGGTTATGAAATTTCTCGGCAGTTTTTCTAATAGAAAAATGTCACATGCACCCCCCCCCTCCCCACAAACACACACACACACCTTTCAATTGACCATCTTTCTGTGGAAAAACAGCAGATCGTCGTTGTCATTTTCAGAGTAGATTTTGGTAATAAGTTTGATTTATGGGAAATTTTTCCAGTCCATTTGGCAGGGTTGATCTGTACGTTGCATATGAGTAGCAAGGGTGTGATCTGGGTTTGACAGATTTCAAGCTCGGACAGAGCAAATTATTGCAAAACCTTACTCACGTTTGCGAGTGATTACACACTGTGTTCTGTCCAATACCTCACAATTGTTTTTTTTTTTTTTTTTTTTTTTTTCATTTAAATTCCTAGGACAGTGTATTCCTAATTATTAGAATGGCCCATGCATACTTTTCCACGGGATTTTTTTTTCGTGGAAAAATTAAGTTCTGGTTGCGTGCAAAATGAAAGTTGTCAAACATTTCAGGCGGAATCCAAATTTCCATTTGGCGATAAATTGAAAATTTTCAGAACAAATCAGCTTTTATTCCGTAAAACACGTCCAAAATTCGATCTGATCTAGTGATTTGTGAGTAAGCTCGAAAATACTGTTATATCAATGCATAAGTTGCTCTGACATGAATATGTAAAGCCTTTCCATTCGGCAAAATCCAGGATGAACAAAATATACCAGGATCAGAAAAGAGTAGGCGTGTACACACCGATTTGAGAGGGCGTGTTGCTTATATATGACATTGGACGCGTGTCTTTTGCGGAAAAGGAAATGTATTATAACTGAGAAAGGCATCGGAAGCGAAGCAGTAGCCACCAGCATCACAAGAAATATAAGTACGAAAACAGAAAGAGGGCTGCGTTAGAGTACTAGTACGCGAGGGTGAAAAAAAAAATATGAGAAAAAAAAAGAATCGGCGTTCGGTGTTGATGGTTAAAGTATAGAGAAAAAAAATAGTGAAAAAAGGGTCGACTCTGGCTTATATTACTCAAGGGAAAGTACGGTGAGTGAAGAAAAAAAAGGCTTCTGCTGCTGAGCGTGATAAGAAAGGAAAGAAAATTTTTTTTTCCTTCTCTCAAGCTTGGTTATAACGATAGTGGCGGTCAAAAAAACAAGAAAAGTGAGAGGGCGATGGTCGACGACGACGACGACGACGTGGATGCTGGAAAAAGTATAAGATTCGGCCTAACTATTACCCATTATCGCGATAGGGTATAGCAGGGAGAGATCTGTTCGCGATGCATCATCGGGAAAATTGTGAGGGTGATAAACGCCTTTGTCTCGTTTCTGCTACTTTTATTTTGCCCACAACCCGATATATATATATGCCCAAATTCATCCAACACACATGCACGCATGATATATATGTATAGTGGTAACCATACATCCATGGATTACACCAAAAAGACATGTGCACGTTTACGTATATATAGTAGGGGGTAAGTAGAGATACGCGTGGGCGGTATGTGTCGAGGGGAAACAAAATAGACATGAAGAGATCGCAGCTTTTTTCATCTTCTTTCTTTTGCTTTTGTATGTGTCAGACCTCACTTGAATTCACTCGATTTCATCTATAGCCGCATAAAGGCTTTGCGCGTGATGTTTTTTTTGCCACGCGCCAAATTTAGTCTATGATAACAATATTCTGATGGAGTAACCCTCAATTTTCCCTCAGTGAGGGAAAGTATCGGGAAGATCTTCTCGCTCATTCGACTTTTGTGGGGCTTTTGAGTACAGTGTACAAGTTTTGTCTCGAGTTTTGTGTATACGCAAGAACTTTTCTAAAAGAAAAAGTTTCAAATGATGGCAGTCTGCTGATGCGAAGAACTAATAGTTGACTGAATTTGAAGATTTTTGCTTATCAATTATTTTGACTTTGTCAAATTATACCATTATTCCTGTTCTCAATTGAATATTTTCAAAGATTTATTTCACGCGAGATCACCTGTTGTTTTGGTAGAATTGATAAAAGGGAATAACAAACAAAACTCGTTCAACTAATTTTCCAATCATAAAAGAACGCAAATAATATTATGTATATAATAAAATGAATGTCTGCTGTATGTGAAAATTATATTCCGTGTTCCAGATTCCCCCAGATAATTTATCCGTTAAAAAATGCATGATAATCTCGATGATTGCCCGACGAATCCAATTATTTTACGATTGGTCCACTAAATCAATGAATGCAGGCATGCATTTACAGTGCCCGGAAAAATTAGTGGTGAACGGAGATCTTCAATAAAACAGTGATTACTCAGACGCCCTTGAGTTTACAAAAATATTCCAAAAAGCATTTTGAAGATGAGAAAAAAACGTATCATTTTATGAAATTTGAAGAAATTTTAAATACAAAATTTGTGAACTTTGAAAAATGAAAAATTTTTCATCCTTAATCATCGATCATTCATTTTGTTTACACGAGAGGTACGAGTGATTATAACCCTTACTTACCCCGGTGCCACGTAACACCATGCTAATCAAATGGGAGTTGTGTCAAAACACTAGCAAAGGCATCAATTTTTTAGAATTCTGCTATAACCTCAACACGTAATAATTCCCTTGCACCTGTTCACTCGTAACTCGGAGGTAAGAAATCATAAGAGGGCTGCAAAATTCTGCAATAGATGAATGATCAATGACTAATTGAGATGGAAAGTGTTTTATTTTTCAAAGCAAATTAAGATCATAGATTAAGGGTTAAAAAATTTTTCTTAGATTATAAATTGATCGCTTTTTCCTCTTGAAAAATTGCCGTACGGTCCAAAGGCGTATGAGTAATATCAAGGTTTTCTGGAGGTATTGGGCATTTCCATGACAGTCGCACGGACGTTCGCAGAGTGTTTTTGATAAGAAAACAAACTGTACGTCAATGAAATTCTTTTCAATGAAAAATCAATGAAAGTCGTTTGGCGCACGGACGTTTTTCAGACATGGCTGAATTTCGGTATACATTGGACTTGTTTATCAATCATCTTCAAATCAATATGTACGATACAATCTTGTAATAAATTTACCGAGATAGTTTATGAATCTCAGTTACTCAAATTTCAAACCCTTTCTCAACTCAAAAATTCACAGTTTGGTCGATGGATAATCAGATGAAAATACCATATCGCACGGACGATACGGGCGACATGCACGGATAAAAATTTCTGACCATTTTCGGATCAATAATTTATCACCTTCTCAACAATTTGGATCAACGCAAGGAATCTTAACTTATAAAGCGGCTCGTTGAGATTATTCGAAAATTGTCAACAAAATTTTAAATGCAACAACGGCCTTGCCATAATCCTCAATAGTAAGGTAAAATTTACCTTAAAAACCTGTCGCTCGGATGCAAATTTTGCGTTTTTCAACCATGACTCAATCATGGTGTTTCAATGGTGTCATGTAATTCATTACTTTTGCGAACAGTGAGATGTTTTTTCAGAATTTTTAAAGCGTCATGAAAGCATTAAACATTTATTGTCGTATTTCTCTCTCATGTCCGGGTTTTCGTGGATTTGCTCTATACGTGTTCCATCAAATTCCGGCGGATATACTACATAAATACATACATTAGTACTTATTATGAGCTCGTTAGCAAGCTAAATGGGAATATTTGGCCTGATCGCGTGCCACACTGCCACAAAGAAATTCATAAAACCCACCAAATATTACACGCAGATAAAACACCGAGATGAAAAAATACACAGAAGTAAGTATATACGCAACTACTTACCCAAAAACTGGACACGCAGAGGGTCAACTGCGTGGGGGATCAAACCAACACCAAAATAGGGACGGGATTGGCCAGCTGCTGATTCTGCACCATGCTGCCACCACAGCCACACTTTTGGACGGCGGGGGGGATGATGTCTGCAAAAGGGTCCATACACAGCCTAAAATCTTCCATCTCTTTCTCCTAAATACTACCCCACGACGACGGCCACTCACTCGCGTGGCATAGCTTATATATAGATATATGATGGTGCCGATGGTGGGTTATGTTATGCTGGCAGAAGCCTCCACAATTCGGCGGCAGTTTGCGGTGGTCATCGGTGCGCGACACTTGACGATTGATGATCATCACTCGAAATTTTTGACAGAGTTATACAACTGTTCTCGTGTTCTTGTCTAACGATTGATCTTCTTCAATTATAAATAATCAGTTTTATAATAACGTGAATGCACCGAGTGATACACAAACACAATTTTCACTGATTATTACTTTGAGTGTCTATATAGTGAAGTTTTTTTTTGAGGTGTCAATCGAACGATTGAGTTTGTTATCAAAATACAATAAAAATGTGTAGATAATTGGATTATGCACCGATGAGTGACGAAGCGGAGGATTTTACTTATTCCTGTTCAACTTGGCACCGATCGTCGACTGCTACTTTGTTATTGTTTTTGTTGTTCCTGACGAAAGTGACGAACTGTATGCACCGGCTGATTTTCAAGTCTGCTGCGCATCAGACTGATTTCACGAGCTTCTGATGCCGATCCAATAGATTGCATGTGCACATGTTACTTCGTAGGTGAGTGTTAACTACTTTTTTTTTTTCTCTTGTTATGTGGGAAAACTTCACTTTTGTGTCATGCCTTTTGATTTAATAATTTACGGAGACGGAAAGTTGCGTCTTGACTTGAGATCTTTTGCCCTCATGTAATACCGGTGATCTCAATATACTGTCATCAAAGAAATATGGATTGATTATTAGTTTACTTGTTGAATCGGACACTATTCTGTGTACTTATTCAAGTTGCACTTCCTTTCGAATGAAATCAAAATTCGTTGATTGATTGTTCACAGATATAAGTATTCGTGCGGTGCAACGCGATAAAGAGCAAACGAAATTTCATCACGAATCTCCGTCTTCCCCAATTACGAAGAACTGCACGCGTTTCTTTGAGCGCTTCCTCGAAACTGAAGCGCAGCCCAAGTTCGTCGTAACTATATCACTTCATTGAAAATTCATCACTCCGCTCATTTCTAACACGGTAATGTGAAAGATAGCAATCCAATGAGAAAATGTGAAGGAAATGTTACGAGATACAAAATTTGAGTTTCAAGTCATTGCATAGCCAAATTTCAGCTGCTTTGCCCAGAAAATATTTGTGTCCTACGTAGATTGTAATTCTCAATTTCTCATAGTCAAACTCAATTTCATTTTCTTTGAAACCCACTCTCAGTTTTGTAAGAGTGTACGATGCAAATTTTTCAATCCTTTGCAATAATAAGCTGTCTGAGAGAGTGGCATCGAAATTTTGAAGTGATAAGGTGTGAAAGTTTTTCTAAGGTCATATTCAACAGTAATGATTGAATCTGATTCCTTCTCTCATTCAAATTGATCAATGATATAATTTACAAGATACGATCACCCAACCGATCAACTTATTGATCCTCTTAGTTACCAGAGAATTTTCAATAAGACCCAACTTTCCTTCGAGTTGATTGTGAGTGAAATATATCTCAAATTTCAAATTATCTAGTCATGGATAGCATAAAGAGTCCTGTATGAATTAGTTGCATTGATCTGTAAAAATCTGAGACTTGTGGAAAAATGTGTCAACGCACATCATTCTGGTGGTGGGTTGTCCAAAGTCAAAGTAAAATCTGTCAAAAATGTTCAAATGCTCTTTGGAATAATTACTTAATTAAGGAATAACAGTCTTTGAGAGCCTGTTACTTACATTGAAATTCAGTGAGTGGAATGAGCAAGATAAGGGAAAAGGCATTGAGTTCTTCGAATACTTGAGCGATTGAAATAACTTTGATTCTGACAGAGTGGTTATGATTTTGTATCATTACCAAAACTTCATGCAATCATTCACTTAATATATTACATGAATGACACAAGAAATGACCAAATACTGTGGATTTCATATCTGTCAAGCAATTGATATGGTGAAAGAGCATTGATCGAGAACTTTGATAATGCTTCATAATTTATTAGATGCGCTCATAATCAATTCTATATCTCATCATAATTAAATAACATGGTGTGTCAGATAAGTAGAATTATTACAAGAGTTGAATATGCTTTTCCTTTTTACCATAAATACATCAATTCTGATCACAAAAATTAATTGAAAACATTTCTGATAGATGATGACAGACCATGGAGTGTCAACGATGATCAATGTTTTAGTTCTGATTCGAAAAGATAGTATCTAAATGTGTTAAGCAGTCTTCTGCCATGCCATTGCTTGCTGATATAGGTGATTATTGACCTAAATCGAAATTGTTCAACTGAATGAATTGATTTTGTGTTGGATGAGTTCTACAGTATTTTAAATATTTTTACACAAATTTAAGAAAATCGTATTCTTCGAGCACTTTCACGAGCTGCAATGAATTGATATGTCACCCAATAGAGTATCTCAAAAACATATCAAATGAGAATGACATTTACTTACACCTGTGAATCATTGAAAGTCGATTTGACAAACTACTCGAGTGCTTTACTTGCTCGTTGCGAGTGACGAACAGTTTTTCACGTAGTAATACTTGATGCTCAATCGAATTTGTAAATTGAGAAAAACGAGTGTACAGGTAGTGGCTATTAGAAAAAGTGCGTTCTCTATACAGCAAATGTGTAAAAGCATGCGAAAGTAGATATATCTAACACTTTTTTGGAGCAGCAGAAGACGCGTGGCCATGTTTACGCTTGACAAGCACGCGACTCATCAGCAACCCCCACTCTTCGGCCCTATTATAATTTTACCCCCCTCGCATTCCGAACCACGTTGTTTTGGCGCGCTTCGATCATCATCATCGCCCTTTCCGATCACTCGCGAAAACGCTCGCAGTTTGATTTGGAACATCGATCAGTCTCTACATATCTATTTACAAGTGCGAAAAAACTCTTACCTATATCGAGTTTCGTTGACGACGTCGACGATCATCGACCCGCCGTCCATGCACGGCTGGATCCGCGCCTGATTGACTTTCAACTTCTGGTTTTTTGCAAGGTGAACATTTTTGTGATTTTTTTTTGATTTTAAAACGCTTCAGTAGAAACATTTGTTACAGCGAATATACCCAATGGAATCGGTTTACTTATTAATTAGAGGGGATTTTATTTTACTCATTGTTTGCGTTCATTCATCGAAAGTGACCGGAAGCTGTCCTCCACTCACAAGATTTTCATTCATATTTCTTATTTGGACAAAACTATTACTATTCAATCTCTGCTCTTGAAAATCGAAGTGGGAAACATCGTTGGCTATACTTGTTTGGGCGCAACTATCTCGTCTAAAATCTTGCTCATTCATTTGAATACTTGGAAAAAACAGCTTGAACGTTTTTTGATAAGATTCTACTGTTTTCTTTACGAAAATTTTTCCACGCTTTTCCTTAGTCATGCAGCTTTATCAATAGAAAGTGGAAGTGACACAATGTGTTTTCGAGAATTTATTTGTTAGCTATTTATTTGAGTTAAAGTTTGGCTGTGCATGTCTCATTGAAGGAACCCAGGCGAGAGTTCTAGTTTTTTTCTATAACGAGTTCTATAGAGTGTCGGCAAAAAAATTAGTAGAAATCACGTTTTTTACGATTTGCCATCATTTATTGTTACCAATTCTTCAATGACCCACGTATGCAACAAACTCCATGGTAATAATTGCCATCACACAAAAAAATGTCGATCTCATTTCTTCCTTCTAAAAACTGTTTTATTCATCAATAAAACAAAGAAAAATTTCAATTCCATGATTTTATTTCAAATTTTTGAAGTTACAAATGAAATTGATAGCTTCGAGACATGAAATAATGATCCAGGAATATTTGTAGTTCCGAAGAATTCCATAAACATTCGTATAAGTCTTCGGTTTCCACGAAATTTCCCCCGCCTATATCGATCAAAAGTATTCAATAACGCGCCAACATTCATCAAAGCCCTCGTCCTAAAATCAATGTAAGAAACTATAAATTTTATAAACAAAGTAGTCGCGTCAGCTTTCCTCATTCTCAAATATTTAATATATTTAGTATCGGTTCAAGAAAATCCAAAACAAATGTTTGGTGTTTGCTCTGTCGATGGCTTCCTGTTAAGATACGCAAATTTTCCACCACACCACACCACCAAGTGAAAAGTCGAAAAGAGGAAAAGATTGAAAATCCGGTCGTTTAAAAGATTATATTTTCTTCTCTTGTTCACGGCTATACCCTACACTGTGTTGTTATAATAGATAGAATTATACAAGTCAGCATTGGCCTGTAAAAGCATATGCATCGGGGTTTTGTAACGAGTAGAGTCTTACTTTTCTATTTTAGAATTTAAAACCCCTTGCAAGCAGAAAGTATGCTGCAGATACTTTGAAACGATCTTTTCGCACGGATTCGCGGTCAACTTCCGTGCAGCTATTATATATTATTTACGATCTTTGAGAGGACCAGAAACTCGACTTTCCGTATTTCTTTTCTATTATTCTATCCTTGAAAGTCAAGACTTTGACGAGATGCTGAAGATTTCCCATATAGATTTGTATAGGGCTATACTTTGAGTGAAGAACTTGGCCTTGGTTTAGAAGCCTTTTTTTGCGGAAATGTTTGTCTCGAACTAATTCTTTACAAAGCAGATTTTTCGCGAAATTTTGTTCAGTGTCGACAATGACCAAGCTTAAAATCTTCATCGGGTTGGTAGTTTGGAAGTTACATGAAGTGGTTCGGAGAATTCTTAATTATTTTCAATATGCTACATACTTTATCTCATCTGAGTCATTGCTTTCTAAGCCTATAACGTTTTTCTTAAAAACTGCGTTAGTTTGACTATTGCATTATAATCGCATTCCTTGGAAACTATTTGAGGATTAGAATTTTCTTTCCTCCAGTATTTTCTAACAGATAATACAATCTAATATTAACGTAAATGAGCGCACGACTCCAAATTTCTTCCGGTGAAATCTCATTCATATTTCATCGGCATTCCAAGGGTTAGGAATTTCGACAATTTACTAACAATGCGAGCACCAAACACTTGATTGATTTATAATTACTCATCGCAATTAGTGAATCACACAAGAAAAGTTCACACTTCAAACAGAATAGTATTATTTACATATACTCAGAACAAGCTAGATTTTTTTCACTGGACTCGTGCACATTTCCAAAATATTTGAGGAGAAATTGAGTGGCTACTTTGATGTTACTTCGTAAAAAAGCGTCCCAATAAGAATAGCCGTAAATCCGTCTCGCAAAATGCTTCAAAAAAGTTTCCTAAAGCCAAAAGCTAATATCTCACAATTTCAGGTGTCGCACGCCTGTGGCTAGAACTAATTTTTCAAACTAGCTGCATCTAAAGACGAAAAAAGGAAACATTTTTGAGGTCTATAAGTTGGTTCCTTGAATTCATGCATCCCTTTGGACCGTTCCTTTTTCTTTTCTTTTTTTTTCATTCAAGGAACCGGTGGCGCTCGTCTGAGATTGAGATTTTCGAAGGTTCGGAAGTAAAGAAACGCAATACCCATATTTTCCGTGCTCCGTTTGAATAATTTTAGGCCCTTCTTTTTCCCTTAACCCCCACGTGAATAAGTATATATCTAAGGACAGATGCAACGACTGAAATACGCATAAAGGCATCAAAAGGAAAATATATAGAAAGGGAAACGAGATGCTTTCTTTCTCGTTCACGGTTGAGCAGCTACGCACGTGCATGCGAAAAAACCCTTTTTTCCGGGAAAGCCGAGAATTTGTGATGCCATTGTACTGTACTGCTTCCCCCTTTTTTTTCTATTGGCCTCGTGAAAGGGGCGAAAGCATTTTTTTTTTTTTTGATCCAGTATCCCTTTGTCGTGGCGTATTTTTTGTGATGCTCGGGCTGGTGAAATTTTTGAAAGCGAGCACCTTTTTGAAACTTTTTATGAATTATACCTCCGTCAATTGTGACTGTCGGCGCTTTCTTTGCTGTACGCATATATTATTCGTAGACCGATTTTCTTTCAAATAGTCCTGATCATTCTTCTATATTTTTCTGTCACTGCTGCCGATTGTATAAGAATGCATTTGTTTCGGAAATCAAATCCACATTGAAAAAGAGATTGAATCGTTTTTCGAGGATACGCGAAAGGATACGAGTATTTACATGAATATGGTCATGATTGATAATAACTTGCTCAAAAATTCCAAGTCCAAAATTCAACAGGTTTTCATCGGTTTTCTATATACCAATCAGCGGTTGAAGTGTCTGTAAGTGATTGTACAATAGATCGATCCTTTTAACAACATGTTAACGTGAACAGCTTACTCAGCTCGCCTTGTTTTGATCGCAAAATCACGAAACAATTCAGCGCGCGACAATCACTGATCGAGCATAGTCCTTCTGCTTACTTTTGCTAAGAGCTATCGCTAGAATTGTCTTCTATCCTTACAATTTTGAAGTAATTTTGACCCGCCAGGAATTTTTTCAGGTGTGAAACAATTTGTCATCTCTTTGGTGACGCATCAACATAAGAAACTTTCACTAATTTTTCTACTACTTTCCAAAATATCAAAATATTCGAACAGAGTGCGCGTAAAAACCGCAAGTACAATCGTCGTCATTAACATCAACTTTCCCACTATGTCTATATATTTCGTAAGAATACTTCTTTTTTCATTTATTTGAGAGACGATTTTATTGAATATCTTCATTTCAAAAAATAGTCTTATTTTCTTGTAAGAATAATTTGTTGGTAACAGGTTTTTCTAACCGGATGTTTTTCTGATTTCAGCGACCGGATCTTCGGTCATCCACCGCCATCATGAGTCTCGGCCTGGAACAGTTTTCCCGTGCTGAGATGTTCGCTGGTGATCAGGGCAAGCACAGCCTGCCCCTGATGCTCGGAGTTGGCCTTGACCATCACCAGAATCAGCAACACCAGAGCTTGAAATTGGCCGGTGTGAGCATGATGCCCGCCGACTGGAGTAACAACATGTCGTCGGCCATAGTCGTGGTGAGTTTGGTCATTTTGTCCCTCGAAATTCCACCCCCGCGTATTCGGCTTCTTATTCGCTGTGCTTTTCCACCCCCGCGTCGCATCACGAAAAGAGAGAAAAAAAAAGATATATCGGGCTCCCCCTCGACTCTACTATGCCCCATCAGCATCGAGAAAAAGCTTGGGGTCGCTTATGCGCGAGATAAAAATTCGGTATCGCTTTGGACGCGAGCTGTGCCATTGGTCGGTTGCTAATGCGCTCATCGATCGGTTTTGACCCCTGCTCGAATGTGCACGGACTCGTGAACGCTGGCTACTTTTTCGGACTCTCGCAATTTTACGAGACTAGCATTCAACTGGTAAAGCGGACATACTATGTGGCGTGGCTATTTCTTCTGATAATAAAACTAAAAAACGAAACGAGGAGTGACCAGTAGAAAATTCGATGACACTCCTCCGGTACTCCAGCATTTTGAAATTTTTGCATCATTTGATCAAGATGAATTTTATGGTCCTGAAATGTAGAAAAATTTCCGTAAACGTACCAATTCTTTAATGAACAATTTATCAAGATGCAAGGACCCCACGAACGATATTTCAATCCACTATTAGTAATAGGATGATCAATTGGAATCTGCAGTGGCTGAACAGTTTGAAAAATCAATAAATTAGATTGCTAGACGAAAAAAATAGAATTTGCTCCAGAGATTCTGAACAATGTATCCGATTTAGATGATCAACACAAATTGTTGCAATTCATATACGCGAATTGATTCATCACAAGTATTCGGAAAAAAACATCCTGATTTGCTTCTGTGCAACATCTCTTTGCGTCACAGTGAATCTTATCGAATTTTAAAATATGCAATCTATTCTTTCAGAAACAAGAGCCTCAGCAGCATCTGCAGGAGGACCGGAACAACGACTCTGGCATATCCCCGGGCCACTACGAGAGCGAGTCCGGTTCGCCACAGAGCCAACCCCGGGCGACCTCCGAGGGCTGCTCCTCGCCCAACAGCACGTGCAGTTCGTCCCTCGTGGACTCGTCCGGATTCGGGGCCATTCAACACCATCTGAAGCAGCAGCAGCAGCAACAGCAGGCCCAGCCGATGGGCAGCTACGTGTTCAGCTCACCAGGTCTGCACTCGGGCTCGCTTTCGATGCTCTACAGCCAGATGCAGCAGCACAGCTACCCGACCTCCTCGTCGGCCAGTCTGCCCGACAACTCCGACGTCGGCTCGCCCAGCAGCGCCTGCTCCGGCAACGACATGTCCACCAATGCACCGGACGACAGCAAGCTCAACGTCAGACTCTCCCCGAACCCGCTTCAATGCCCACTTTGTACCTTCTCCTGCCAAAGCCGGTAAGCACCTAATTTAAAACCCCTTTCACAAATCAAATGAAACTTACTCTCCCCAGTCCATTTTGGCACTTCTCGAGGCGATAGATTCTAATTTTTTTTTGTAGACTATAGCATTCCATTATCACTGCTTCACGTTGTAATGACCAAGAGAGAAAATTAGCAGTAATTTTTAATTAGATTTGAGTTGATATTTGGTGACATAAATTCCAAGTTTGTTGAGATTTCTATTTAAACTGAAGAATTCGAATATTTTGCAGGTTGCAGTTCACAGAGCATTTGACCAGGCACTGCAGTACCTCGAGCAGCCCAACTCCAGATGAGTTTGTCAAATCTGTGATGGACCAATTAACCAGAGGTGGTACTGTTGGATGTAGTCCTGACGACATTAAGAGATTAACTCCATCGCCAATGTTGTTGAACGAGTCAAATGTCCCAAGTACGGATAACTCCACGTCAACACCACCAGATGACAGCGTCTCTAACTCAAAAGTTGTTGGTGAAGGTGATTTCGACGATGAACCTGGCCTGCGTGTTCCTCGAGTGAACTCGCAAGGCAGGGTGAAGACTTTCAAGTGCAAGCAATGTACGTACGTCGGCATCACAAAAATCGACTTTTGGGAACACTGCCGCATCCACATCAGAAAGGAAAAGTTACTCGAGTGCCCCAAGTGCCCCTTCGTCACCGAGTACAAGCATCATCTAGAGTACCACTTGCGCAACCACATGGGCGTCAAACCCTACAAATGCGACCAGTGCGACTATTCGTGCGTCAACAAGTCGATGCTGAACAGCCATCTCAAGTCGCACTCCGGGGTTTACCAGTTCAGATGTTCGCAGTGCTCCTATTGCAGCAAGTATTGCCACTCACTCAAAATACATCTGCGGCGATACGGCCACGAACCCGCCATGGTTCTGAACCCAGATGGCACGCCGAACCCACTGCCCATCGTCGACGTCTATGGCAAGAAACGTGGCCCCAAGTCGAAGACTCCTGGTGGCAGTCCAGGAAAAAAGGAGCAGCGACAGCAGCGCCAACAGTCACAGTCCCCCGGAAGCGCCAAGAGCGGCCACCAGGTGGCGTCTCGAAGCACGTCCCCGCAAGTGCCCACGATTACTTCGTTTGCACCGGGTCCGGACAGTCCACATTCGTCTTCGTCGTCGTCGATCGACGCGAATTTGTCAATGCACCCAACGCCAATAGCACCTCGGCCAGTTGCACCTGTCATTGCTACAGGTCCGCTCGCCCAGGTCCAGCAGGCTCAGATGGCGCCAGTTCTGTTTTCCACCACGCAGTTGGGTGCCGTAAATGGCTTCGCTACAGGTCTGGGCCTTACCCTGGGTGCGAATCCTATGTTTGGCTTCCCGTTCAACCCCCAAGGACTCATTGCTGTTGGACTCACATCGCCACAATCAGTTGGACAGTTTGCCACTACCACCGGTAACCAGCTCAATGCTGGTTGTCTCTTTTTTGCCAGCCCGGGACAGACGTTGCAACAGCCGCAGCAGCAACAGCTGGTGGTAGTCAATCAGAGTGTATTGGGAAATGACGAAGCGCCCCAGGATTTGAGCAGAAAACCAAAGAAGGAGTCGGCTGTGACGGAAGTCGAGACACCAGCCCCGTCAGCGAGTGCAATGCCACTGGATCTGACTGTGTCCGCGACTGTGGCACCCTCTTCACCAACCGAGCTGCCCGCTAAGAGCAGCAATCGGCGCAAGGGCAAGGCTTTCAAGTTGGACCGAAGCTCGTTCCACTAGTCCAAAGTACCGTGTAACTGTGGGACACATTCCTTAGTGTCTCCATAAACTAAACAATGAGAGGCTCCAGCGCAGGATTCATTGAGCCTTTCTCTCATACCTGCCATTTTCGATCAATATTATTAAAAATGAATTATATGTACATTGTATGATAAAGAGTATGAAGATGATGTATAATATTGATAAATTATTGTGAAGGCGACGAGAAAACAAATAAAATGAGTATTTCTATTATAATTCTATGATTACATTTACTCTTGAATTTTTCCAATTTTTCTCTTTTCTATTATTTGATATCCATTTGAATGACATCAAACCATTTTGCAATCTTTTTAGATATTACAGCCGTATAACATGAGGTTGCTACTTTTTTAGATGGAAAACTAACGAAATTCAATCGAATGATCTTTTCCAGTATGTGCCCCATGGCTTTTTTCCGTAAGCTTTGATAGAGGAGGAAGTTTTATCGCAAGATTTTAAAAGTAACGAGGAGTAACAATTCTTTTATTTCAACATTTACAAATTTCGGATTACTCAACGAACACGCGCCACACTTTGGTTTATAATGAATGTGGTGTTGACCCTGGTCATACAAGCCACAAGTTGTGGCACAAGTCACAAACTCACCAAGTTAAGTTTGAGAGCAAGGTTACCCATCACTAATGTCCACCACGGGAAAAACGGCCGATTTGTAGCATCTTTTTATAAAGAAGTCTCATTGAACCAAGGACACGAAATACTGTTAATCGAGGAAATATGGATCTTGATTCGACAATTCTAACTCCAGAACTAATGGGACCAATTTTCAAAGCAGAAAATATAACATTGCGACAGGTTAGAATTGCGACTTTACTCATGTTATTTTGAATAAAATGAGAGCCCAGCGCAAAGTAGAATTCACGAAATTTTCATCATTCTCAGGCCCTGTACAACAATAATACAAATCGTAGATTTAGGCTTCTTGCTACATTTGTACCAGATGAGTTGATTTTCTTAGTCGAGGAAGAAAAAAAGCTCACTCAATGCCCGTTTGTTGCCATACTTTTCTTAGATATTACCGGTATGTTTCATCTTATATTCACAAGATATCAACGTCAGATTGGACTTTCCTGTAATCACGTATATTATCATGATTTTTCCTCCAAGATTTGTATGAACTATTTGAGGAGTACGGCGATGGAGACCACGGTGGAAGCTCTGGGCTTTCAAGGACTTTTTACATGTTTACAAGTTCTATGATAGAACAAATTTGTTTCAATGGAGGAGATGTATTCAAATTTACAGGTTTATCCAAGTCTTTACTTCCTAGCTATGAATATGAATTTTCATGACTCAACTACATCTATACTATTGAGTTTATCAATTTTACAGATAATGGTATTTTGTCAGTATGGAAACAAAACTCGAACGAATCTGTTCACGACTTGTTGCGAAGAGTCATCTCTTGCGCATTCAATATTACAGAGGTCGTTCAAAGTATAGATTGTGAATTTTTTGACGTCTCTCAAGGTACGAATTGTCGGGACATTAGCTATTCATTTGTCTTGGAATTATGAAAAACTATACTAAAAAATTGATCGTTTTTCCTTTTTGCGAATATTTTTATACTTTTCTAAATTCGCTCGATGATGCATGACTATTTCCACGATTCACATACTTGTACTTGATTATTTTTGCACAAAGAAAAGACCGCTCTGCATCGCGAACTTCTCCTCACATGATTACCTTGGATCTGACCTTCCAGTTTTAATTTTTTTTTTTTTTTTTATAAAAACTATTCGCAAATTGATTTCCAACAGCCCCAGTCAAAAGTGCCATATCTGCCGGGAGTGTTACTTTTGCTGCAATTGGAGAGGGAGATTCTTGTCATTTTGTTGTTACTGGTGAGCCTGTAACTGTTCTCAAAAAAGCAACGAAATTGTGTAAGCCTGCAGATATCATTTTGACCAAGTTGGCTTCGAAACATTGTATTTTGAGCGACTACGTCTACATAATTTATGACAATAAACATATCAAGGTATTGCTACTAGAAATATTAACCAAATCTATCTTATTAAATCCTTGAATATCAATTTCAGCTAACTAAAGAACTCAAAAAAAGTTCAACGGCAAAAGTCACCGATAAGAAAAATATTGAAGTCATATGTCGACCTGAATTCATTGGGAAACAATCCACCATAAATAAGCATCGCTATTTTCAAACTTATCCAGTTATAACGTCTTCAAAAACTAAGCTGAAGAGTAAATGTATCGGTATCGTGCAGAATAAAGAGGTGGAGCGGCACATAATTGAAAGTAAGTATAAAATCAAAATAAATATTCCGGTTTCATAGATACAAAAATTGATTTATTTAAAAGTCAATACAAACTATTTGATATTCAAATGTCATAGTCATGGAAAAATGTTCAACATTGCGATCAGAAATGTGGACAATTCCGCTGATTGAGTGATATTAATTTTGATCAAGTTTAGCAAAAGTGTATTGATATAGAATGAATAATGCAAATCATAATAATGATCTAATTTCGATCAGTTTCGCAAATTCGAGTATTAAAGTTCTTTTCTTGCATCAAATTCTCTCTAACACTGTTGGAGTAAAATTTTGACTCAAAGCTTTGAGTGATTCTCAGAACGAACGCGAATGACTCATATTGGAGTGAAAATTTGACTCATAGAGAGTGAAACCACAGAAATATTACATTCGCTCCAAGCTTGAGTCAATTTTCACTCCAGACTCCTCACATCTTGTCACATTGAGTGAGATAGATTTTTCATAGGTTAGGGTAAAATCCCAGAATGATTTGCGGGACTTTTATGAAAAAGTAGAAAACTTTTGAAGAGTTGAATGATGCTACTTTATTCCGAGCTTCCCACCGAAATATTCTTGGATATATTTAAAAAATCTTATCGACCGTTCACAACCACCCATAGGCTTTCTTAAGGGGATGTCGGAGTCTCACAGCATTAACGAAAAAACACTTTACGTAATGGTTTCTACATCAATTAAGACGATGGTGGTCGCAAATGATTCAGATTTTCTTCAAGAATCGGCCTCTGGTACAACCTATGGAAATAAAAGTCTCCCTCGCTCTTGGAGTGAACCAGGGAAATGCGCGATATTGCGAGTATGATTCTCAGAGATGGCGACCTTGCACCTTAGATCGATTCTTATGACAGATGGAGACGATCGCTCTTATCATTCACACCAGAGACCGATTTCTGAAGTAATTCCGAATCTTTTGCGACCACCCCCATCTCAATCGGTGTAAAAATGATTGCATAAAGTGTTTTCTCGTTCCGCGCGAGACTCCGACATCCCCTTAACTATAAAGTGACAAAGTCACATTTGGTCTAATGGTTAAGACACTTGCCTGGCAATCAAGAGGGTGCGGGTTCAAATCCTCATCGAGTCGAACACAAATGCCAAAATTTACGTTGAACACATTGTTCATAGAACATTAATAATTAGTGGTTAGTATCACTAGAAAATCAATTGGAATATGTGTGCACGCCATGAATTAATTTTTTTATTGCAATATCTAGAATGTTAAAAAGTTTGGTTTTGAATTATTTGACTCAATCCTAAGAGTGATAATTTACTCACGTTTGAGTGAAATTTGACTCTAGCTTGGAGTGATGAATCACTCCAGTTTGGTGCGCACGAAACTGACTCATAGCTTTCACTCCCTTGGAAATTCCACTCCAACAGGTTTAGAGAGTTAATATCAAAATTCCTACTCGCAAACATCTGAAAATTCGTGATGAATTTCGATACTGTGATTATAGTATATTACGCAACTAGGGAGTAAAGTGGGCCTTTTACTCCCGGGTGTGGATTATCGCTCGAGGCGAAGCCGAGAGCGATAAATACCCGGGAGTTTGAGGCCCACATTACTCCCGAGTTGCGTATGCTATTTTTTATCCTACGGGACTAAAGTACGCCCCCCCCCTACCCCGCGCGCATCCGGGCATGCATTCTTTGGCGCAGTGGGCCACAACGACTGTGTCAATGTTAACATTGCCGTCTTGGAAATACCGAAGCCAACTGTTGCGGGTGGCGGGGACGGGGTCCGGGGCGGAGCCCCGGCGGGGGTGCAGGGGGCGGAGCCCCCGCCGGGGGGTTCGGGGGGCGGAGCCCCCCGACTGAAAAAAGATTTCGAAATGTTCTAAAAATTCCTCATTTTGTGATATCATATCAACTCTTCTGAATTTCCAACCAGAATCGATCTCTTGATATTCTCCCATTCAACGTTACACAGCTCAATATTCAAATAGTATTTGAAAAATTTTTTTGAAAATTAATATTCATTGATACTTTTTTGAGATCCTTTCAATAATATGATCTCTCCAGAATACGTTTGTATAACGCTCGAATCATTATTTATCCAAAAACAACAAAATACGACCTAATGAGAGGTTGTATGCCTATGCGTGAGTTATGTAGACGATTAGTGCCGCCTCAAGTGTGATCCTCCGTGGAGGGGTCGACAGACCGCTAGCCTTAGGATCACACCAATCTCTTGGGCGTGGGTTCGAATCCCGCTCGGGGCAAAATTTACTTCCGATTTTTTTCAACGACAAGTCCGTTCAGGGAGTAAAGTTTGATACCCGGGTGGAAATGAATCACATTACGCCCAAAAATGAAGGGCCAAAGTGCGTACTTTAGTCCCGCTAGGATAAAAAAACATTTGACTAACAACTCTTTCGAGTATCATCGATCAAAAAGTGTATTTTTCATCTTCTAGGCCGTCACATGATATTGGATGCTTGCAGAAGTCAATTAGGCCTAGTTATTAGAGATTTTGTCATTCGACCAGTTCGAGATCAAGTAACTTATCCTATATCTGTACCCGAGTTCCCGTATATCAATTTCATATAATTTACTTACGAGTTTCATTTTTAGATTGAGAATGACAAACCCCTAGAATATTTGACTGAAATGAGAAATATGACTGTGGTTTTGATTGAAATTGCAACCACGATTACTTCGATACCAGATCTTTTAACATTCGCTGGCGAATGTCACAAAATCATGAATGAGTAAAAAATATTTTCTTTCAGATACACCCCGAGTCTTCATTTAATAAAATCTAATGATATATTATAATTCTATCAGAGCTTGCGGAGATACAGGAATCATTGAAGATGTAAAACTTCGTAAATCAACCATGACATTTCGTTTAGTCTTCGGCATTCGAAGTTACTTGAAAAATTTAAATCATTGCCAAATTGGTGTTGACCGCGCATGGAAATTGCTTATATCCTTGAGAAAATTGGAACATCTTGATGCAGTCTCGATTGGAGTTTCATCGGGTAACTATACAACAATTGACTTGGAGAGTTGCATATTTAATCAGTGCAATGAGGAAATCATCATATTGGAATTATTTCAGGAATATCGTGTTGTATAATAATAGGCCATGTTGCTCGTAGACACTATGCAATTGTTGGACCACAGATAGCCAGAGCTGAAAATGTTTTGCTCATTTCACGAAATAAGGTTATTGAATGATTAGAAACTTGAGTTTTGAGTTAACTTTTACCAGACGCAATTCTATAATGAGCTAAGGGTAATTCTCAATCGGCAAGAATAACGATGGTATTTTTGTTTTTCTTTTAGGTCACTTGTGATTTGAATACAGTTATATACAGTGGAATTAAGAGGAGTAATTTTCAAGCAGCAGGCTTGATCAATCTGAAAGGTATTCAGAAAGGATACGTGTATACATACTTTGATGAAAACGAGTGAGTATGTATAACAATGTCTTATTATGGATTATACACAAATCTATGTATTGTTTTACCTTGTCTATTCTTATTCGGTCAAAAATAGGCCAAACTCACTACAGAATTTGGTCTTTCACAATTTCAACGATTTACAAAACTCTAAAAAATATTACCATCTACGTCGCGAGGTTCGACAAAAAACGAATCTTAGAAAGAAATTATACATTTTTCGATCTCAAACCCGAATTGAGTCCAACAATTTTTATCACAAACATTTCAAAAGTCGTTCTCGATTACTGTAAAGACTCCCCTTGTATTCATGGAAGGAATTTCAGTATTATCAGGTCTATCAGTAGATGATGTCAAGATAATTCTAAAATTTGATACACAAATGTTCAGAACAAGTTTTTTTGTCAGATCCGAAAATCCAGAATCGATGGTTCTCAAGAAATCGTACCCAATACTGAGCAGGTTTAAAGAGCTGGAATTATTTGACGATATCTTGGATCAAATTGGTCTACACATACGCACTAACACGGGAATTTTAGTTGAGGTTTGTTTATCTAATTCTGGGCTAAATCACAATACTCTTTCGAAGATTTTCGATTTGAATTCAAATTGATCAGATCTTATGCTTCCGATAATGCAAAGGAAAACATTCATAAATACTTTGAATTTTTTTAACTATCGTGCGATGGATTAATATTTTATAGGGAGATGGCAAGGTAGGCAAGTCTCGAATACTGGATGCCTTTGCCGTTAATGCGAAAGCAAGAAAAATGAGACTAGTGAAACTTGTTCTTCATAAATCATATGCTGCAAAACCGTATGCTGTCATTTACGAAGTCTTAATACAGGTGTGTACTTTTTTAATGGGATCGAAGTCGGCTTTCTGAATTTTTCCATTATCTATCCAAAAGTTTTGCACTTTCTTTACAAGCATTTGAACTTATTAATACTTTTCATTGATTATCTACATGAAATTTTCACTAGATTTTGAATGCAGAGGAGTGCAGAACTATCGAAGAAATAGAGAGGATCGTTTCAAATAAACTTTGTAACATTATCCATTCAAACGAGTTGTGTTACATGAACAGAATTCTTAGAGTCCGTTTCAAACTATCGCAACAGTATATAATGGACTCTGATTGGAACAGACATCAAAAATCTATAAATATTTTTGACAAGATTATCAGATTAGTTGAGTAAAAGTCGTTTATTATCTTGATTCCCGTTTTCAAAAACTCGATACGAAAACTGGAATCATTCTGGAGAAAGAACTTTTTTCAAGGACGAACTTGAGAATGACTTTGGGATTTTTTTCCAGAATGGTGATCAAATATGTATACTTCTCGACAATTCTCATTACATGGATTACATGTCATGGAAATTTTTGTCACATTCTATGACGTACAAAAATATTGTATTAGCCATGACAATTTTAAAAGCTCAATCTTGGCAAGATCTATCTCGAGTTGAGTCAGATATCTTCAATGACGAACGTTTACTTCTGGCTCCGTTGGAAGGATTGGATCCTGGTAGCTTGACGGCTCTGATGTGCCAGTTTTTGAGCGTTCAAGCTATATCGACCGAACTCCATGAGTAATTTACTCCAACTTTACATATCTGATTGAGAATAGTTTCAGAATTGTTCAAAAGAGAAATCTAGCTCACTTTGTTAACGTCAACTTGGGTTACTTTGGAACAGGGGGGTAACTTTGGGACAACCCACGAAAGAGTCATAATCACGCACAATCAGCAAGGTAAATAATCCTGAGGCTTTGTTACCTGTTCTCCCTACTTGGGGCACGCATGAGCAATGTTTTGCACCGGTGCAAGGCCCTTCATCAGTTGTGAGTTCGTGTATAAACAAACTTCTGCGAGAGTATGTTCCCAACTTGAAAAACCGTCTTTCGGACAAATGGGTAAGGTAACAATCTTTGCAGAGTGACTCCAAGGTAACTGAGCTAGATTTCACTTGTCTGTACAGATATCTGAACGAATCCATCATTACACTGGTGTACTTTCACCCAGTTTCAATTTTGTAGCAGAAAAACTAAAAAGTATGTGTTTTCTTCTGTAAGCTGGGGTGGTAACTTTGGGACACGATTTGAGCACCCATAACTCTGACCAAGGATGTCCAAATATACTTCTATAACTGTCAATCAAGAACTGGGGTTGTAAGCTTTCGATTGACCACAGACACAATGCAATTCTGATGCGACTGGTGCGAGATATACAGGTTACAAGAGTTTCAAGGAGAACCATGCGATTTTTGTCCCAAAGTTACCCCAGTTGATGATGGCCGTGGAATTCCCTATATGATGTATGCTGTCCCAAAGTTATCCCAAACCGGTTTGACTTTTGGACACGACTTTGAGCGCTCATATCTCCAACCAGAGATATCCAAATGCACTTCATAAATACCACAATCAAAAGCTGAAGCTGTGAGATTTCGATTGACTACACATACAATGCGCTTCTGGTATATAAGACGTACAAGCTTCACGAGTTTGAAGGGAAAAAATGCGATTTTTGTCCCAAAGTTACCCAATTTGACGGTATGAATTGAACAATAAATTATGATTTCTACTGTGAGCTGATTTTGTTGCTCCGTGTCAGTAGGAAATCATTCAGCTTCGATAAAATGAATCTCATGTTTCCTCACAAGCCTTCAAAGATATTATCTCGAATAAAGTACTCGCGAAACATACAACATTTTACTGGCAAACCATGTAAAAATAAATCCGGAAAATTTACTCTAGAAGCCAATTGGACTTTATTATAATAACTGTTCTTCAAACTGATCGACCGATGTATACGTCTTTTCAGTTTCTTGCTCGACTCAAAAATAACTCATCCAGGATGGTTTGAATTGTTTGTATCTTCGATGATTGTTTGCGGTGCCTTGGATTTCAAATATTTGACGCCAGAAGAGATATCAAGTTATGAACTGATATTTCCTGATCTAATATCAGTAACAAGAATTTCCGCAGATTTTCTTCCAGAAGAAGTGGCGCCACCTTTACCTTGGAAAAAGAGGCATAAAATACTGATTTGTATTACGAATGAAAAATTCTCAACTGTTGAACCTTTCAAGACCCTAGATCTTCATTGTAAGTCATTCAGATTTATGCCTAATAATTTCAATTAAAAAGATTAGTTACATTGTCTGTCTGAAAATCCTTCATCAAGTTACTCAGATCATTTATTTTTCATATCTTTAGTCTTTTTTCCAAGACTCATTCCATTCAATTGATTTTAGAAATGTTAATCAACTTAGCAATGGATATTTCAAGTTTCCATAACAAGAGTTTAACCTGGTGGTGTACAGCTCTTGTTTCAGAACTTTTTTCACGGCTCTCTGGTTATGAACAAGATATCGTGTGCTGTGCATCAGTGGTTGGTAAAGTATTTTCGCGTTCAATGATAGAAACTATGATACGAAATCATAGCCCCATGAAGACATCTGCGGGTGAGTTCATCAACACTCAACATTTATTATCTGATCTTATAGCAAATTTCTGTAGCTTAAAATTTGTATTTCTTGCCAAAGGTGCGCAAAGCGCTTATTTTACACTGAGCCGTGAGGCCACGGAATTGGTTTTTTATTCTTTGAGAGAAAAAAAGTTTACCATGCTTGCATAGGTAGTTTTTGCGAAACATTCTGTATCCCTGACCCCGCAAACTTGCCTCGTAAATGAAAACTTTGTGGTTTTTTGAGGTGTGGCTGAAATTACGTTTTGGGACAGTTTTGTTGTAGTTCACTGAGAAAAATTACTCTGATAAAAATCAGTTACTGAATTTCAAAATTCATGCCTCCGATTTGTGTTACTTAGATTGCTAAATTTAATCCTTCGTTACAGCCGTGGAAAACTTGATGAGAGCCAGAATAGTCGAATGTGCCGCAATCCAGAGACAGAAGACAAAAATTGGTGACCTGGTTGTTTGCTCATTCAAACCGAGACAAACTTTTTCGGATATCCATCATGTAGTGAAATGTCGCTGTACAGTGCGGTGTAAGTTGATTCATTTTGATGTTGTCAAAAGTTTACTTTGGTGTTTTGTACTTGTTCTACTCCAGAACAAGTCTTTGAATATCTTGCATGAGTTGTCTCTAACGTAGACAACTTTTTAACTCGTATTATACTTAGATATACCTCCAGAAGAGCAACATCTATCACGATATGCCCACTGTAATTTTATGGAGTTCAAAAATTCAATTTTCCAAAAATGGGTCAATGAGAATATTCCAGACATCGAGAAGAAAAAATATCATGTAAAAATTGTGGAAGTATATAAAAAAGATGCAAGAAAGTGTACCGCTTGTGGCGGTGGATCATTTTTGAGAATTCCTGGCAGAGAAAAAACTGTAAGTTAATACCTATATTTTGCTTGAATTGATTTCATAGAGTTGCTATAAAATTTCTTCAAACTCTATCCTCATCGATATGATGTAACATAAAAAATAATTAAACTTCTCTAGAGAAAATTGATTCGATCAACGAATACGGGATTGTCGGCCAATAACACGAGACTCATGTCCGAAAATCCATTCACGAGAACTCCTTCAGTGGCAGTCAGTGAAAAAGAATCTGAAAGTGATGTAAAATCTGCGAGTCCTATGACAGGTGGCAGAGGATACTCAACAATGCGCTCCTCGTTCGAAACAACTGATTCTGAAGGTTTACGCATTAAAAATAATACTCTTATAGGGAGAGGTCGAACCTTGCGGGTCCTCGATTCATCTCAAACTTTGGGAATCATCTTGTTTTGGTGAGAAATGAAGGTATCTCAAAAGATTTAGTCCCATGGGCCTCTTTATTCTGAGATACAGCTGTGGAGATTAGTATTGTAAATATATCCTGATGTAATATGGACCTATATGTCCAATGCTAATTTCCACAGCTGTATCTCAGAATAAGAGACCTATTGGATTAAATCCTTTGAGATACCTTCATTCTTCACCAAAACAAGATGATTTCCCATAGTTAGAGACGAATCCACAAGACCCGCGAAGTTGGACCTCTTCTTGTAGATTATGGCATTGAAACAGAGTAACTTTGATGATGAAAAATTTTAGAAGTAGAAGAGGTGACATCACAGAAACGCAAAAGCAAACTAAAATTATGCAAAAAATCAAGAGTTCATCCAGTTACCTGTCAAGATGTAACTAAACCATACTTTCTTCACAATCTCGGATACGTTGATTTTCGAAATTGTCGCTGTCTTGGCATTATCGAGTGTGTTTTCTTAAAATTACAATTACACATCGAGTATGCAGGTAACTTTATTTCTACGTGAAAACTATCATTTATGACCATCAAAAAAAAAAAAAGATTGGTTCTATTAATTTTAGAGAATAACGAGACAATTGTTGAATTCATGATGGAATATGCAGCAGCTCTAATTAGCTATGGACAGCCTGGTTATGCTTTGAGATTTTTAGCTATAGCAGATGAGAGAAATGATGTATGTTTATCCAAAGTATTCGATATGTTACTCCGAAATATTTACTTACCTATACTATTCGTGTTTTGATTATAGTTCGTGGATACTCGTGATACATGGAAAAATCCATCACTGTATGGGAAAATTGTCAAAAAGAGTATGATTCTCTGCCTGAGAGGTAAGCACCATATTATCAGATCATTCATGTGAATAACTCGTTCACTATTTTTTCCTCGGGGAAGCAAAATATCGATTCCCAACAATTGCTAATTATTCTCTTACAATGCATCTAAAAAAATCTGAAAAAAACCTCAAAAATCTCTGCTAATACAAGAAATACAATAGATCATGAATCGGGAGTACATAAAATGACGAGGAAGAAAATGATAAAAAACGAAAATTTTACAAGATCCTAATTTTTATCATTTTTTTTTTGACACCATTCTGACCTCAGAATAGTATATTATGACACTGCACGTAGATGGGTAGTTTTGTACGAAGGACTGTTTATGACACGAGCGAAGCGAGTGTTATAAGTCCTTCGTAACAAAACTACCCATCTGCACGCAGTTTCATATGATATTTTATAGCACGAGAATCCAAAAATCATGTTCAAAGTTGCGATTTTTAGGTTAGAGTGCTATAAACATACTTTGCCATGGACAATTGTATATGGAATGGGTTAATTTTGTAGCGCCGATGGCGAAAGTTGGAGAAAATACGGTCCTAAATATAAATTTCTAAAATTCAGACGCTAATTCCTCCTCAAATTCTTAGACCCCCATCAATATTTTGAACTTTCCTGCAGGTAATGCATACATGAGGCTTGGTAACTATTCTCAAGCAAAAATAAACTATATCGAGGCAATGCTATTGTACAAGTACAACTTCAATTGCACGGATATTCTTACAAAATATAAAACTGCGTACGGACAAATGAAACAGAATATTCAATGGAGACTATTGTATCCCGAAACTGGTGAAAATACATTAAAGTATGAAAGAAAAATGGTTATGAGACAAAGTATCGCGTTATGTTTACGACATTTGGCAGAAATACTGATGGTGAGTTTTTTTCAATCATTATTGAATTTTACAATATGGATGATTATTAATCTTGAATTTTATTCAACGCTTCAAAGATGGATAATCATTTTCAAATGGCAAAGCTCACATCCCTCCAGAGTATTAGGTTTGGTTTTTCATCATACGATGCAAGCTGTTTCTATGATCAATGCAGATTATACATTTCGGCAGTTGATATTTATTCCCAGCTTGGAGAGTTAAAATTCTTGAATCATACAGAAAAGTATATATTGTTTGCGATACATCAGAAACGAGATTGGAATAATATCGAAGATATAGTTGCCTTGGCTCATGTTTATTCGTCCATCTTCAAAGTCAGGTACAGATTAATTTTCATTGTCACTTTTTAGAGAATCTATATCAAGAAAAAATGCATCTATTCTCATATCTTTGCCGGAAGTTCAAAATTTGTAAATCCACACGCATAATCCAAAATCTTATTTTTTGGAACCTGCATTCTCTCCCGATCCAAAAGTCACTAATATGAATCGATCTTATTGATAAATAAACAGTTTATTGCAAGGAGAGTTGACAAGAGCTGTACACTTTGGAAGAAAAGCCTTACGTATAGCCAAATCATTCAGCTTGATCAAATTGGAATATGATTTACTTCTATCGCTAGTTCAAGTAATGGTAAGAATCTCATTAACTGATCATAAAACCACTTTTTACCTTCTCAATAATAAAAATTCGTGATTGAAACTAACGATTCTTAAAGATGCACTTGAAACTGTTTTCTGAGGCTATGGACATGCTACAACAACTTCGAGGTGGCTCAAGCGAAGACATTGACAAATCCTCATTAACATGGTATTATGCTCTCTGTATGGATTTGATTTTGGATGCAGGAATTCTTGTTGAAACTTTTGAAAATTGTGCAGCTTATGCACAAAAAATTCTGGGTTGGTCTCCTCAATTATTATGATATATTAACATTTCCTTTAAAGTCCCTGGTAGAAATTCATCCTAATGTAACACATTATTAGCCATAAAATGGCCATTTTCAGCCAAAATTGGCCAAAAATAGCCATTTTATGTCTAATAATGCGTTACATCGAAGTAAATTTCTGTTATTTTGTATCATTTGCCATGCTAAAATTGATTGATTTTGGAAAAAAAATGCTAATTTTTCGCACAGTCGGTAGATCCGGTGCATATGTGTCACGTGACAGCAGAAGCCTGAGACGGTTACTTGCTGGACTTTGGATGTGGCAGTTGCGCAAGTAATCCATCAAATACTTCCAATTGACACATTTCGAGTTTTTTAGATTTTATTGAATGTTAGTCTAATATTCAAACGGCCCATTTTCAGGGGCGATCTAAAGACAACTGTTTTTGTGAGAAGTCTAGATTATTTCATGGACGATCTGAAACCTGAAGATTATTCTCAGATAATCACATTATGCAAGGTATACGTGATACGACAACACTTTAAACGGATTGGTTATCTTTTCATACTTGAGTCATAGAGTGCTTCTGTGTAAAATTCAAACGGTTGCTGCAACCATTTTTTAATAATACCAATACTTCTTTCGGTTTTGGGTATTGGAATATAATATCTTGCACAGTTTTTGACCTTAGAAAATTTCTCTTCACCAAAATAGGACCATAGTGACGATTCAATTGAAATACTCAACATTTAGGCTACCATACCTTAGTTTGCTCAAAACTCTAGACTGCTTCGACCAATGGAGATTTTCCAAAGAGCATTTGAGCAATATAATTCCAGAACCTATCGATTTGTTACGGATAAAATGTCTCTATAGGTCATTCTTTGAACTCCTAGCACTTGAAAAGTCTAAAAATCGCAATTTCATAACTTCCATGGGGTATACTTGGCTTTCTCGATTTTCATGGTGATGAATTACCAGCATCAAAATTCTCAGTCATCAATTTTTCTTCCTGAATCTTTCAATTACTTTTTTAGTTCGCAAGAAATCTCAAAAATACAAAAAATGCATTCTTACCACATGAAACTTTCCCATACCTTGTGACCTTGTTCACTGTGTTTGCCAAAACTGTAAGAAGTATAATATTTCAATACCCCGAACCGAAAAACTGGTATGAGAATTTTCAAAAAATGGTATAGTAAAAGCTATTTGAATTTTATCTGGACGGACTTATTAATGAAGTCTAATGATGACAAATGACAAATTATCGAAAATTTTGATGCATTTTGAAAATTCTTGCCATAGATTCTAGAGTGTCACCTTATTCTGTTGACAAGATGCATAAATATGAAAAGAGGAAACCAGATGGAGATCCTCATTGGCGACATCGAGTACTTGATGGACGTTATCAATGGAATTATCAAAATATCACCTTGTATCAAGCCATACTATTACATATTGAGAGCTCATTATTGCTTACTGCATGATCGTACATTTTTGATGAAGTCTTATTTATTCAGAGCAAAAAAATATGCCGAGAAAGAAGAAAATCTTATGGCATTGGCTTGGATAAATCACAATAAAAACGTAAGTACATCATTAGTTAACTTTTTCAAAATATTTGTGACGAATACGGGTGTGTGGAAAATGAAGTATTCTTAGGCTTATTAGAAATACATTTATTTGATTTGCATAATAACTTACATAAAATAAATTAAAGTATATAGTAACTATAATACAAAATTGGAACAATTTACACGGTGAAGAGTATATATTGATTGATTTTTATTCCTCCATAGACTTGGGAAGCTGTGAATTACAATAACATGGCTCGTTACTGGGAAGAGAATATGAATTATAGACTCACTTTAGCGTGGCAAGATGTCGATATATTTGAACTCGACGATTGGTCTAATTTGCTATATTCCCTCCCTATTCCTGATTCACACATCTAATGTATGTACTGTATAAAAAAGAAGATATTCATAAGTTGTCTTAGAATATGAATTCAAATTCAATTGTATAATTTGTTATTACGCGTTTCTACTGTATAGATAGAATAAAAAAACACTGAAACTTCACTGATGATGACGGATAAATACTTTTCGAATTATTGATTATTCAATTCGATTTTCAACTATGCATCAAAAAGTTAAACAATGCAACGCTTCGAAAAAAATTTTGTACGGATTAACAAGGATTGCTGCGACGTCAATTTTCATGCAATAAATTGCGCGACTTTGAAAATTTTCAAACAATGATTTTGATAAAAAATCACAAGTCTCTTAAACACAATATGAATGCAAAAATATTTCCGATATGCTCAGTAAGCTGGAAGTATCCGTTCGTCAATCAAATTCATACACTGTATTGCCAAGTTGGGCTACTAGTATAACTATTACAAGGGTACAATCGTCAAGATTGTGAAAAAACTTACGATAATATTTACAAATAGCATGGAAGGTAGGAAATTCTAATTAGAAAAAAGACAACTTTATTCAATAAGTCTTGGCAGGAAAAGGCTTAAATTTTCGTTCTGAATTTTTTCCTAAGTCAATGGCTTGTCTTTCATTTTCAAGTCAATCATCTAATTCGTTGAATACCATTGTCGTTGATTCTATTCTAACGTCTTTGTTCAACAAGAATTTCAAGTGTTACGAATAGTAAGGATTTTCAAGTGCTTTGTATAATTTTTCAGTCTTTCACTATTCCACATACATGAAATCGTGATTGAATCAACATGTTTGCCAGTGAAGGCTTTTTATAAGTGAGTATAAACTCTGATAATATAATGATGAAAAAATTATGTATGAGTTGTGATAGAAGTACGAATTGATAATTAAATCATTGATATCCCAGACAAAATATAATGAAACTGAGTAATGATGTGATGCATAAATAAGAAGCAAGACGATTTCTCGATTTCCAGAAGGAAAAATGAGAAATTACTTGTCACAAATCATGCAGAATATTTAGGTTGAAAGTCCGTAATCTTATCATTATTTTTCAAATTTCAAATTAATGATGTATCGTTCCAATTAAAAATACTACAAAAATGGCAGGAAAGCCCATCAAAAATCAAGATTTTCATTCAAAATCGTATTGAAGATTTTCTTTAAGGGCTCAAGTGTTTCAAAATCTACTATAAATTGATGGTTGAAGTGATGGAAAACACAATTGCACTTGTTTGAGGAACATTCCACTGTCACGATTACAAAAAGTATTTCGATGAAGTGGAAGTACTTGTAAAATATTTACAAATGAATATTTCAAATTATCAAGTGCTTCGTGTTGAAGATCTTTCCATAGAAAAATATCTGAGTATTATTAATCAAGGTATGTTATCTCCTACTTATCAAATAGTTCTTATCCTTGAATACAAGGACCATTTCCTACATATTAGGATAAATTTCATTGACTTTGTGTCAATGTTGGACATATCTCCAAAGAATTACAAATTTATGTACCAATGTCACCTTTCTAACGAGCATGCATTATAAAAATTCAAAAAAAAAAAAAAAAAATCACAACCATCAGTCAGTATAATATCTGTCAAAATGAGCTTATTTCCAAACCGAATTAGTAAATAATTCCTTCCGTTAATATAAATGTGGATATGGGTCTGAATAATATCAATTTCAACTTCCACACCTACTTGTCTTGCAACTACTATTAAATAGCGTAAACATTTTTACCCATAAAGCGCGCAGTTTGCAGCACAACTCAACAAGAGATTAAAATGTTTCTTGATTTGCGAACGATCTTTTGGATTTCCGACAACGGACCTTTGATTTAACTTGCTACCAAATCCATCGATTCCACAGAAATATTTGAAATACTCATAATTATCCATTCAATAACTCATATTCATCCAGACATTTCTCTAACATTCAACCAGATGACACAGAAGACAAAATTGGTAATTTTAGTCTCTTTGGGTACGCTAGACCCATTCCGATCTAATTAATTTCCACGCATTACTTTCTCAAAATAATTACGATTTGATATAATCTCAGGAATACATAGCGATCTACGAGAATGACACATCTCTTTGTAAAAATGATCAAGATGGATCATTTTCAGGAATCAACGATTCCTCTGCTGATCTTCATCATGCTGTACGCATTTTTTCTTTTGGAAAAAATCACTCACATATTATATATTCAATATAAAAAAGTAGTGAAATTTTCCTTTGCAGAGATAGGTAGATTTGCGTTCTAGTATTTTCATATCCAAAAATTTTTCAATAAAGTCAGATCTCATTCGTGTCCTTCGATATCGTTATCGATTCGACTGCTTCGGATTCCAGTTTTGCCTGTCCACGGATAGATGTCGGGACATGCTTGGCAAGTCTTCATGTATCTTACTCCGCTTTTGTGCCATAAGTTGCACACCTTTGGATTGTTGCACTTCTTTGGTCGATCCTGAATTTGAATAAAAAAAAATATTTTGAGTATTTTGGATGAAATTAAAGTGAAGTTTATGATTCTAATAATAGGAAGTGAGAATTTTGATTTGCAATGCACAGGGTCCTCCCAAATTTTGATCTAGTTTCTTGGAATAAACTTGATTTTCATTCATTTTTTAAATTCAGATTTTGGTGCAGATCCACTTTCCACATAATTAGTTTTATAAAATCGCAATCTTGAATATAAAATAATGAAAACTGTAATTTTCACCTAATTCGAGTCTAATTTCCACGTTCTTTTGATCCAAAATCTCTTACAAAATTTATATATACTTGGAGCTGTGAAAAAACTCCGAAGTATAACTCATATGAAATACCAGAAATATTTTTTGGAATTTCAAGAATATTGATTTGATCCTTTGACTAATATTCAACATTGTAAGAAAGTAGAAAGAATTTTTATACCTGGTAGTTACACCCGAATGGCTCAAATCTATCGAGAAGTGCGAGTGGCGTTGGATTTCTCACCCACTGGATGGCTTGCCAGTTGGTTATTATCCATACATCGTCCATTGCAACGATTGTATCGAGGAATGAGATGAATCCCTCCTTGTGATGAGGTTGAGTGAACCATGCAGCATGATAGAAAAGACCGAATGGTGCTCTGAAAATTTAAGATAGAGGTCCATTATTCATCTTGATTTTGACTAATCTCACAGATTTTTAGAGGATTAAACCTTCCATACGGAATAGCTACTATACGTGACAAACAAGATTCCAAATATTTCGTGATATTCTTTCGCAAAACACATAAAAAAATCTGAAAAACTCTAGATATTTTTCGAAAATTTGAAAGTCATAATTGTTTACGAAATCTATGAGGGGTCCATTTTTAATCCTCACGCATGGCATACTTCAAAATCCACGTTCTGAATGTCACTTGCGGCATTCCACCAGCCTCGAAAAAATTGAGCGTATCTTGGTTCATTTTGAAGTTGATCGAAGGATCTTTCGAAATCAGATTGAAAAAGTTGAGATTATTGACTTATGCGTTAGAATGAGAGGCTCCAAGAAAAAAGTACGTGCGGGGTCCCAGGGACTCGCATGTGCCATATAAGGGTGAAGAAAAAACATCAAAAATTTACAACTTGCTATAGTTTTAATTCTTTTTACGATTTTTGACACCGTAATCAATATTTCAAGAAAATGTTCCTAACACAAAAATGTCCGTTTTGAACGCAGGAATTTGATCCTGCAGTATGAATGGGTTAATTAAAGATTCTCAATGGTTAAGACTTCACTTCTGTAAGCCCTGTTTTTGCACGACTATCTCGGGCCCTATAGAGTCCGTGGGTTACCGAGCGAAGCGAGGGAAATTAACTCTTCGATCCCGGAATACATATCTGTACGAATACCGAGTACAAATATTTTTTTCATTCCGAAGGCCCCAAATTATCCTTGCAGACATCGATTTTGGGCCAGAAGGATGGAAAGAATATTTGATCAAGATTATGGAAAACTTACCGGTTGGTGGTGTAATGTCTCTCAAAGTTCTTGATCAGCATCTTATAAACTCCATCAGCAGTTGGTGGATTACTGCAGGCATCACCCATAGAACATCTTCCTCCATTCAAATCTTGCCACATAACCATAGGGACTTCCCAAAGTCCAGGATACGATCTCGTTGGACAAGGTGGAATCATGCAGTCGTGGAATAATTTATAATCGAGTGTGTAGGGCCAACTTGGAGGTCTGTTTTCATAAATTGGCATCGATGAGTCGTAAGTAAAGTTGGTATCCCACAGCATTTTGAACATGTTGTTGCCTCCCACCTGTAATTAGAATAAAATTTTATTTCATTCGTGATTTATTATTTTGAGAATGTTTTTGATAGAGTTTGAGGAAAAAGGGCGGTAATTTTGGAATTTTCTCAAAGACAAAAGTCGCACTTTTTTGGCTTATATCTTTTTATTTGGCGTAGGTAGCTTAGTATGCGTTGAATTGCACGCAATCATTGCTGGCGGTCTATCTGTTGTAACAATGAATCGTTTGAGTTTTCTCGATGAAATCCACGTGGCCTATTATCCTGTGCGGCGTGCAGCATAGTTTCAAAACAATGTGGGGGTGTTACATTGACGACTATCAGATAGATTTTTTTGTGTTGTTTTCTTTGATCTTTGCGTCTAATTTTTTTTTGCGCTTAATTGGTTTGATGCTCTAGTTGTTGTTGCGGTATTTCAGCAATAATATTACGGAATTTGAAAGTTCTGCATGGAGAGTGGATCATTCCATACTTATTCATCCCTCGCTACAGATTTTTGACTTTTTTCAAAATAGGTATTCGGAATCAAATATTCTATGTATTACTGTAATTCAAAGCACTTAGAATTGAAGATGAACAACTAATGGACATAAATATGGTGTGATTTTTGAGTGATTACTTATTCGTTATGGATTTTGGAAAATTTAATTTTCAGTCTCATGAAAGCTATAGAGCTTCTGGCTATCGCTTCCATAAGTATAGATATACTTAGAAAGGAATCATTTCCAAGTTTCTACGAATAATTACCAAATTTTTTCCTGCGAACGAAAAAAAATTTCTACTAAATCTACATTATTTCATTCATTAAATTATTTGAGCCTAGTAAACTCTTTGAAATCAGCATAGAGATAGAAGTAATATGACTATTGGTTTCATCAGATTTGCAACAACCGGATAAAATTATGGTGAAACGGCATCCTTTTTTGCGCTACCGTGTCGAGCAATGCTTTTGCGATCCATAAATTTTTCGCACGCCCACGATATTGCGCTCGGCAATCTTATACATCGCATCCAATATGGAAAATCGACGGCAACATCTTCGGAATCACTCCCCCACAATATAATGTCTGTCACGCTTACATACACACACAAAATCTTATTTCTTCAAAACAAAGTTGCAATTCCAAGTGTACTTATTCGAAGCCGATCGCGTCTGGTAAAAGTACTTGCAAAATACCTCAATGTACCATCACATATCACTAAGTAGTATGTACATCGTTTGGCCAATTTTCAACACCCGTAAGGTTATATATACTAGTCTATCTCCTCAGCATTGAATCGTCTTAAGAAATGCTGCTCAATATAGGTATATGTATATAGACATTTAAACATGAATTTGCACGAGCAAGAATCCCTCCAGGCGTGACTATCATATTTGTAATATTCTAGACTCTACTTATATATAGATATATTGTGTCGAGATGTATAAAAGAGTTCATCAGGTGGAGAAGCCCCGATTACGTTTTCTATTTTCGATTTTTCGCCGATGGCGTATACATACTTACTTATAGTGCGTCAAGTCAAAGTTACCCTGAGGCTTTTCACGTTGATGCGCATCGTTGGCTTTCGTGTTATTTTTTTTTCACGCCAAGAGTAATTACAGTCTCTTGGCGAATGTGTGCGAACATTATTGCGAATTGCCATGATGATGTACGCGCATAAGAGGATCAAACTTTGAGATATACCATGTATATTCAGTGGACATTATGATGTTATATCGCAGAAGATTTTACGTGCAAATAGGGTTGTATGCCTGATCTGATGCGTTGGCGAGCGCTTTTGAGATTATATTACTCATGATGCAGTGAGATGATAGTTTTTATAGGTGACGACGATGTCTGGGAGAATTTGAATTCATATGGATTTATTTCGTGATCATATATTTCCGCATCAGAATATACAATTGCATAATTTGAATCTGCGCTGGTCCTCAGAACTAGTTTCAAAACATGTGAAATTTAAGCTGATCAGATGATATTTCTTTGATATGCTTTACATTGTGCTCTCAATGCAGGATGGGGTATACTTTAGATAAAATGACCATGATTTTGGGGTTACTTTCGCTTGAAAGGAAATACTGCAAAGTTATTGTATATAATCAACGAGTATGATCGATCTTGAGTCTTGAATCCTCCAATTTTCTTAAGGGTTTTTTCAGAACTCACTCTAGTAAATGACCATCAAAGTGGTCTGCGCGATGAACACGGTCGGTGTGAAATTTTGAAATATAAAATGAATTTTCCCAATTTTTGTTCGTCGGATATTCAAAAGCTAGCGTCATTGCCTCTCTCGCTACCGCTCGTTTGGCTTGTAAATGTTCTTGATAAATTAGAGGCTGATCAAATGCCCTTGTAGTTCGACAACGATATTTGCAGAATGATGTGTAATGATCGACTGATGATATTGAAAAGAGGTTTCTTATGAAGATTGAAAAGATGTCATATTGTCAATCTGTTAGTTGATCAGTCCAGTTACATCCATAATCCACACAGCCACGTTATATATTTTAGCCAGATCAGACCGAATTAGACCGATCCAGACTGAACTAGAGAGAGATACAGCGAAGTAGACTGTACTATTAGACTGCACTAGATCAAGCTAGACCGAACTATACTGAACTAGACTGGATTACCAAACTAGACCTAAGTAGACCGAACCAGACCGAACTAGACCGAACTAGACCCAGGTAGACCGAAGTAGACTGAAGTAGACTGGATTAGGCCGAATTAGACCGAATTAGGCCAAAGTAGACCGAACTAGACAGAGCTACACCGAAGTAGACTGAACTAGAGTGGATTAGGCCGAAGTAGGGCATAGTTAGACTGGAATGGACCACACTAGACCTAATTAGAACAAAGTAGACCGAGCTAGACCGAAGTAGACTGAACTAGAGTGGATTAGGCCGAAGTAAGGTGCAGTTAGACTGGAGTAGATCAAACTAGACCTAATTAGACTGTACTAGACCGAGCTAGGCCGAAAAAGTATACTGAACTAAACTGGATTATGTCGAAGCAGCCCGAAGTTAGAATGAAATAGATCAAACTAGACCTAAGTAGACCGAACCAGACCGAACTAGACCGAACCAGACCGAGATAGACCGAAGTAAACTGAAGTAGACTAGATTGGGCCGAATTAGACCAAACTAGACCGAAGTAGACTGAACTAGACTGGATTAGGCTGAATTTGATGAAACTAGTCCGAGGTAGACTGAAGTGGATTGAAAAATGTCAACTTATTAGACGATAGTCGAAGTTACTTTTTGCATTTGTATTGCATCCGAGCTATCTGTACTTTGATCATCTCACTCGAATATTTCACATGGGATGGAGTTACTCATAAAATTCTATGTTCTATTGGGTCCAATACTTCTATCAGAAACCGCAAAAACATGAATTTCGTAACGCTTCTAGGTAGAGAAAATAACATAAATTAGTGTCTACATTACTCACCGACAAGAAAGGTGCTCTCATTCCTCTAACATCTTCAAGCTTCACACCTCCATATGCAGACAGAATTTCTCTCTGTCCGGCCACCTCTCGGGCCCATTTTCGTGTCGAGAATTGTTCTCCAAAGCTGTGCCTATACAATTCACGTTGGGAATAAAAATCAGTATCAATAAATTGAAACAATCACTATGGTCTAGAACATAATATAGATATCCCCCGTTCACGCAGGAAGAAATTCAGCAAAGTAAAGCAAGCTGCAGGCAAGGTTTATTTTGACCAAAATCTATACAACGCATACTTGTATCAAATGTATGTACGTGTGCATAGATAGTTGTATCATAGTTCGGTAGTACCATATCTAGTTTATAGCTATAACCTTAAATAATGGCACAAGGGAAGTTTGAATGTTCTCCGATTTGGTGCAAGTTTGACCACTTTTGCAAAGCAAAGTTACCCATGAGCAGAACTATCGGCAATGATAACGGCGGAAACTGGTTCGGTGGCTATTATATCGAATGCACCTTATTTCACTAATCGAAATAAGAATTTTTTCGTTCAATTGTTTGAACAATTTTGGACATAGAATTCCGAAGAAATAAAATCTTACCGAGGCAGAATACTTCACAAGAATGCTTTGAAATTTTATAGTCGCCCAGCTACAATCTAGCACATTACGGCCGTCTACGCGGCCTTGACGGCCGCGTAAACGGCTCGCAACGTGCTAGATTGTAGCTGGACGACTATAAAAAAATGTATGTACCTCGTGCCGCAATCGCGGCTTTCCATGACTCGGGCTGCAAACAAGTTTGCAGCCCTCGTCATGGAAATTCCGCGATTGCGGCACTCGGGTACATAATATACTATTATTAGTGCATGCGCAAATAAGGTGAATTCAATGCGCGGGCGACCGCATAATAAGTCATCAGCTTGTGCAGCAAAACGTACGATGTATCAATCGCTTACTTTGAAGCGAATGCATGGTGAGCGTGAGTATCTATACGTTACACTGAGGGCACCGCTCTTGAGTAATTTAAGCGCGACACATGTATATGGACGTAACATCATTTAGGTATGCTCTAAGACGGCCGACTAATGAGGCTAATCTATTTGATTGATCTGAGATTCAGATTCGCTCAGAATTACACATGTTCTTATGATATATATTTTTTTCAAATCACAAATACTTCTCTTCTACAGTGATTGACTCATATGTAACTCATGTTTCAAGATGATATGTAAGCATGTTGATATGATTGTGGATGACAATTTCGAATTTAGAAACTCAATTTCCAAATTTGTTTGGCGTAATGCTTAAAAATTCATGTGAACATGGCCAGATTTGACATTCCCTTCCATATGAGCTTGTAAGATGTGCTCGAGAATCTATTTTGAAATACGGACTGATGCACGGAAAGAAAATAATATTTGTGATTAACGTGACTGCGCCGACTTTTTATGCAATTATTACACAGTGCGACCTTTGTAAACCAAAAATTGATAGTACTAATTTGGAAGCTTGTAAAAGTTGCGAAGTGATTCAGGCTCAAAATGAGTGACCCGCGCTTTCATCTCGGATTTCATGTTTGAATTGTGTTTTTCTGATGAGTACACCGCGATCAAAAGAGTACTTCGATAAGCAGAGATTGTCGACATTTATTTACGTTTTATCAAAAAGTATACATAAACACTTTGATACACGGGAGTGACACCTACTTCACGCATCACAATGATGATTGCGACCCTCACCTGCGGCTCGGACCGAAAACCCATCGCTCATACGCGAAAAAAATTTTTACACCTGTGCATCGAAATGTACTCATTTTGACGTACTGTATGTAAAAGTGTCTTTTGCGCTCAAATTTTCACTAACTTCCTCTTTCATCACCGTTTTCGGGAAAATAACATGCCATTGCTTGGCTGTAAAACGTGTATTTTGTACCCCGTGATAATTTTGACCCTTGCTTCGGCATGATGTTACGGGGTAAAAATCATTCATTGACGATTTGAGATCCAACTTTTGCGCCCTTTGTGTATCGTTATCTATTTCAAATTCATGTCCATGATCATTTATCAATCACCAAAAACTGGTTGTGTAACTTTGAATCTGCATCGAATGACTTTCAAGCTCATTTACAGGTTCAAAGTACTAATATTTACTTGCATATTGCAGAATCAATTCTAATTGTATCATTACAAGCTTGTGCGGAAAAGAAAAAAACAAAAAAAAAAATTTCGGGAAGCCAACTACCAAAAACTCGAAGAGTTGCAATTATTTTGACATTCATGCACATTAAAATATTTTATCGATACTGGCTCTTGTTCTTTTTCGTATGATTTTTTTAAACGTCAAATTTGGCTATACTGGATCTTCAAATATCAAGCACGTGTTTCATCTCGTCTCGAGAATGAGGCGCGTAAAATTTTGATTGAGGCATGTTATTGATGCTCGCTCGAATAATAACATCTCGTTATGAATATGGATTGGCAGAAAACCAGAATCGAGATGTTATATTGTAGGCAGATTCAAGAAGTTTGCAATCTTGTATCTGATGGGCATATACATCAAGAAATTTGAACGTAATATTGCAAGTGCTTTCTTTCGGCTTTTTCTCCGTTCTCAGCTCATGATGAAGCAATTTCGCATGAAATATTTCAATGATAACTTTTTTGATGTTCAACAATATTCTTAAATGAATTCATATGAAACGGAATTCCAGAAAATTTTTCCTCTCATGACAACTTTTTGAATCACTGAGTGACAGACATTGACTTTATTCTTTTTTTTGGCACTCTTGATGAGATTTCGTGGAGCTAAGTTCTTTCTACAAAGGTAATGAAACGAATAGCAGTAAGATACGGCGATTTTTACCATCCTGAAGGTAAAAATAAATTATATGAAATACCCGAATAATTTGGGTTTGAATTGCTGGCAAAAATTCTATTCGGTGAATTATACTCTACACTTACATAACCTTTCATTTTCGTTTTCCAACTAATAAAAAAAGTCACTGATACATGCAGGTTCTAGTGGAAACTAGAAAAAAATTATCATCAAACTATATTTTCAGCAAAACTCTCCCAGGCTAGCAAATTCTTCTGTTATCAATTATTTTCTTCCAGTACTTCAGACATGTCCCTATCTGATGTAATATCCCAAAATGTCCTTTTTTTTTAAAACTCAACAGAGACATATACACCTAGTTGCTGAGGATTTAAAGATCCTCAGAGCCATAAATGCGAATCTGCGTGGCAAAGCCAACCCTCGTTTCTGGCTCAAGCCAGAAAAACGGAAAAATGTCTTTTTCACACCGATTTTCCACTTTCGCGCTCAGTTTGTCGAAAAATACAGTTCAATACACGGGTGTGAAACCTATTTTTCCACCCTTGTATCTAAATGTATTGTTACTTTGTCACAATGTTAAATGGTTAGATACATATATAGCTGTGAGAAAGAAGCGTGCACACTTATAAAAAATCCAGGGTGCTTACAGAATTTCAGCTCTAAAAACACATACAAAAGTGCAAAAACAACGATATCATGCATGCAAAATTGTGATACAGATCTAAATAAATAAAAAAAAAAAAAATGATTAGACTCACACAAACTAATTTAATGAACAAGAATGAATGAACTCATGCATAGGGATGACAAAAGCGATGAATACTCACGATACGGTATGAGATGCAATTTCATGACCACCAGCATATAAATTCTGCACTTGGCTGTAATCGGTCCATTCATGTGATACGTAGAATGTTGCACTTATAGGGCATCCATTTGGGTTATTTCTACCCTTTTCAAATAGATCAGCGTACAGACCCTTGTTCAAATCATTGACAGAATCATCAAATGTCAGCAACACAATCTGGGGTACCTCCTCTGGTAGATAATCTCCTATTTGTCCATCGTCATCAATTGTTTTTTTTTTTTTTTTTCAAATTTCGTCCCAAAATGAATCGTTCGTGAAGTGACGTAGTTTTTTTTTTTTTTTTTTTTTTAAAGTGTAAAAAAGTCGGTGTCCGGTATAGTCGTGATAGACAGTGCGTACGTGATGTTTGTGATAGTGATGTAAAGTGGATTGTGGTAAGAAAAAACATAAAATATTATGCGTTAGTATGATACTGGCAACTTTTCTTTCTTTTTTTTATTAGTTTTTATGGTGATAAAACGAGAGCACACATTCATGCACACACATATATATTGAATTATATTTATAAATGTACGAGTAGATGTACATGTATGATAAATGATGCTTGAATAGGATATCTTCACGCATGATTTTGCTTTTGGATGAAGAGAAAATGAGTATGATGATCTTTCTCCTTTTTTGAGAGAATGCGCGCGCATCAAAGAGCTCAATCCACGAATTTTAGAGAAATGGGGAATAATGGGTGAAACTCTTATGAGGTTTTGGTGTTATACGAGTTTTTTTTTCTTTTTTTCAAAGATGATGCTCACGGTACGCATTCAAAGCGCCAAAAGTTCCGCAAGGAAGTTTCGCTATGTAAGTAAGTGCCTCGGACGTGGCTGGATTTATTCAAATGCTTGGATATATGTCTTTTGAATTTGGTTGGCTACTATACGAGACATAATCGTGTAACAACACTTTCCCATCACTTTTTTTTTGTACTCGTGATGCATGTGCATGCGTAAATCTCACTTTCAATTGCGTTTGTTGAATCTTTTATTCGCAATGTATTCCATGCGAATCTCGTCAAAAATAGCATTGCACATGAAGCAATGAAAAATTTTCCAGTGTATTGTAAGATTCTGCAGGAAGCCCAAGAATTTTCTAACTCCTTCTTGAGAATGAATCCAACCATGCGAATCATCATAATTTTATGACAAAATGTGTACAGAAAAAAATATCGAAGAATTTGATAAAACTGCCGAAAGTTCTGGAATTTTTGTCATCTTAACAACTTAAAAATTTCATTTGATATTGGTTCTTTACCTATTGTCTACGTCATCTTGTGGTGAAATGATTGGAAAATTGCCAATAATAAAATTTTAAAAACAAAGAGGAAGGAAGCCAATAATGACGCCCCCTGGAAACTATTTTTCTGCTGATTAAAAAAAAGTTTCATCGAAATCGGTGAAAAATTGAGCCCAAAAACTTGTGGGAAAATTTTCCAGTGTTGTTAAATTTTTTTTATGCAACTCTTTCAGCTCAATTCTGCACAGGTCTCGATGAAAATATTTTCAAATTCTCAGAAGAATAATTCGCGGTCGGAGGTACTATTGGTTTCCTTCTTTTTGTTTTTGAAAATTGTGATTGGAGTATACGAATTTAACCGCTATAGAGGCGCCAACGTCGCTTTTCAAAAAGAGCATTTCTAAGAAATTTGTGATCTTTTCTCCCTCACTTCCATGTAGCGCTGTGACTATGATTTTCATTGGCAAAAATAATAATTATATGGAAGTTGAATTGTTTTTGCACCATATGACCAATTTGAGCTTATAATGGTAAAAAGATGATCTTGCAATCGTATTGAAAAATGATACCATGATATTTGTCGTCACCACGACGCAAAATTTTCTCAATTTCCTCTGAATTCTATAAATATGAAATAAAAATGAACGAATGCTCTCAGAATCTTATACTTGTAAAGAGATCAACAATGTATAACTAAAGGGGCGTTACAGTACGAAATTACTCGATGAATTCATTTATAACTTTCAAAATTTTTTTTCTAACGTTACGATTGGCTTGAAATACTGGATTAATCTGTTAACAGTACACGGATATCATGATTAAGAAGTCAATCATAATTGTATACATTGGGGAGTTCGGATATACCATTGAGCTTTATATCTAGTAGATATATGTATATGGATAGTTCTTATAATTTGAAAGAGGTAAAGAAGACATAATCGAGTTTTACGGTGATTAATAGCTCCTTGATCAGATAATTCCGAAACTGATAGACGAGAGGCACAAAAAAAAAAAGAAGAAGAGGAAAACGGTAAATAAATTGCCGCATCCACGAGTGAAAGTATAGCCCGCTGTACAGTGTTTGATTGCAACTGCACGAGAATCATGATCTAAAGACGATCGATTGCCATTTCAACTTGAAATCACCATCGGATCGAACTTAACTTTTTCGCGAAATCCGCGGATGTTCTGATACTATAAGTAGTGAAGATTTAGAACGTGATTTCTTGAATTTTGTCAGATCGCCGACCTGAATTAGCAAAATGAAATTGACCTTGAATTTTTTAAAAAATCTATTCAATTAGGAAATGTTTCAATAAGTTTCTAGATATTGAGTCAAATTTTCTAAAAAGTTCGAGATTTTTAACGAAATTTTATGAAATCGATCTTGTGAAAAAAATCATGGTTTTAAATAAAGAATATACTGAGAGTGATGCATGAAATAAAGAATACCGATTTACAGCACGTACTAATACTGCATTTACCAGTACATCAGAAATGGGTTGAGTAGTTATAGAATGGAAACCCAATGCTTCCGTGACTCTATATAACAACCAAGGAATCATCATCGATGAAGAAATAATAACGTTCGGATTCATAACTGCGCAAGACCTCGCTACATCAACTCTGAGAAGCTAAAGTGCTTCGAAACCATTCACTTCATTCGGAAATATTACACTTCCGGAATCTCTTGCGTGCACAACGTAATATGCCCACTGTATGTACACTTTAAACATAGAGCAAATATGGTTTATTTTGTGGTAGCGAGTTTTGGATGCTCAATTTTCTGCATATGAGCATTATTACACGCACGATGGCCTATATGCTTCCGACTTTTGCCCCGATGATAATTATTGAACATGTGTGTGTGTTGACCGATCAGATCACGTTTTGCGCTTGGAGAATTTATATTTGGAGTCATACACGTGAAATTCAGATTTTTTTTCAAGCTACAGCGTGGGAGATTTACTATTGAGTTTGATTGAATTTCATTTTGAACGGGCTCACGAATTTAATTATCTGAAGATTTTTGAGCTTGTAGAAAGTGAAGGTGATCGATGGTTTGGTTAAGATCGAAAAAATTGTAGTTTATGAGATATTGAATTGCATATTGGTTCCCACATTAGCCTAATTAGCTTCATCATTATATCATACTGATCGTCTTGTATATTCAGTGCATCAAGTTCGACACTGAATATGGATAATTTGGGACCTGCAGTCCCAATATTGAATCCGGATATTAAGTAGATAAAAATAGGTAATTGAAAGTCTGATTATGAAAAAAATTGCACAAAATTAACACATAACACGTAGGGTTAGGTAAAAAATTTCCTCACAAATCAAGATACATGTTAGTCGACGATTTCTACTGATTAAGTATTCAAAAAATATCACAATTCCATTCAATTTTTCAGTCCCATTTCCTCTCTCTACATGTTGGACAATGGTAAAAATTGTTGACGCTCTTAATTTTTCCCTCGCGACAGACTTCATTATAATTCGACTAACGTCGAGTGGAAAAAAAAATAACCCCGGAGTCAATTCTGAAAATATTTAAATCGAGCTCACAACTTTTCTTCCCATAAATTGGCAATTGACTATTTAAAAGACTAGTACTGTACTAAAATTTTCCTAATATTTTTCTATCAAATTTTCAAAACCTTGCTTCCCTGCAACCCGCATAACTAATCGCTGAATTTCGACCTTCGATTCCAGGGATCACTTTAATAATTTTTTTTTTCTGTTCTGCACACTTACGAAACGGTATGCGAAGCCAATTCATGACCATCGGAGTATAAATTCTGAACTTGGCCATAATCGGTCCATTCGTGTGATACATAAAATGTTGCACTGATAGGGCAGCCATTTGGATTTCTTCTATCGTTCTCAAATAAATCCGAGTATAACTGCTTGTTGAGATCATTTATGGCGTCGTCGAAAGTTAACAGCACTATTTGAGGCGTTTCATCCGGACTAATACCACCTAAATAATGGATCATTATATGTGTGGTTCAGGAAGGACAGTTTGTTGTGAGTTGGAAGAACGGCACATTCGAGGGTACTCATTAGTATAATATGGCATCTTGCATTTTTTCTGACCCCCTCAAGTAAAGGTTGTGCATTTTAGAGCAATTCCAGTTGAACATGGTGCAATTTGAGAAAAAATTTTCCCATTTTGAGCAAATTGATCTAAACTTGATCGGCTTCAGAATGACTTCAAGCCGTCGAGCCCTAAATGACGTCATAACGACACACGTCTCCTGGTGCCCTGTGCTATTAGCATAGAAGAGTCCAAACTTTTATCCATCTAATGGACCAACTATTCAGAACCATCTCATCACTCATGTGGTGATTCGTTCTCTGATCTCGAGAAAATAGATTATAATTGTCTATTTATTGACGTAGAACGATTGCACCCTTTCTAAGTATCAGTCTATAGCATTCAGGTTAATCGCCACATATGACTTATGATTTGCTTCTGAACAATTGGTCCATCAGAAGAATAAAAGTTTGGACTCTTCTATGCTTATAGCATGGGGCATACCGAAATGTCTGTCGGTATAACGTCATGAGGGGCTCACTTGACCACTTGAAGTCATTCTGAAGTCGATCGACTTTGGAACAATTTGCTCAAGATGGGAAACTTTTTGCAAATTTTTCCTCAAATTGCACGTTATTCAAATGAAATTGCTCTAAAATGCATAAACTTTACTTAAAGGGGGCCAGTAAAAAATGCAAGATGCCTATTCATTAGTCTTATTCGAGGCTCAGAATTGAATAATTTTTATAATTTGAGGGATCAATTTCCTAAGTAGGAATTTTGTGGATTTTGACAATTCTATTTAGTTTCAGTTTAAGGAAATTCTATGTGGCTTAAAATTTTTGAGCTAATTTGAAAATATTTCACAAAATTCCACGAAACACACAACGGTTGATTTCTGGTGACGAGATCTGCGTATCACTTTAGTATCTCAAGGTTCATCCATAAATTACGTAGGGATATTATTAATCTTAATTACTCACGCGAAATGAACTTACTCTCCAACTAACGTGGTAGACGTTTGGCACGTTTCATTAGATTTGTTCAATTTTGGAAAACTAGGGCAGTTAGTAACAGGAAAAAATTAAAATAGTATAAATGTTTCCCAATTGGCGAAAGTTTCTTAGATTTCCTTGTAAACATTCTTCGATAAAATACGTTTTTTGAAGTAAAGCTTATGAGTAGTCTCAGAATTTATCGAAGAATTATGTCAAGGTTTGCAAATTTTACTCGCAAATTGATTTTGTTATAACAATAGATCTTGAACATACAATTGTAGTTTGATGTGGGTAAATATTTTCAAAAGTGGGCATTTTCATTTTTACCGATGATGGATTTTAGGCAATCGATTTTAACACGTTCACTGCGACGACGAAAATCGCGTTCGGGTCCTGTGTGCGATGGGCCCCACCGGTGGGGCCGATTTAATGGGATTTTGATCACCGCCGCACACAGAGTTGGAAACGTGGGCCCCACCGGTGGGGCCTATCGCAGTGAAGGTGTTATTAACTAAGGATTGATACAAGCGAGTAATCTTTTAAATCCCTTCCGCTGCTTAGATATGAGTCAAATACACAAAAAAAGGAGAGGGAGGGGGCTGAAAACCACAAATTTTCCTTTCACGTAATAATTCATGGATGACCCCTAAACTGCAAAGTGCATACTCGTCCCTAAAATATCTTCGAGATATCCTTACTTATCCTAGATTATTATTTTAATATCAAAAACACATTCACAACATTTCATTCTCAACAAAAATATGATTCATTACAGATTCAAATCGTATATTGCCACTGTCGGAGTCGAGTTCTATATATATATATTTATTAACCAAAGGTAGGGTATTAGGTAAAAAAAAAAAGTTGGCCTAGATTCAACGTGGATAACAGGTTCTCGATTATTGTCGGAACGTGCCGGTATGCTTATAAATGCACTTGGACACTCGTTTGCAGCAGGTGAAATTGTGTTTCTCAATAACCTGCATACTTCATGTTTTATACGTTCACAGGTAGCTTTTTTTTTTTTTACTGAACGACAATGAGATACATATAGAATATCTCATATCATGAGCATTGAGCATTACTTTTTATTTTAGAAGATGAGCTTTTTCATTCAAATGATCGTGTAATGGTGAACTCATTGTTAATTTAGTGCCAGTGCTGAGATTTGATTGGTTTTCATCTTTGACACGATTTCGATTTACAATCACAAATTTCCGGTTCCCCTCATATAAAAGTGAAACCCGACGAAATGTAATGTCAGCTGATGTTGATGTATTTTATCGGTACAAAAAAGTACGACAGGAGTCTCTCACTTTTCTTTTGATTCAAAGGGGGGACCACCAACTTGTTCATCGACTGTTTGAGATATATACATGATTCGATTTCACTAATAAAAACGTTCAACGAAAGCGTTGAAGACAAGTAGATAAGTCTTCATCAGGGCAATGAAAGAATTTCAATTTCGAGAATTGTGAATGATGCGTTCGAGTTTGATTCATCATTTGAGAGAGTTAATTACTCGGTATAGTTCATTTTTTGTTAGCGCCACTAAGTGTCTGTAGTCAATTTTAAAAATTTCTTTTTCGTAAATATTCTGAAATCTCGTTGAAAATGTGCCGGATTTCTTATTGACGATATAGTATGAGAGTTTGGTAAAGTACAGGTCATACTTTGAATTGATTTATTGAATAACATTTGTATGGCTTCAGACCATAATGGTATAATTTCCATTTTATGCTATCAAAAAGCTGTTTAGAGATTTTGGATGATCTTTTCATCACTACCCGGAAAAACTTCAATGGCCTAATCTGAAATAATAGCCCATTTGTCCGATGTAAAGATAATTTATTGACACTTTGAGCTCAGAAGTGTAAAAATCCTACGGATCATCAAAAAGTTTGTACGAGATAGTTAGGGCACGAGTCCTGAATTTTGAACGATTTACTCGAAAAATTACTCAAATAGTACATTATTGCTCTGGGCGCGTACGCCCAGTTCGGACAAATTATTTCTCGAGCGAAGCGAGGGAAATAAGTGCTCCGCGCCCGAAATGGGCCTGCGAGCACAGAGCAATAATGATTTTTCATCATGGGAACCCAAAAACCGCATTTGAATGCGGCATTTTTAGGTTAGGATGATGAAAAAAAATTAATTCGAAATGCGAAATTTAGGTTTTGCACCCTTGTTTGTATCGTAATCTGATATTGTTAGAATGTGTAATCATCGATGAAAACAGCTTCTCCAAAGTATCAAAGTAATTTTTCAAAAATCTGTAATGTATTGATAACATTTTGATCGTCTTAGCCCACCCATTTTGCCGTTTATTTGCAATAATTTTTCCATCAATTTCTGGAAACTTTGGAAATTTTCACATGTAGAAATTTTGCTCAATTTCTTACCAAATATCTTTGACTAATTTACAAAATGTAAGCCGCTTGACTCAGAGTCCTAACATTCTGATGATTGTACCTCAATTTCCACGTACCACCCATTATATACCTTTCTCATACTGCTTGGTCCGCGATTTTGAAAGTTCGAACGCGCTCTTATTTCGGTATGTACCCGCCCATTATATATACACATATATATATATATATATATATATATATATATATATATCTTGATCACTTATCGGCCAAAATACAACATCAGCAGCAGTTGATGATGAAAAGGGGCTTTCGTTACGTAATATACGCGAAAGTATAATAATGCCCGGAAAGTGCGCTGCGTGCACTTGCACCAATACAAAATTAAATCTATGTGTGTATAAGGCCCTCACGACGTGAGAAGGAAAGGTGTACAAAGCTGGGCCATATACATTGATCAAATGACAAATTTAATTGGCCAGCAGCAGTAGTAGTAAATGTAAGTAATAGTGAGGTTCTATGGACCATTGAATAACCCAGTCAAAATTCCTATACCCAATTTTTTTTTCGTTAATGGGAAGCATTGGGTGAATGTGTGTGTGTGTCCAAGTGCACCAACAAATGATAAAATGTACACCGATTTCATGTACTATATCGCACTTTGGTACTTGGGAAGTTTGCGTGGACAGTTGATCGTCGAGCTATAATATAATACTTTCGATTTCGTTGTATCGTATAAAACGCTTTGAGTTCCAGACGAGAGCGACGTTAATTAATGGGGCCTCCTCTCTCGATCTCTTATACACAGCTTATATTTATATATATCTACTGGTCAGTTTGGCTTTTTCATTGTTAAATCCCCTCCAAATTTTAATAGATCGCAATCTTCGGTTGGTGCAGGGTATAAGTAGATAGAGTATATATGTATATAGAAAGTGAGCAGTGAGAAGGAAATGTGCGGTATTATACGTGGCCGTGATGATGACGTTCGTATTTGGTATACTTACTCGCCTATATGTGGTTAGTGTTATTGCACAATCGCATAAACGCATTGAATTTGATTTGCACGAATAAGTGTGAGTGTAACTGTGCGAATAGAGCTTCCTATTCCGTCGTTGTGGCGAATAGGGAAAGTGGCGGCAATCGACCTTGCGCCATAATTGATCAGTGGTTGGATAAATTTTATTATGGAATGCTCCATGTAGGTATGTATAGACAATGTGGAAGTGATAGTTTTATGTAGTATTAGAGTATGGCATTTGCTTATCGTTTGATCATCAGGGATTCTTATTATTGATGATTTTTCAATGATTGGCTATTGTCTTACGATAAATCAGTTTTGTATTGGGTTATCATTTTTTTTTTTTTTTTTTTTTTTTTTATAGTGTTCTCTGCGTAAACAGAAATGTGAAAATGCTTGACAAAATTCAAATAACACTTAATGAAATGTTGACGGGAAAATGAATCTGAGTCATGCGACGAATCTGGAATGTAGTTACGAACGTTTTGAATAAAATAATTAGTTAATAAATAAACGCGGTTTTCAAAAAATTGTAGAAACAATCTGAAGTGATGACTTTTGAATTTTCTACGGATGATCCCCAAGGTCAGACCAATTCGACGTTATATCATCAAACTTTTTGTTCGAATTTAGGCGCACACACGGATGCGGGAATAGTATATTTTGCACCGAGTTCATGAGGTTGTAGCTCGCTTCTGAGCGTTTGGTTTTTGGCCCGAGCCGGAGGCGAGGGTTAAAGTGATCGCTCGGAAGCGGAGAACCTTATGTACGAGGCGCGAAAGTTATTTTTCGCAATCTTGTAGGCACCCAAACATCGGAAAATTGCAAAAAATCTTTCTTCTGCAATCATGTGCGTAAATTTAGTGCTAAAGACCATTTTTTCGGTGCGTAAGGCAAAACTTTACACACCTCAAATTGCAAAAAATATCGTACGAAACGACTTCGATACTTTATGCACTGTCGGAAACTTGACACACTCGAGTTCAGTTTCACCCTGGTGTGTTAAAATTTGCGGCAAAGCGTAAAGAATCGAAGTTGTTTCGTAATATACTATTGTTGTACTTTGAATCAATGATTTCTAAGATTTCAAAAAATCTTTGTCTCAAATCTGACTGCTTGAAAATATTTCACTTTTACCGAATTACCAAATGAGGTATTCGTTGACAGTGATCGTTCCTCGCCCTAGTTTCTAAAAGTGTTTCATCGTTTTCTTATCAAAAATTCATCGGATTATAAAATTGAAAAATAATCTTTTTTTAATTATGGACTGTAAGGTTGCGGTTACATGGAGACGAGAAGCCACGTTGGACCCAATGTCAGCAATTGAGTGCGACAAAGAGGTTAGAGTCCAAGATGGCCAGCTCATGTAACTGCAGCCTAACGTCATCAATCATTTTTATTATTATTATTATTATTATTATATTATACAATTCTATTCTACTCCACCGAATTGGGGTTTTCTCCGTTCTAGATCTAGTAATTTTTGGTCATGTCACGTGGCTTCCGATAATTGACTTCCGGTTTAGTCACTCATTTGATCTCGTGGGTGTGTTCGATCATGGGTGTTCCGAATACATGTTCAGAATTGGTAAGTGACATCAAGGTCAAACATGGCGGCTGCACGCCCCGAGCTTAACACGGGATTGTTGACAGCGCCATCTGCGGCGAGTCGTGAACTATATTGCCTGCCCCCAGAATTTAACATGGATGTCACTTCCCAATACATATTGTGTGAGTATTGCAATTACTCGCAGCACGGCGATGGTAAACGAGGAGTGACGAAATTTTAATCAAAACCACGTCTGACTGTTAGATTAATAAAGAAAATATAAATTGGTGCTGGACGGGGATCGACCCCGAGCTTTCCACGTGAAAGTGGAAGGTGAGGGTTATGGGTTATTTAGGAATTATCCACTTGACCACGGTGGTTACCATATCCCGCGTTTGATGTCTACTGCAGGTATAATGCGACCCCGCGACATAATTGCCGGCTAGTGGCGACTAAGGGTGATGACAGATGAAGCGCTACGCCACGATTTTGCGCCACGCCACGACGCTCTATCGCACGCCACGGGTCCAAGATTCATTCCAGTGAACCCGACCGTCGATGGATTTGATTCATTCTCATAATCCCATGACTAGTACTGTAACAATAAATCCAATCCATCGATGGTTCCGTTCGCTGGAATGAATTTTGGACCCGTGGCGTGCGATAGCGCGTCGTGACGTGGCGCAAAATTGTGGCGTAGCGCTTTATCTGTCATCACCCTAAGACACCCATAGCAGTTTTCAGGACTCTCAGTGCATACGCGTCTCTGCTCATGTATTGCATCGCATTCGTTGGAAATAAAAGCAAGGCGCAGTTCATAAAAGTGTATTTTAAAAATTTTTGTAACTCCTACTTATTCAGCTTTGGCTGACCAGGAGAGGTCATCACATGTGGATCTCGGATTTGGCTGGAATTTCGGAAATATCCTTCTTTTAGTGTCAAAATATGAAACCCAAAATTATGGACCCCAATGCCCTAACGTTTCCGAGCTACAGCCAAGGACATTTAGCCATGCAGGTATACCTATATATGTATAATTTCTAACATGGGCTTATATGGAAAATGCTATGGCATATAGATGTAGCTCGGCAGAGTTATTCTATAGGCTATTCTAAGCTATTTCCAAAGTTTCATCCAAATCCGTGATACGGATATGAAAATCTCTGCTGGTCAGAACACTAACATTGCAGGAATATTCAATCGTTCAATAGTTATTTAACATAAACCCTAATAGCCAGACTAATAGTTAAAGTTGTATTTCCATAATTCATGATGATTGTTAAAGCCTAAATAATTTTGGATATCATATTTTCGTGGTGGAAAAAAAAATTTTCATCATCCTAAGATAAAAATGTCGCTTCCAAACACAGCTCTATGGTTTTCATGATGGAAAACCATAACTGCTCGGGGCTTCAATCTTATTTCAGACGCGGAGAACTTATATCCTCCACTTTGCTCGGTAAATAAACTGAGTGTCCGCTCCCAGTGGAATATAATGTGTACTTACAATTAGTACGTACAATTGAACTTTCAGCAAAATCATGTAACCCGGAAGTGGAATATCCTGATAAATGCATATAAAATTGAATGAGCTTATTCCCCAATTCAGAAGAATATTACCTATCAAAATCCCAACAAGACCGTACCGACCTTACCGTATAAATTACCGCGCACGCGCAGAAAAGAAAAATCATATCCGAAAGCCTATTATTAGAAACAGTTGCACCAAAAACGCCATCAATGTTATGACTATCACAGCCAGTCTCACGACCCTATAGCAATATATATATATATATATATACCTATATAGCACTCGAACAAAACATCGTAAAGCCAGTATCCTTATTTCAAACCTCATCGACTTTTGCTCTAAACTAGAAGTATTATAAAAGTCACCGAAACACCCATAATAGCATCACCGTGGCCACACCCGCTGTGGCGCGGCGTTACTGGTAACATTGCACCGCTTCATTGCACAATAAATTGCACTGTTCATGTCCACTCCCACGTTTTGAGAGAGTGCAAAGTGCAAGTGTCTCATGCACAAATTTCCCGCATAGAATATAATAGAATGGAATGCTGGTACCCGTATTATATTCACTAGTATTATACATAGTTTGGTAAAATCGGTTCACGATCGATTTTTCGTTGAGAGAGACATTTTTTTTTTTTTTAACTGGAAGTTAAAAGTTAACTTTTTGGTTAGGTGTTATACTGTCTGTGTGTCATGGTTCTGTTCACGAGACAGATTGATATCGATCAAGGTGGGTACATTATTTCTATTTGTATATGGCACATTTTTGATCAAAATTTTTTTGAGGTTAGGTTTGGAAGTTTGCGAAATTGAAAGCGTTCGCGGTTTGTCGGGTGTTGCATTAGATTTTAGATCGTGGTTTGGTGGAAATGATGATGGCTAAAGCGTGCGAATTGAATTTATTTATACTGAGACAAAATGATTTTTAGATCGAGCATTTTTTCACGTTGGTTTGAGAGTCAGTAATTATTTAAGTATTACATATAAATACAATTGGGCTTGGATTTGAGAATATTTTTTCTGTAAGCATATCCATTCCGTCTTAAAAATATAGTATACTCTACCAAGACTTTTCCATTATGTTAGCTCATTACTATAAAATTTATACGGTAATGAGCTGATTGGCAATTTTCACTTTAATATCAAGCTTTTATTCCGTACTGTATTTTATTTTGATCGGAAAAGAGAGACTGTATGGGTTATTCAGAGGACATGATCATAAGATCATAACATTCACATTGTTCGCTTTCGATCGGAAGAGATTACTACGATATATATATATTGTACCGAAAGAGAGTAAGTATGAAAGGGTAAGTGTCTCGATATTATATTTTAACGTTACCTAATTCGATCGCGCGCAGCCTGCACTGCCCATGCAAGAGAAAGATATCGGAAGTTGCACCGAGTGTATATCTCAGCGTTCGATTGCAACTTTGATATAACTTCATATGCATGCATACAATCTTGCGGAGTGCAAATTTTTACGGTGTATCCGATTTACTCTCTTTCTCTCTCTCTCTGTTGACTCAAGATTGGGGAAATCGAGGTGATATTGATATTGAAATATATGAGTGCAATGATTGCGTGATAATTTTGAATTGATGTGTGTCACATTGAGTAAACCCTTGTACCTAACGATTAGGGGAAAACCATACAAGTTTTACTTTTTATATTTTTTTGTGCTATTTTTGACGAAATTTTTAATTTTCCGGTCAAGGATCATTTTTAAAAGAACTATCGTTGAAAAAAAAAGGTCAAAATGAAAATGTCAGGTCCGTGTCCTGTGGTTCTTGTTTTTTTTCGAACTATGTGAGTGCAGTGAAGCGCCACAATGGGGTTTGTTTGGAATTCGGACTTGAGCATAGGCAAACTCATTAAATATAATGGCGTTTTCAAGACAAATAAGGAATCATACGAGACCACTTTTGGGTGCACGGCGAGCATACATTTCGTGGCTCAATTTTGCGTAAAATTTTAATCATTCAGTTTTCCTCGATAAAAGTGAATTTACCTCATTTTCATCAGGCTTTCCCGCGCCAAATTTTCTCTCAAAGTGAATAACCAGGCGCAAATTTTTTATGCCTCAAAATTCTAAAAAAAAAAAATCGATTTTCATGTTTTGACGAGTACTTTTCCGGGAAAATTTAATTTTGCTCAATTTTCCGCGTGGTACTAAGTGTGACCCTTACACGCGAGACTCAGAAATTCTAGTCGGTTTTTTTTTCTCAAAGTATCCCGTGGCTAAATCGGAACCTCAAAACCTCGAGACCATATGTAGGGGAGAGTGGGGCGAATTAGGACAGGTTTTGCAGTGGGACTATCTCGCGATATTTGGGGATAGGCGCGCTATGAGACTTTCAAGTTGAACTATTGGATAGACTGTAAAATTAAATTTCAGACCCCTACGTCACCGCTTTCATACTTTTTTTTTTGAAGTTTCAGAAAAAAAAATCTGTCTTGATTCGCCCCGCGTTTGGGGGCACTTTGAGACAGTTTGGGGGGGGGGGCAAATTAGGACAGCCTTTGAAAATCGAGGTATACTGCGATATTCCTTACCTATTGGAATCGCATTTACCCACCAAAACACGTGGTAATAACCCAAAATCAATAGAGAAATCCGCCCGCGACTTCTACATCCTCCCATAGCCTCAGAAAGTGAGTCATTTTGATGTCATTTTGGAACATATCATGGAACTAGGCGCTTCAATGATGGGAGATCGTCTTCAGCAATTAGCAATCGTTTCGTAACTTCTGGGAGTCGACTTTCACTAGTTATTCTTCAAATTAGAGGTGCCATTACTCGACCTACATCAACGATCCAAACGATGGAGTGCGACAATCAACCCAATGTCAGTGAGTGCGAGAGTGAAAATGCAAAAATTGAGCACTATCTTCGAACACGTTGAGAGCGACTTCTGGCCTCTAATCTGACTCCTAAGACGGCCATTGGACATCGTAACTTCGTTATTTCTCACTTATTTTCAACCACCTAACTAACCCTAAACCTCCCGCGCTTCGAAAAATTCGCACAAACGCATACGCGCCTCGATACGGGCAATTACCATCGAAAAACACGGACAAGCGACCGATGTTAAATGGGATTTAGCATTGTCCAAATTCGCCCCGTCCACTTTGTCTTAAATTGCCCCCAAGCATTTTTTTCGCAAAAGTGCCATAACTTAGGTTAAAGTAGGCCGATTTTGACCCACGACGGCTCAAAATCTTCGTTTTGTAATGTAGTTTTTGACCCCTAAATGGCGATCAAGCCAGTGCACTTCGGTAGAAGCAGCGTGAATTTTTGCATTTGGAAAATAAACCGCGTGAGGCTCTCGAGAACCACCCCTATGTCAGCGTGGACTCCCAGTGTCGTTTCGGGAGGTCTAACCACGATAAAAACCATTGTCTTTGATGGTATTAAAAAAGAATTTGCTCGGCGAAAGCCTAGACTCGCCTCCGACCGAGCTATCTCACTTATCCAATTTTGCCCCCGCCCTAATTCGCCCCACTCTCCCGTATACGGTTGCTTCAAAACTGTGATTCTAATGCAAGTTCCCATATTTTTATTTAATTGAAATTTTATCTCAAGGATTGATTTCTACGATGATGAAAGATGAAAAAATATATCAATATTGTGGAGTTTTTTAAATGAACGTGTGAATGAGAAACCGTAAAAATTGTCTTGCGGCGACCCGGAAGTGTATTACCATATTCCTCAAAGCCGTCCATACGGGTTTAGAGTTTGAATGTAAAATATATATAGCAATGGTGAACGAGAGTAGCTGCATAACGCGTCATAAGATTATAGATTTTAGAAATAGATATTTCGTAAAATTTTACGATCAACACGTGAGATTTGATCCTTATAACTCACGATTCTATCCCGTTACACAACCGCATGTGTGTTACACTTTTTTTTTTCAAGTGATACACGTGAAGTAGATGTAGAAGTATTTTACTTATGTCTGAAATTTTCAAAATAATTGACTTAGATTCTATATCTATATCCATATGAAGAAAACGATCTTATAGAGTATTTTAATAGGTCTCTGTACCGGTTTCAGGTAAATTGAGCTATAAACGCGTGCGAGACGGTAAACATTATCTCTGAGTATAGTATTTTGTGAGTAGGTAGTGGTAAAAGTACCGCTCTTGAAATAAATGTAAAGTGCGTGGGTCTTATTATGTCTGTTTCACTTTCTAGCGTATATGTAGATAAAGAATAAATCGGTGGCATCATATAAGTGACGATGAGTATATGTAATAGTTTGTTTCATGTATATATCATTGCTTGCAATTGATGAATGATGATATATGGGATTGAATACGCGGATAATCTCGCACCCACGGAATAATAATTGGTTCATCGATTATCGTTGGAATCGATACATGTTATAATGTGTCGAGTGAATTTACTCACTTTTTGAAAATTGAGATATTTTGATGAGCGAAAAGTTTGTTGATGGTAAAGGAAAAGAAGCAAAAAATGAAGATTTAATAAAAGGATAAAAAAAGGATTAAAAAATTGCCATAAAGGGTAGAATATTTATCAGGAAGGAATCAATCACGAGAACGATATGGAGATTGAAAATAATCGTGTCAAAAATGATATCAAAATTGCTCTAGATCATACAAGATGAATGAAAATTGGAAAGTATTTTCAGTTTTTCGTGGCTATTCTGATACGATTTTCTTCCCAATTCAAGTTTCAGACAATATTTTGGCCCAAGATATGTCTGAAATTCTGATATTCAAAGTCAAAAAATCTGTGTCTTTTTATAGTTAGGTTGTTTTACCTATAAGATTCATCAATTTTCAACACTGCCGAGGCTATCTATCAATTTTAGTAGTTTTGGATCACTAGATTTATTTCAAATTTTTTGTATGAATTCAATACATCGTATTATGATAGTTTCTTGCTCACTTGAGCAATTATATTTATTTTTTATAAGTAAAAAGAGATGTTACCTTAATTGACATTTCAATCTCAAAATCGAATTTTCGCAAAAACTTTCTTTAGACTGCTTCTTATCGAAACTATGAGTTTTGACGGTAAGCAAGGACGGAGAAAAATTATTACAGTAAATTTCAGGTGAATCTTCAACAGACTGTCACTCGACAACATTTCAGAAATAAAATTAATCGCTCTCATATGACAAATTTGTCTTCAGCCAGAGCACAAATCGATCACGAAAAGTCAAATCAATTTCATTGAGTTGCATCAAAAGCGACAGTTATCAGTACACAATTCACGACTGACCAAAATCTTTATATTCGCATCTTGCACTCTGTACGCGTGTAAGTACATATACAATACAATTCGGAAATGAGCGGAGAAAGTTTGTTTCATTTGGTAAATCGATGCTTTCAAAAAATTTGAATGCGAGACGTGCAAACAACGCTTATAATTTGTTTCCGAGGTACGTGATTTATTTACTTTTCACTGGGCTTCAATAAAACCTCATGCACGTATGGTCCGATTAAATTTTGACTTTGTAAAATCATTAGTGTAATCGTATTTGGTATGATGATTTTGTTACCCGATGGCTTTGTTTTAGAAGTTTACATTAATGATTTTTTAGAAAACGGTAGCTATCTAGAAGATTATCACTTTGTCACACGACAATTGATTATTTATCGAGAGTTTTTCGGTCGATTATTTAGATTGATTATCACAAGTTGCGATCTGGCGTGGAAATGTTTCAGTCATTGAGAATCTTACAGAATTATGGACTTAACGGATGATGAATTTACGAAGTATTCGATCGCCTGATTAGCATTCGATTGGATGTAAAGTAATTATGTATATACATAACAGTTTGTAGCTGTTTGAGCTTGTGAATCTCATTTTATAAAATTAACATATAAAGCTTTTTCAAATGAAATGAAAATTAATTTGGAGGTCGTTGTAAAAGGAAATTTTTGAATATTTTAGGGAAAATATAATCAACAGGGGGTTTGTAGTGAAATTGATAGCCGTGTATGATGTTGGGTAATATTTTTTCAACAATTTTTCACATGCACAAATTTTGGAATCTTCTTTTTTAGAACGTATTTTCGTGGGTGTACTTTGTATGATGTGAGTCATGTCCATAATAAATTGCTATTGGTCTGGTTTCAAAACCAAACTGACTTTTCTTTTTTTTTTTTTTTGAAAAATGTGTGTAAAAATGCTTAAAGATAGTTTTGAATGATTTTCGGTAGATAAATTATATTTGACCTACTTTGGTCATATTTTAAAAATCTATCGATTGCGCAGGCATCTGAGAACTTGAATATTTGAGTTGGAAAAATTTGATTCTTGAAATAAGTCTAAATTTAAAAATGTCCATATATGTCTGTGAATTTATATTAGCTAATCCAAGGTGAGCGACGGACACAAAAATCGTCCCAACTATTAAATAAAGACACTCCCACTTTACCCGCATTTCGATCCAAGAATTACATGTCTCATCGGATACGGATATAGATTCAAATTATTCTGCATTGAAATTCTATGTACTAATAAGCCAAAAAGATCTCAAAGCCATAATATCATGTATCACATCATGTATACACGCTATATATTTCAGAATGTGTCGATGTATTCTATCTTCCATCAGAATATTCGATTCCCATTTTGTTATACCACATATATATTCAGGTATAATATACTACCAACTGCAACGAATCGATCTAAAAAAATTTTTTCGCGTAAATGGGGCGTATATGAAGGATTGTCGAGAGGATTGTTCTTTGTATAGAATATAAATTCGATCCAAATTTAAAGATTTCTCACACTGATCGATTATACAAAACTGTATTATACCCATATATATATACGAAACAAGAATACCAGAATTCTCAAGTATTTCAAAAAAAGACGGTTACATTATTTCATAGGTACACGCACATAATAGTACAACTATGGATCAAAAGATCAAAATCGTGCGTGTGCAACAGTATAAGAGCTTTAGGCTATGGGTATCGAATATATGTATATATATATATAAATTTATCGACCCAATCCGTGCAAGTTTTCATTTTTTTTCTTGGATATATACAGAGTTATATATGTATGTGTAACATATCGATGGAGAAATTACGATTGCCCCAGCAATACTGGTTTTTCATTGTAATACCTGTTATTTCGTTTAAAACCGAGAGTTTATAGTGCATGCCCAACTAAAGAATGGATTTCAAGAATGTGTGTCTTGTGTGGAGAGTTATGAGAGAAATAACAACTTTTCGTCGAGTATGACAACGAGTTTTGCTTCTCATACGTATAGCGAAAACTCGGAAATTGTATCACAATAAATTGATATGACAATATACCAGGAAATGTATGACAAAAGCGACTTTCAAAAGTAGAAAATTATTGTAATACAGAAAAGTTATAGTATGTCGGTATCGGTGCATAGGTTATGATATCGGAGGAAGTATATAGAAATTGAATAATTCAGGAAGCTAGCAAAAAGCTTGCATCGTTGATTGAAAATTATGGCTTTTGGTCAATAAATTATGACTAAATATTTTCTAAATTCCAATGATGTAGGTTGGGGGTTACTCAACGCACTCTGTTATTGAGAAGTGACATCCATGTTGAATTCTGGGGACATGCAATAGTTTCCGACTCGCCGCAGATGGCGCTGTCTAGTAACAAGCCCTAGAGTCTCTAGAAGGAGGTCGAGACATATGGTCCGCCATACTTTGCCCAGCCTGTGTTATTTCCGTCGATGTAGGTATAGTAAATAACACGGGAGTTGGTCAAAACATGGCGGACTGAGGGTGCCTTTTCACGACTTGAAATTTTTTCCCCCACAGCCTATCTTTCGCCATTGGAGCAAAAGAGAGAGATTATTGGTCTAGAGACCCTAAAGCAGGGGAATGGGCTGTGGGGAAAACTTTTGCGTCGTGAAAAGGCACCCTGAAAACACCGTGCCTCGACCCCCTTCTAGGGACCCTAACAAGCCCATGTTAAGCTCGGAGCATGCGGCCGCCATGTTTGACCTTGATGTCACATCCCAATAGTCATTTGAATTTCAAAAAGCTCATTCTAAAAAAGCGCGGGCTAATTTGAATTTCGAGCATGTAGTATGACGCTATAAGTATATATTTTGAATACTTCGATCGAACTCCGACAGTGGCATTCATACAAAGAGGTATAAAAGTTAATAATTTTTATAGATTATGAAATTTTTCATACCTGGAATATCGGATCCACCACAGCTACAATCGGGAAGTAAGCAAACGTCTTTGCGACATTTTGCAGCGGGTTTGTCGACTTGTGGAGTTGGATAAATTGGTCCTGGTCTAATTGGTGGAAAACGATAGATATCGACGAATTCTTGTGCTTTGGATACGATTTCTGTTGATGGTTTTAGCGTTGGCCTCAGCCTCCTGTCAAAATTGAATTTTAAAATTTTTGATTATGCTTCGTTTATATTTTTGTAAAATGAAATAGCTTCGCTGTGTCAATGTGTATTGAACATTATTACCGATTACCAACGTACCAACCATTTACGTATCTTACCACCCCCTTCTTTATTAAAAGTCTTTAAAAAATGTTGGAAAGTTTTTAGCAATGTAGAAAAAATTTATTAAATCACAAAATAGGCTTAATCGTATGACTGGAAAGAAAAATATCAGAACCCGAAAATTTTTTTTCAAGTTTCAATTCTACTGTTTCTTCCAATTTTACAGCAAAAAAACAACTAATCTGAAGTTCGCGGTAGTGATCGAGTTAGTTCACCGTTAATCGATTACGCAATTCCGTCTGACGCATTTGCAATCATTAGTGATACGTATGCGGATCGTGGTTGATTTCTACATTTGCGTGAGACTTTCTACGAACGATTTGTGCATCCGATAATGACATCGAGGTACTTATTTACTTTGCTATGGTACTCTGTTGACTTAAGGTAATATATACTTTTTTGAAATCTTTGCTGTTTCGAATTGGAAAATTATACAATTTTTCAAAGTGTTTTATGGGGGAAGTCTCGGGAAGTGGAGGATCGACTTCATATTGTACTCATATTTTCTCAAAATTTTTTTGATTTCATGCTCGGATAAATGTATAATTCTCACATTGGAAAAATTAATGCAAAAATAATCAGAGAGAGGATTCAAAAACAAATCTAACACATGAAAGTTTTTATGAGCTACTATAGAATGTAATGAGCGAGTCTCAGACTGACAAATCAATCGGTGAGTGCAGAAGAATCACACATAAATATAAAAGAGATATCATCGTGTGAAATTGAAGGGATGACAGGTAAACTAGCGTTGAGCGAAGTAATTAACAGCCACTAGAGTGACTTCGACAGTTTCCGAATTCGATAATATCATCGTTCACTTTAATCATATACGAGTGAGCGCACGAGCAATGCAATGAGAGCGTGTTCAAAAATTACGCAAGGTCCAATTATTTTTGGATTTTCTGGGTACTAACTGACATTCCTGTTTCCCCGAAATGAGAGTTTTTTTCGGATCATGCACTTCATTGGACCTCGCCCCCTTCTTATTTTTACGTAATTTTTTTTTCACGTTCTGAGTCATTGATGCCAAAGGTGAAGGGAAATATATTACTTTCTCCGTGTTATTTTGCAAGCATCGAAGTACATTTATGCGATTGCAATATCTCATGATCAAAAAATTTTTCGAATTTTTGAAGGGCATATTGCGAATGATTGATTTTTTCTATGGAATACAGCTTTTGAATACGAGTGACAGCTGCCCGTGTAACAAAAAAAGTCTCGAAGAAAGTTTGAATATAAAGATGTCTTCCCGGGCCCTCATTCTAATGTGTTCAAGGGGACGTCGGAGTCCTATCAATATTGTACAGTTACCGACATGATCGAGTTTTCGGATTTCTCGATGAATTTTTGAGATATCAAGAAACTAAAAAGTAACGCCGATTCTGTGAGTCATACCGAATCGGCTTTACTTAGTAAAATCCCGATACCTCGAAAATTCATCGAGAAATCCGAAAACTAGACAATGTCGGTATCCGACATCCTCTTAAGAAAAGCGTAATAATCATCGCTCCCGCTTATCAATCTATTACTTTGATTGTTATCTAAAAATGATTCGATTCCATGTTCAGATGATTCGTGGACCATTTTTTGAACTGTATAATCAATAAAAGCGATGAGAGGTTTGAAAGAATGTGGAATGAAGCACAGTCAGATGATAATTTACATGGTAAAGAAACTAATAAAGTAGTTAGTTAATTTACTAACTGTAAATTGGGCGGAAATGAGAAATACTGGGTTTTCTTCCACCCTGTAGCGGGAAAAACTCTTCAGAATAAATCCCTTATTCTAAAACGTTTTTTCCCCGGAGGGGTGGAAGAAAATCTAGTGGTTCCCATTTCCACCTAGTTTAGATTTAGTAAACAAACTATCTTGTTTCTCACATTGCAACGTGAATATGACTAACCATACATTTGTGCCTCGATTTGTGCCGTATCCTTCCGAACCCCCAGAAAATTTTCATGATCATACATTCAATAGATTGGTGCAGGAATCATCTCAACATGAAATTTAGTCATTTTTAGATGACAGTCCAAGTGATAAGGTTACTGAGCGAAAATGGCAATTGTCGCTCTTTCCTTCCCACGTCGGAGGGCTGGAGGTCTTGTGAAAAGTCTCACTTACGAGATTATGCGAGATTTTATATCATTCCGCAGAAAGTTTGGATCATTCAGCTGGACCTAGATCAAGATTCGATGTAGACTAGGATAGAGAGAAAAAGTCTCAAAAATTTTTACGGCAGATTTTGCCCGATTATTCGCGAGACTTTATTAAAAATTTCAATTTTTACTGTAGGGTACGGGACAAAGTTTGGTCGTTTTTTTCAATACTAGAACCGAAAAAACTGTATGCATGTTTCAAGGTCTGGCATAAAATTGCATTTTCAATTTTGCAATTTATGCGTTGGTAAGATTTTTTTCATGCAACAAAACCATTTCCAAGTATGTAAATGTATAGGGCACAATAAAAAATGTAATAATTTTATGAAAATTCAATGATTCGTAATGCAAATTATCGCTATTTTCGCAACATCATTAGGAGATAATACAGATTCCTGTACCATATTGATTAATTTGATGAAATTATGAATGAAAATTGTTTACTCACGGTGGGGCTGTTCCACGGTTCACCTGCTGCCTATTCCTATAAAAATTAATATCATTTCAAGTCAAAAAATTAAATTAGATCGAATTTAATATTTTTCATGACTCGCACTGCAGCAGCTTTTGTTGGAATTCTTTTTAAATTTGTGCTTTGAAATTTCCCGTACGGCAGAGGCATTGAAATCTCCTATTGGAGATCTCAATGCCTCTGCGAAGATGCTCCATGTCATGAAACGGACCAATGATTATAATCCTGATGATTCAGTTTCAATTCTATAGCTATTACATTGTAAAGTATGGATATAATGCATGATAAAATCGGACGTGTAATATACCTGCATTGAATGAGTTAACGCCCATTTGGATTAATTTCAAAATGATGACTTGCAAGCAGTGCGAGCTTGCAGTACCCTCGCACTCTACACTATAGCATCATATCATATGTAGAATACATACACTCGGGAACAAGGTGAACTGCAATGGGATGACGGTCAGTGACCGTTCGAGATCTGTCGTCTTCCTCGCACTCATGGGAGAACCTATTAGGTGCGAGTGAGATGGGAGATCTCGAATGGCCGCTGACCGTCATCCCATGTAATGGCAGTTCACCTTGTTCCCGAGTGTATGATGCCTATTATGTAGCACAGCAAGTGCGCCGTTTGATTTTTAATTGCCCCCCCCCCCGCATCGAAGAATTCGACGAGTTTTATGGATTTTTTAGATTATATGTACAAATCTATAATCTTTTTGGATCGTCAAAATGATCAAATATTTTTATTTGGAATAAGTATTCCAAAATAGAATTTTCGAAGGAAAAGGTGGATTGATAAGCCAGCTATTAAACGTTTTTCTATTCATTATTTTAAAAAATTTTATATCGGTGTAAGAACGATAAACGTTATTATACGGAGGTACAAGTATAATAAAATGGTTTTTGAACAGGTGCAAGGCGCTCCGATAATAATTGCACTCGACACATAGCTAGTGTTATTATTACACCGTATGAAAAAGTAGTGAATTTTATTATAAAAGGTGACGATGATGACGACAACGATGACCTTGAAGTAAGAGTACTCGCTCTCGTATAAGGCCACTTTCACACTTTCATTCGGTTGCTGTTCCACACATGAGTATGTATGACGATATATCTATATCATGTATGATGCAGTATAGTTGTATATCGCTCCAATCGCCACGAGCAACTATATTGTGTAATGCCCAAGCCTGATTATGCGAAATTTTTTTTCGCTTTTTTCACCGCTGTCCGCGAATGCTGACAAGTTTTTCAGTTTTGTCTATCTATATATTTATAGAGTGTAGAGCTCGTACAAAGCTGGAGATTTCAATAATGGAGCGAAATAATTTGAATTTCCGGGTGTTGTGGGTTCCTGATTAGGTGACGCGAAATCCGGATTTGTTAATGAATTTTTTTTTCCTTTTGTGCTCAATTTAGAATTAAAATTTGAGAATGAAGAAGAGCTTGGTGCCCATGATGAAATCGTAGATCTACTTTCTAAGCTTGCGAAAATATGCTAAATGCTTTTCAAACGGCTCTCTAGCTGTATAGAAAACCATCAAATCCAGCCAAGGTGTCAGTGCGGTTATACATAAATTAAACAGGATATCTAAGCCATTGTCCCACTTTTACACTCTTTCACTCTCATTACTGATATATGCATAGAAACAATCATTAAATTTTATTGCCAATATAACACCAACCTTTGAATTGGACAATTATTAGAGCTAGAAAAGAGCTGCTGCAGATGGTAGGACTTAAAAATGTATAAATATTCAGGCTTGTTTTTCGATCTGAGTTGATACACAATGATGATAAATTTTTTCCATCGTCAGTACAAAAATGTAACTTTCTCGAGCAATTTTTTCAAATTTTTTTACCACACAACAGATGAGAATAGGATATTTTAATAAAATTGTGTAGAACAAATTTTTTCACGTCTGAATAAGATGCGAAAATAGAAATTTTCACTTTCGTGAGTCGAACTATACTTTTTGATGGATTCCCTTTTTGATAAACCGACGACCAAACGATATAAACTGTGTGTAAAAGTCGATAAACTATGCGCAAAAACTACTTTTTACAGTGTACCAAAAAGGTACATTTTTTACGGAGTTCATGAGCTTGCAACTCGCTTCTGAGCGATTGGTTTTTGGCCTAAGCTGGAGCCGAGGGTCGAAATCGCTCGAAAGCGAGGAATTTTATAAACAAAGCGTGAATACTATCTTCTGCAATTTTGTTAGCACCCAAACATCAAAAAATACCAAAAAGTAGTGTTTTGACACTCGCGGGCAATGTGATTTTCACTTCCTTTTATTCTAGCCGGAAAATCTGACGTGCAGGTACGCGAAAACTATTGGTCCCACCCTTATATTGAAATCTACTATTTTGTAATGAGAAATTTTTAATTTTTCTTGAAAAATAATTCAATTCGTGCGGCTGACCGGAAAGAGTCATTATGAAGTATGATGACTGTTTATCTTAAAAATCGGTCATATTATTAGCTCCATGATAATCTGACGAGTAGAAAAATAAGCAAATTGTAAGTCGACTCTGGTCTAAAGCAGTCCATTTTTTAGAAATATTATTAGATATGAATTCTACCTTGGAGGAGCGCTGGCAGAATAAGATCTGGCACTGGTTACGGATGCTGGGCTTGGTGTAGTCGTTGTCAGCGGGATAAAGCTATCGATAATTGCGTTCGGGGTCGTTACGTGAACCACAGGGTGGCTCAAAATGTTTGGCCTGTTCAACAAACATTTTTTTTTATCATCATCATTCCTTATAAACTTCCATATCAAAGATGTCATGATGCCATCAATTTTTTTAAAAATTGATCAAATATTGAGATTAGCCATCGGTAATCCTAAATCATTTTTAGATTTCTACACATCTATCTGACTTGGGAATAATGCTCAATTTGTTCAAGGATAGTCGAATGGTATGAGTTTCCATAATCTCGAATGGGTGATGAGCATCGTAGGGTGAGACAAGGTACAACGTGAAAATAAATTAATTATATGAGCACTAAAACGTGAGGCAATTATACAAGCACAACACTTTCATTTTCTTGGTAACAAGTGTACACGTGTCTGGATGTACATATATGTATCAGCAAGCTGACTGTAACGATGATATATTTTGAAATGCCGATGAAAAATGAGCTTGAATAGGCAAATGAAAGTTTTTATGCTCAATTTGTCATCTCCTTCTTTTTTTTCAACGGATGGTATTAGTCATACTGGAGAAACAATTCAGAAATTATTGAGGACAACCATACTCAACACTTGCTAATCAAGATAAATGAGCTTTCTATCATTTCTATTGGTCGTCAAATACATATATATTGATCGATCGCACGAAGAAATTTAGAGAAATCTGTGGTTATCATCGATTATAAAAGCTTTGCGATTATGATTTTATGAATAATGGATTACCTGAGAGATTGGGCCTCGGTGATGCGGAATTTGTTTTTGCTGAGATGCTGAAATATGAAGATCAAAAAGTGAGAATTGTTGTACAGAATAAAATATTCAATCATAGGTGTGTAGAGAAATTTTTGGCTCTATAGAACACCACGAAATAAAAGAATTTGTATAATCTGCTGACGAATGCCAGCACTGATGATTATATAAACAATATCTAATCGTAAGATACATGAGTTGAAACATTTTGATTCCAAAATTTATTTCCAATTCTAAGTTTGTCAATGAGACAAATTGTATGACATTTCTACATTCCGAAGAAGAAAAAAAGAAAAGAAAAAAAGAATTTGTAGCAACATTTTTGAGAATTGGTAACTCAATCACAAAATCAGGTGAAATAAAACTGAACCTCTTGAAAACATTGATAGAAAGTTATCGATTGTGAAAAATACTTTGAAAAATTTACCTGGCTGTCATAGATATCATAGTCCTGAATGGTAACGTCTTGATTGAGGTTGTATTTATCAGACTCATGAACGGCTATCTTTTTCGGTTTCTGTGGGTAAGGCTTAGAGCTCGGCGATACCTCAATACGAATACTCTGCTGATGCTGTGGCTGATGATTTTGAGGTTGAGGCGGTGGAGGTGGAGGTGGTTGAATTGGCGTCGATTGATTGATTGTGTACTGATTGTAATCTGTTCAAATGAAATTTCATTTTCTTTCAATTAATCACTATTGGCTTGCGGATAAAGGGCTTTGAGAATCCCGATCATACTTTTCTGGTGATAAGTGATATGAAAAATTTGGTTTGCAATTTTCATTTTTTTTTGTTTTTTTTTTCGTAAGAGTATTCCAAATTGAGCAAGAGTGTAAGATATAAATAAGAATCCAATGATTATAGCATTAAAGAATACTTACCATCGTCCTTGTAAATGGACACATCGTCGTCGTAAATTGTGTAATAAGGATAGCTCTGATCGGCATCGCTGTAGTAAGATTTCGAAACAATTGGCGAGGCAGTCGAGGCACTTGCTTTTGCTGCAATTCTTGGTGGTGGTGATTCAGACGGTATATTTCTGAATGAACGAACCGCGATAAGACAAAGGTCAAAGTTAGGTAAGGTCTAGGTGATTTCAGAATAACAGAATTTAATTTATTCTTACCTGAAGTGTATTTCTGGTTGAGTTCGGGAGCTTACGAGCCTCTCTTTTTCTCTCTCCTGAGAAAAAAAATAATAATAAATTCATGATTACTTCTGAGCATTTCGAAGGAATATGATTTTCAATACTTGTTTAGACAAACTAAACGATCTGGCGATAGAATTATGACTATCTCGACGGAATAATGGATCAAATTTTTATGTTCAACTCAGAAGTCTGAAAACCCAAAATTTGCAAAGTTTTCACAATTAGAAGTGATTAAGACATTCGGATACCCACAGGCTGTTATTCGAATATCTGCTCAAAATTCGATTATGACGGCTTAGTTACTAATCAAGGTATCACCATGATTTATCGTTCTCCGAGGCTGTGATATTCAGCCTTGAGATCTCGTATCACAAATTTTTAAATCCGTACAAATATCTAAGACTTGAGACTTTGAATGATGTGAGATGAATCCATTTAAAAATAACACATGAAAAATAGTGATGTCTCGGATCGGTTTCTCGTGGTTATGATTCGAGTCTGTGGTCCTAAATATGAAATTTTCACCCACTGGGAGGTCGCAAAAAAATCTCGGAGTCGCCTGCGGAGCTATTTCTGTTTCGCTTTTTGATCCAACCAGAGCATCAAAATCATGATCTTTTTCTACTAAATTGGATATATCTGTTTGTTTGAGATAATGCTACGTGATTAGCACCGTTCAAAAGATCTTGAAAAAACCTATCGAAAATGATCTTGCAGATTTTCGTTTAGCTACTTCAAGCGCTGATCAGGCAAAATCCGGAGAAATCAAGCTAGTCTGATTATCTCAAGAAGCAATTGTTTTTATTTTCAAAAATTTGAATTCTCATGCAAAACTGCACGATCTTGTGATTTTCGGTCAGTTTTCTGATTTTTTGTTCTCTGACCAATCAGATAAGAGAGATTTCTGCGCATGCGCGTGGTTAGCCGAATTTCAAAGTAGTTTCAGTGAAAGCTGAGGAAATTCCATTCAAAATTACCTCTTGCAGAAGTCAATTTCATGTTCCCAGTCAGTAACTACGGCTCCTTGATTGAAAAAGAGTTACGCGAGAAGTCATCTTGAAGGGATTTCCCTCAGCTTTTGATTAGAACTACTTTGAAATTCGGCAAACCACGCGCATGCGCAGAAATCTCTGTTTTCTGATTGGTCAGAGAATGAAAAATCAGAAAATTGACCAAAAATCGCATAAAACAGTGAAAAAACAACTTCGAACTAGTTTCATCGCAAGGATCGTACAATTTTACATGTTAATTCATATTTTTGAAAAGTTAAAAGAAATTGCTTTTTGCAATTATCTGGCTAGGCTGATTTTTCCAGGTTTTGCCTGATCAGAGCCTGAAACGGCTTAGAGAAAGTTTTCAAGGTCATTTTCGATAGGTTCTTTCAAGACCTTTCGAATGGTGCAAACTACGTAGCATTATCTTGAGCCAAACTCGAGATGTATTCAATTGAGTAAAAAACGATCACGATTTTGATGCTCTGGTGGAATCAAAGAGTGAAACAGAAGTAGCTCCGCAGGCGACTCCAAAATATTTTTGGGACCTCCCAGTGGGTGAAAACTTCATATTTTGGACCACAGAATTGAATTTGAACCACGAGGAACCGATCCGAGACATCACCATTATTCATAGGTTGTTTTTAAATGGAATTAATCGTTAATTCTTGTATATGAAATTTGCAGGGGACGAATTCCTATCAGCTATTGAAGAGTCGAGTAATTGAGCGTCGAGGAATTCTGTGCAATTATGAGCGTAGGGGAATTTTGTGCTTTTGAAAAAGTCAAGTTTACGGTACTAAAAGAGTTCTTTTGTCCATAAAAGTTGACCTCTGACTTCAAACAATTTCTCTATGTAATGAAAGATGGATAGAAGGCTGCACTCAACAAGCCATCCATAGAGATCTTGACAATGATTAGCTAAGTTATAGGTCTTATTAATTATATTACGAGTTGGATTGAGCAGTCGCTATATAATGCTGCAACTCAATACCAAACATAGATCAATCAAAACAGTGTTATGAAATAAGTATGTACTCGTACGTAGGAGAAATTACCAAAGAGATTCAAACAAGGGACTTTTGAGTGAGTGATTGATGATCTTGTATTAAACGATATTCAATTGAAGTGGGATATAATCAATACACCAATTGTATGTGTATATCTAGCGTAATGATTACGTAAGAAGAATATCGGATATCCTCCATGTGGTTGGTGATGAGGTACTTATTATTGCTTGGAAGATATGGAAAAGCGAGAGGAAACTATGGATTGAACTTTCAATATCATGAACACCATGCAGTGAGAGTTGTAAGGTAATTGTGAATAATTGATCAGTTAAGTTTAGGTGGTGATAGGTTTTCGATGGGTGATCGGGTTTATAGATCATCGATCTCAATATCATCAATTTAATAATATTTTGATTATTTGCCAATGATTTTACCCGATTTTTTTAACCAGAGATTTCCACAATAAGTCAAGACGAACTGGAAATAATTCATTTTTTGTTACCTAATGGGATAATCGATTTTCGGATCATCGATTCTCAGTAAAATAAATTCAATCATTTTCATGATTCTGAAGTGATTTGGGATGAAATCTTTCGCGGTCTATCGACCAAAAATATGATTTTTCACCGAAAATTTGAACGAATTGCCAAAACTTGTAGTCTTTCGTTATCGATTTAGTACCTACAGCAGGACCAGAAATTGGGAAAAAAGAAAAATATAAATTACCGCAATGATGTTCCTTCTGAGTCCATCCCGATCACGAGCAACTTGCCCAATTGTCGAAGGTTGTCCCCTGTAAACTCTCTGTTGACGATCGCTTTCAATTTCCGATGCTGGCTCATACTCATCGTCGGGGTAAGTCCTCTGTTGCGATGCCCTGTGACGCGATTGCTGTTGTTGTTGCTGTTGTTGCTGTTGTTGCTGTTGCTGCTGTTGTTGTTGCTGTTGACGTTGACTCAGAGACGGAGGCGAGACTGAAATCGAGGCCGATGAAATTGTCACCTGTCTTTGAAGAGGTCGAGGTTGCTGAACTTGTTGTTGTTGATGTTGCTGCTGTTGTTGTTGTTGTTGTTGTTGTTGCTGTTGTTGCTGCTGTTGCTGTTGATGGGATATTCGCTGCTGAGGTGACTGTTGCTGCTGCTGGATCGACTCAGCTTTTTCGGCTCTGAAAATTTAGAATTGTAATTATGGTATTATTTACGGATATCTTTATTCTTAGATTCACGCAATTTATGTGTGAGAGATGGAGCAGAATCAACATTTGATGGAAGCGTTCAGATCACATAAGAGAGTCAGTGTTCTCAGTTTTCGTTGGGCTTTTATTATTTGATCAAGGATCGATAAATCGTAGCTTCATTCGATAAATGAGATATTATCTGTATTGATTGAATTTTTAACCAGAATGATCAACCAGATGGTTGAGATATCGACAATGCTGGTTAGCCCCTAACTGTACCTCTGGTTACACGGGGTGTTGAACGAGTTGGTTCGATCTACAATCGGCTGATTGATGTTTTTTTTGAAAGTTTTTTGACAGTGTATCCATTCATGATTTCAGACTCCTCTCTCCTCTTGTAAAATTTCCTGAATGGAAAGTTTCTATGCAAATTAATGAGCTAGCAGACCCCTCCTCTCCCCACCCCTACGAATCTTCACTTGATTTAGGGATGGACCCCAAGGTACGTTCAAAAATATTGAGATGCATCATATACAGGGTGTTCCAAAAGTAGTGTATTCCGACTCGATTCCGCCTCATAGAGTGAAAGTACTTCGAATTTCAGATCGGACGGTTTTTTTTTTCTTTTTTCTTCTCTTTCCTCCTATATTCATTGGTGAACGGATTTTGTTGAAATCAGAAATCTTTGAAGGAGGGCATGTTCCCCAAAATCCGGTTGAGAATCACCAACTTAGTACGAATGCAGTACCAGTCCAAGACTCATGCAGCAGTTTTGCGGTCAGTTCTACAGGATTTGAGCGGTACCTCGACAGTACTAGCGCGGTACTACCCATTCGAGACTGATACCGAACCTTTGCGACACTTTTTCGTAATTTAAATGGTACCAGAACAGTACTAGCGCAGCAGTACTACCGTCAACCGAGGTAACTTTGGAACAACCCATGAAAGAGTGGTTATCACGCACAGTTGGCTAGGCAGATGATCCTGAGGCTTTAATACCGATTCCCTCTACTTGGGACCAGCATAAACAATGTTTTGCATCAGCGCGAAGGCCTCCAACAGGTTTCAATCCGTTTATAAGCTGACGTCTTCAAAAGTACGTTTTCAATCCAACAAACAGTCTCTCGGAAAAAGTGGTGTGTTTCCGACTTTGGTAGGTCGAATTCGAGTTAGCTGAGCTAGGTTTCACTTGTCTGTACACATTATTTGGACAAATCCCTTGTTACATTGGAATATTTCCCGAATATTTCCACGAAGTTTCAATTTTGTAGAGTGAAAACTGACAAGTATGTATTTTTTTTTCAGAAACCGGGGTAACCTTGGAACACTTGTTCATGTACTCTCAATTATTCCCCAAGATCTATATCATCATCGAATTCTGTTTACTTAGGTAGTCGTTGAAGAGAGCTTTAAAATGAGAGCCAAAGAACGTCTCGTTTCGACCCACGGAAGCCGAGTTATAGTTATTTTTGTTAGAATCCGACTGTGAAGGTGTTTTCCTCCTCGAGATCTAGCCATGGTGCAGACAGTGAGGTATGCTGAAGGTGTCTATGCTCGATTGTAGAAGTTCAATTCAATCAAATGGACTTTTACAATAGGTCAATGGAAAGCTAAGACACTCAACTTTCGATTACTGGTGGTGAAAATTGATTGCGTGACCTATTTTATGAATTAATTGACAAATAAAAAATGGTAACAATTTCTGTTCCAAAGTTACCCCAGTCCGTGTCTAACTTTGGGACACGACTTTCAGCGCTCTTCGCTCCAACCAGAGATGTCCAAATGGACCTTATAAACACCGCAATCGAAAGCTGACACTGTAAGCTTTCGATTGACCACAGATACAATGCACTTCTGATGTAAGGCGTACAAGTTTCGCGAGGTTTAAGGAAAAAAATGCAATTTTTATGTTCCAAAGTTACCCCAGACGGTAGTTCAAGACTAAGACAGTTGGCTAGCAACACTTCTCCGAGACTTGAATGGTATCACAATAGTTCTAACGCAGCAGGACCAATTTGAGACTGATACGGAACCTTCACGACACTCTGCGACAGTACTAGCACGGTAGTGTACCAGTTTGAGACTGACACGAAAGCTTCACGAAACTTTTTCGGGACTTGGATGATACCACAATTATAGTACTAGAGCAGCAATACCAGTTCGAGACTTATACGACAGTTTCGGGACACCTTTCCGGGGCCCGAATGGTGCCATAAAAGTACTAGTACAGTCTTATTAGTCTCACGAATTAGCCATGTCAGTCTTGAACTAGTACTGCTGTCCTAGTACTGTTGCGGTACCACCCAAGTTACGAAAAAGTGTTATCAGTCTCAAACTAGTACGACCGCGCTATAGTACTGTCGCGATACCGCTCAAATCCTGTAGAACTGTTCGCGGAACTGGCGCATCAACCTGGGACTGGCCCTGTATTACTACTATAGGTTGGTCATTCTCAATTGGATTTTGGGGGAAATGCTCTTCTTCGAAGAATTCGCACCTCAACAAAACCCATTCACCACCGAAGAGAGGAGGAGAAAAAAAATTCTGATCTGAAATTCGATGTACTTTCATCCCATGCGGGGAAATACACTACTTTCGAAACACCCTGTATAAGGGAAATGAAACAGTATTTGAATTTGTGGGATAGTATTTTGGGGAAAAGGATTAGAAATTTTATGATTCCGATAATTACTAATGGATACGTATACGCTGGTAATTTAGTTTCAGATTATTTTTCCTTTTACGTTCTTGAAGCGTAAAAATTTTCAGGTTTCGACTATCATTGATTAGTCCAAGTTTGAAAAATGATTTTTCATGACTACGAAGTTATCAAAAGTTTTAAATTTTAATATTGATTTCCCAAAACTCCTCAATATAATGCCAAAATCACCCCCACATTCGGAATCAGGCAAAAAAATTAAGTAATCATTATTGATATACGTTGCACACATTGTGAATCCTTCAATTTAACGCTCTGATGAGACCTTGCGTTTTTTTCGATTGCTCTTTTCCTCTATCATGATTCTATGTCTATTTCTATTAGTCCAATGCTATAGACTAACAATAATGATTGCTAGGTTTCATTGGTATCAGTAAAGTTGTATATATATATATATAGCCATCACCTCCCGCGCAATGCCAGCTCTCATCCTCGCTCTCATCTCTCACGAAATCTTTGCACGTTTCCGGGAAAGTAAATCTGCGCGCAGACTTTCAACACTTTTGCGATATGCATCCTTTTATTGCACAAGATATCAATTACAGACTTTTTTGTAGACTCAACTTTGACGCAATTCAATCAATCTCGCCTACTAGTTGTGATCGAACATAAATAAGGTTTTAATGTACTCAATTTTTTTCATCTTGCGTGCCTTTTCTTACACGCATTATTCTATCGAGTCAAATTATTCAAATATAGTCTATCCCAGCACACGGCTTCATAATTCTTAAAATGAAATAATTATATATCAGTAATTCCGCCGAAAGTATGATTTTCCGTGTTCTGGACTCCCCCGAGTTTCTACGACTTGGAATTTGCTTTATAGCAATTTTCTCGGGTGTATTATATTGGTGCGCAACTATGTTAATAGTTTTCGAGGCGATTCTAACGTTCCTGTATTTTTTAGTGCTTGATAAAGGGTCAAAATGTCACTTCCGTCCACTGTATAGGCAGGCCACCTTCCACCTCTGACTTCACCACCTCGGGTATCCGGAGTCAAAAACCCTTATATGTAGCTATGAATTCCGAATTGTAATACTTCAAATAACATATTCCATCACTTTGCGAGTCAAAATTACTTGCTCAGTTCGCGCACGGGCATCCGACATTTTGAAGACGGTTTTGTACCAAAACTGCTTGCACAGCCATGATTAGGTCCGCAAAGTCCCCAATAGTCCATATTCTAACCAATGAGGTTGATTCCCGAATACCTAAATACACCTAATGGATGTGCAACAGTAGCCGAAAACTAGAATCTGCACCCGGACGCACCACGTAAACGTGTTTTCTAACTGGCGTACAAAATTTTTTGTCCTTTACGTCCCCTTTTTGTGCTCCTCCCTGACGTACGATCTCGTTTGGTAAAACGCATTTTCTTGTTGTATTTGCTTGCGTCAGGGCTAATCTATCAAGGAAGTCTACGATTAGTTGGCGAGCTTTGCCAATATTTTTTAAGTCGGATCTTTGTCTGGTTTTAGTTTTGAGATACGTAGCTCTAGATTATTTATTTTTGATCCCAGATAATTTAAATTCAATTCCTACGATCCTCTAAAATTCGTTTGGAACTGACATAATGTTTGATCCGAATCACTCCTCCGTGACGATTTTAACCACAAAAAATCACATTTTCGGCGCAATTACCCACAATATGCATCGGAATCGCTCAAAAATATAATTCTTAATAATGACAAAATATGGAATGTGAAGGAATGCAAGGTTCAAATGCACGGTAGTCGTTTTGAACACAGGATACTTTTTCAAGGTTTTTTAGTACCCCATGCAAAAAAAACCGATTTCTATTTCTTTCTTTGTAATAAATCAATATAAAGTGGAAGATAAAAATTGAAATGTCAGGAAATTTGCAACCCAAGAAATTCTATAAAGAATTTAATGAGGCTCATTAAGGTCATCAAGGTCATCTATTTTTATTTTAAACGCTTTTTAGACAATTTTCAGTTGCGACAAGAGACCAAGAACTAACGTAGCATTGACAATGTTCAATTTGAACTATATACCTCAAGTTTCATACAATTTTTTGTACAAAATAGTAATCAGCTTCGTCATGGCCTTAAAAATCTTGATCTGGTCTACATAATCAAAAACCATGAAAGAAAAAAAAATACAGATATACACTCAATGCCTTCCTTATAACCTGAGCACCAAACGGTATATACATGGGAGTAATTTCTTAATGTCATGACTCTCGAAACTTGCATAGGCCATTATTTGAAACTTGACCTACTGACCATTCACATAGCATGATTCTCGTAATCGATTACGGAGGAGCGAGTCTGAAATCAGCTGACACAAGATAGCTATATATAAGATACATTCTAGTGGTTAGGCCAGTTGAGAAAAAAAAGAGTCTCGTCCATGGCGTAAAGATAACAGTCTCGTCCTTTCGCTCTCGTCTACTGTTCAATTTATACATATATGTACTCACATATATATATATATATGTTTGGTTCGTGTATGCATACGTATGGCACCCAACTACATGATTAGCACTTCTCAAATGATCTGACAATGCTAATTATTCATTTACTCTTTTTGATATGTTAGAGTACTAATTTTACAAACATGGTATTGATATTTTAGTCATAGACATTTCGTGGGAATTTCTTCTAGAATGTATCAGAATAAACATCCAGATGGAAAAGATCCTTGTTTTTCCTTGGTTTCCACGGTGTAAATCAAGATTTAAAAATTTTCTTACGATAATAAGATGCAATGAATAATTTTGAAAATTTCATTTTCCTATAGCATCAATTATCTTTACATTACTCAAAAAATGCAGTAGCATATACAAGAGTCCAGATGATAAAAAGTCATTGACAGGGATACATCTTGTTTTTTCTGAGTATTCAGTGAAATTGATAATTATCTGATGCTGCTATTGATGTTGTCTTTCATTAACATAGTATGACACTTATGGAAAGAAAGTGTTTGCAACACGTCATCTTGGAGTGATTGATAGCGTTGGCGAAATCAGCTTCATTTAAAACTCTCGCTTTACCATATTTTCCAGACTCAATACATTGGGAGAAAAATTGTGATAAAAATTTTTTTTTGAGAATCAGAAAGTATCATTTTTTTTTTTTAGGAAGTATAATAATATGACACGTGTAAATTGTATGGATACGCTAATAGGTAGTATATGGCAATAGGGTGATAGTTTATTAAAATTATGATATGACTTGATAGTCTATTTTCTATACATGGGCGAGTTATTCGGAATAATAGTGCATTGTTACATTGGTGTGAAAATACTAGGAACACCTAAATTGATTAATACTTCGCTGATTCAACGTAACGCATTTTTTTTTTTTTTTTTTTTTTTATGATTTTGCTGTCTGTACTACACTAGTTTCTTGCACATGATCAACCCTGGTATAGAAATGGTGAGCATTTTGTGCCAAAATCTGGCCAAATTGGATTGCTACGCACTGCCACTATGCCGATATATTGCATATATTGCCAGAAAATGTGTTTACATTTCTACCACGCAGGGCAAGATTATCGTGCATAAGAAGAATATATCAAAATCTTTAAAGATATATCTTCAATTGATAGTCTTCTAATAGGGTCGAAAATTCATTTTCATAATTCTCTTATGGGATTGAAAAAAAAATTCTATTTTTTTATTCTGATTATAAGCTTGGATGCTCTAATAGTATTCATGATAGAATTTTTCTAGCTATTGACAACGGGAATTCTTTTTAACGCGCTCGCTGTGGCGGGACCCATCGGTGGGTCCCGTGACTACCTCTATTTTGTGTGCGGCAGATTTTTTTCTTATGGGATTTAACATTGTGTGGGACCCACCGGTGGGTCCCGCCGCACACAAAGAAGGAACTGCGATTTTTGCCGCCGCAGCGAACGTGTTAAATCAGAGCATGTCTTAAATTCTTATGAATACAAATTATAAATGAATGAAACAAACCTTTCGAGAAGTGGATCCTCGTCGATATCTTTGTGAGGCAAACTATTTTCAGGGCAGCCAACATTGCGAGGCCAATCGCAAGTCTGCAACTCGTGACTGAAAAACATAATAAAATAGCCTTTTTTTTAGTTTGGAAAAAGATTCAAGATTGTAAAGTATTGTGACATATATACAGACTCACACGTTCGATTTATAATGAAATACCTCATTACAGGATAGTTGTAATTTTTTTTCTGTCCATCACGAACGAATGATCAAATAACAAGAAACGATCACGAAATTCGAATGAATTATAAACTTTTAAATCGCACTGCACGGGATGAATAGAAAAAAACGTATCTCAAGTAATCATATTATTACGTTCGGTAAACTTTACCCTCACGATTTTAGATCAGAGGTGCAATCTAAGTATAATCAAAATTCGATTAATGGATGATCAAGCTATAACCCCATATACACCTACCAATATTTCTAACTGTCTACTAGAGTCTATAATTTTCCCCATGAGTCGATTATCCACAAAATTAGACTCGATCAAATAATACGCAATTCGCATACAGCCTTCTGTATATTACATAGAGCATCACCCATTTCTTATATAGGTTCAATTCATTACAGATCTGTAATTTTGAACTCCTCGCGTGGATCTTCGATTAATCAAATACCTAATACTTCAATACGATGATGTAAAAAGGAAAAAAAAAAATTACAGTCTATAATCAGTTCCACCGTATGTTGCACAAAATCATCCAAAGGCCGTAACTGTATTAGGTATAGTACCTAAGTAAGTGACTATAAAATGGATCATCCCCGTTTAAAAATCTTTCTACTATTTGGAACCTAGAAAATCATTGCCTGTACAAATACCTACTTGCGTAATTTGATCGAATTAAAACGATTAACTAGGGTATATATATGTATATGTATATATTTGGGATTCGCGTGAGGTTTAATCGGATAATCTTTTAGCACGCGTGTCGAAAAATCGCACCAAAAACATACACACATACATACAGATAAGAATTCGTAAATGAGACTGTAATGCATGTATACATATATGGAGGCATCACGTTTATTGAAAGTACATCTTTAAAGAGAGACACGCGGCGGTGGTGGCGTAAAGAATGAGATAAGAGTTTGAAGGCGTGAGCTTTTGCCTTGTCGATCTTCAGGTAAATATACGCCTGAAGACTAATTTATCGGTTATACTTATACAGTTAGACAGAGATTCTCTCTCTCTCTCTCTCTCTCTCGAGAGAGAGAGAGAGAGAGTTAGAGAGAGAGAGAACCATGAGCATCAAGCAGTTACTTGGATCAAAAGAGTATTGCGTTTATCATGAAAATACGGGAAATTCAAGTTCTGTCGACGAGATTCGACGATCACCTAGGGGCCCATTTCACGAAACTTGAATGTAAATATGTGTGTATTTGTCGGTAAAATCGATGAATGAGATGTAGTTGCAGTTTGATTGACTCGGTTCTGATGCAATTTATCTTGTTTGAAAAGTAGATGAGCTTGATTTAGGCATATTTTAGAGTTTAGAAAGAGTCAATTTGGGGGGGGGGGGGGGAATTGACGTAAAGAAAGTGGTCTAAAGATTTTGATGGTTGACAGTGATATTTGGGTTACATATTAGTTGGTACTTGATTGAGAGTTCGCGAGGTGTACGATTATGATTGCGAATTAGCGTCGTAGATATGGATATTTTGAGATAATTGGGATTATGAATATTACATATATGGGATGTGAATATAGATGTAGACGAAGGGGAAGAAAATTTTTAAGGAAAATTCTAAATAATAATTCCTATTTTAAAGATGAGAACAGTCTGCATTTTGAACCGTCTCAAAAATTTTATTTGACCGAGATAGAGCTAAATACTTTTTAACGATGAGTGAAAAAGAGAACTCTTTGAATATGAAAATACTTATTTTTAGAACTAGAAACATTGTCATCAAAATGATCATCACCTGACGAAAATTTAGATCCTATTAGAGATGACCCGGATTACTTGGATAGTTAGAAGTCATTTGTCTATTTGTTATCATCACACGTGTGATAAACCCCAAAAAACATTCCTCTTTTGTTTCGGCTATTGAATTTATTTACTAGTCACTGATGTTCACTTTCCGCCGGAGATAGTTACAATTACTGATTTGCAGTGAATTTCACTGATTCGTTGTAAAATTCACTGCAGATAAGTGAAAATGCACTGTAAATCAGTAACTAGGAGCGACGATCACGGATTCAGGCTGAAAGAGTTTCGCGGTATAAGTACGGTTTCTGTCGATGTTTTTGAGTTCGGTGAGTGTCAATTTCAAAGAAAATATTTTCAGTTTTTCCAAAAAATTGGTTTTCGATTATATATAGAAAATATTTGTCCCCGATTTTGAAATTCAAAATACCCAAAAATAGTCTCACATCCCGAAATAGCATTTGAAGAATATTTTTACACGAAGAACGTGACTTTTTACCCGAAATAATACCCTTAGGAAAAATTAAAAAAAAAAAAAATTTTTGAGAAGAAAAATGTGAAGGTGATTTTAAGATTACCCCATCACATGTACCTTGTGAAACGAATGTGAGGTTTTCAACTGAAGATTTATTCTTCATCTCCTGGATGCGCTGAACCATACTTTAAGTTACAACGACTTTAGGAAGAAAAGTCATGAAAATTTGGCATTAACAAGGTCAAAACAGAATTCTTACTGAGGGGACAGGGCCCAAAAAAATTGTGGATATATTTTTTACAAGGGTAGATAGTCACATTTTAACCTATAGAATCGGAAAAAATTTGAAGAAAGCCGACATGTTTTCTTATTGAGATTCATCTTCCACATTTTGGTCAATCAAGGGTTTCATAATACTCGAAAATCGTGGTAGATTAATCAAAGTTTTGAAAAAAATCTCCAAAAAGCTACTTTAAATTGATTTTTTTTTTGCTTCACAACGAGAGTATATGATTCAATCTCGAATGATGTTGCCGTCCTGAATACCTCTACACACGTAACTCAAACAAGATAATTTTTTCGCATTCATCAAGTCCCTTCAAAGAAACTAACAAACAACGACTGTGTGTAAAGTGTACACATATAAGTTCGCATAACGAGTGCGTATTGCACGCTTACGTGCGGCCCAATAAATCTCAAGAATCTCATAATGTACAATATTCCTGGGAAATCGGGTGCAATACTACTATATATATACACCATATACACTTGTTGCTGGTACAACATACAAGAATCATCAAAGAATCAAGCCTGGTTGGAATTTCTCCTTCAATTGAGCTCACTTCTGGTATCCTTTTCGACATTTGTACACAGGTGTGTATAGAGAGCACTCAAGTACATAACCCATCGCCGCACTTTCGATTACTCGAATGGCTGAGTTTGTACTTCCGTAAGTTGCAATCCCTACATATATACTGTATGTATATATAGATACTTCGGACAAACTTTATTTTGCTTATTTGTCCGAAAGCGCAAATGTATGTGGGAGTGTGTGGTGTACACTTGTTGCCCGTGAAATATGACTTTGAATTATCCAAATGTAAGAGTTCTATATAAAGTGATAAACCTTTATGGAGTAAGTATATTTACATGCGTGGATTGTGGTATTGGATCTGTTGGCCGAAGATGTAAAACAAAATGAGTTTCAAAAAGGTAATTTCTCGCTGGGTAACGTACATTACCGATCCAAAAGTTTCAGGACAATCAAAAATATATTCTTCTCAATTTTGTAAATTGAAATATTACGCTCAAATTGACTGGAAAGAACTTCATGAGGGTCCATTTTGGAGGACTTTTCACGTTTTTTAAGGTGGCCTTCTTCATTTTTACCCGCACGAATCTTGATCTTTCTAATCTCAGCCTGAGTGAGAGTCAATTTTGATGATTTTTGAGAGAATCTTTTAGCTCTTGCACCGCTGAGGCGCAAGAAATTTTTGGTATGGAATTTATGAGACCTGAAAGTACAAGTCTAGAGCTTCGTAATCCGTTTTTGAAAATTTATCTACACCATTTCCGGTCCGAGCAGTGACATTTTCTGCGAGGAGATATTTTTCACAAGCAGCAGGAAGTTTTTTAATACCGTTATACAAAAATGACAAAGAAATTTATTAGTTGGGGCATATGCGAGGGCATATGTTAGAGGTTTCTCGTTTTCTTGATCCAAGGATGTAGATGATAAATAACGGAAATCATGATGATCTTCCGTGAAAAATACATTTCGACGTCTTTCTTGAATTAGAGTGCCAACTTTTGCGAAAAAAACCTTCCTCGAATTAAGAAAATGTGATTGCTCGAACCAGAAGAAACGTAGAGGGATGTTCAAAAACGAGTTCGGAAGCTCTAAACTTATACTTTCAGCTATTGCAAATTTCGTCTCAAAAAATTTCCGTGCCTCAGTGGTGATCGAGTCAATACATCTTCTCAAAAGTCATTGAATTTGACTCTCTGTCAAACTACCCTAGTAAAAATAAGTGCCTCATGATCATCTATGAATATGTTCCCGATCGGACTGTGGTCATACATGACCGCCTATGACCATGAGGCCGGAGTCATGGGTCGTCATTGATCTCCATACTTGATCCTAGGAATTCATATTGGAAATGAAGCACTTCATTGCCAACTCGGAATGTTTCTCAATCCGAAGCTTCGAAATAAGCGCGCTTGGGACTCCAACTGCTAGGCCTCCATCCGATATTGAAAATGTCATGTACAACCACTTAATCACAATACCCTACGGCCATGTACGAGTTTGCTTTGTGTACCTATGACTAACCATTGAGACATAATATTTTCTGAGGTCATAGATGGTCATAGATGACCATGGTTCGGCTGGGAACATGTTCATATATGATCATGAGGCACTTATTTTTACTAGGGTAGGACTAAAAGAATTTCGATTTATGCAGATAAAATGGAGTATGCCGTCTTGGAATACGTATAAGAAGACCTCCAGAATGAGGAAGTCCTTTTCGGTCAAGCAGAGCATCATAATGCAGTTGACGAAATTGAAAATTGATCGGTAGTGTAAGTAAATTTTAGATGATACTCCTTTCTACGGTGCATTACCGTTTCAGATGAGGCAATATTAATATAGATGAATTTTTAATCCGCCGCAAAAAGCAAAAAAATTGTCAATTTTGTATGACAGATCGGCGAAAATTCAAAATTTCATCAAAATATTTCAAAAATCGACCAAGTCAGTGTAACTATAATACACTCTTTTAGAAACTTTGAGTTGTTTCTGTGTATGCGTTTGTTTATGAACAAAATATGACCAATTTGACTCGTCTTGAGCTTTTTTAAACCCTTTTCAAGTACCGTGAGCATGAATAAACTCATGAGTAAAGAGTATTGTTAAATTAATGTAAATCTCACCTGTACATGAGTCCACCTGTGCATGATTCCAGAAGAGCTCCTCCAAATACGCACACATAGTATTGCGTACAGTCTCGTGGATGTGGGTAGTAACCAAATTCTTCTGGACACTCAAATTCAAGACCAGCAACATTTCGACTCGCTCGTGGGCTTCTCAGATTTTTTTGACAATCTGAAACAAAGAAAATTTTAATTAATTATCGAAATTTGTATTGAAGTGCTTCTTTTCCGTGTGGTAGTATTGGGATATATATTTAGTCTATATATGTCAAAGAAATTGTTATAGGCGGATAAATTAGGAGCGCATAAATTGCCTCTTCTGGATTATTTTATCATTACCCGAATCCTGTCTAAGATCCTTTGAAATAGAAACGGGTATTTTGAATTCAGTTTGTGTTGGAAATAAAATGAAAGGTTAATTATGAAGGGAATCAAGTACTAAAACTGATGAAATTGAAGATTTTAGAAGTAGCACACTCGGTTATGGTCACATGGAAAATCTGATTCACAAGGCAGAAAATTCATCTCTTGATGAGGGTACAGGAGTCTATTTTCAGAGATATTCACTCCGATGAACAACTGGCGATCAGATTTCAAAGTGTCAATGTCGACATGCATGGTGCCCTACATGCTCACGACGATGTCAACTTGCACTTGCTTAGTATACCGGTGAAGAGATAATTATTAGGTGTCTGACACGCTCTTCCACCTCACAAATTTCTGTCTAAACTAATGGATGGTTAGCCGACAGTTATATGGTTGCTCCCATTTATGTCACTTATGCATTTTGCTACTATTATTATGTACTACTTTCACACGGGAGCTGCAATATTCTCAACCCTCCCAGGATGGAATTATTTGGATGACAAAAAAGAAATTTTTCACTATTGAGATCTGTAATCCCTGGGTGAAAATTGATGAAAAATCGAAGTGAAAAATACTTGGATTGCTATCCGCAAATGTGTCGAAGCAGATTTCATTTAAAATTCTGTGGGAAGTTGATTCTTGAACGCCGATTCGGTGACTCCATTATTTTTCTAAATTTTTTCCGTGAGTCATACAATAGTTATTGTAATTTTGTTAATACTCTGTAATATCCTCTCTTTTTTACAATCCGAGGTACAATCGCATTGTAACGGTTTTGGCTTTTCCTCAATGAAATTTCTGGAATAAATCTCACTCGTTACTAATGGTTTGATAACATAACATATTCATATATCTTTCATTTTTCTATTTTCTCAACGTCACGCACGAGAGGTGCAAATACAGGATGATAAATACCTTCATGTCTAATAAGAAACAGTAATTTTCCATCTAATTCAATGAAAGGTTCAAATAAAACTAGCCTCGCAATGAATTTTTCTATATAACTCACTTGGAGGTGCTCAAATCATACACATCATAACCATGCGAGATGCATCAATCACAACGACGGTGACGACGACGCATTCGAAGTGATAAAAAAAAGGATACCAAGTGAAAGATAATACGAGACTAATTTTATCACCATTTCGATACTGATGATTTGTCACCGTCATCAATTACACGTACCGTAATTACTAATGCAACATCCGCGAGTAGTTTGCTAATTTTCAATCCATTTGTACCTACATATACACACACACTTATATCAATCTTACTTTTATACATAGGCGCCAAATGTGTTTTTGATGCGAAATTGTAGAAGTGACTATATTCGACGTTTGGTAAGAAAGTATATATGTCTCTAAGTAATGTGTAAGTTGAAAAATTTTAGCTGAGAATGAAACAGGTTGTTTGATTGCATAAGTAAGTAGTTTGTATATGTACGGTCAATCAGTCCAGCAAAAGGATGAATACAATTTGCTTTTTTTCTTCGTTAATCCCCATATACATGTATAGTATATAAGCTGTCTTATGACTGCTAGCCTCATACCACTATACGGATCATTTGAGAAAAGTTTTGAGCCTGCACTCACTTTCTAATTGTGTCATTGCAAAACCAGCAGCTCCGCTTCAACTTATGCTCGAAATTACACTCTCGTTCATTTTCCAAATTTCAAATTCATAACGTGTATTTTTTTTTTTTTTTTTTTTTTTTTTATGACGTTCACTTCCTAAGTGTAACATTTTTCTTGGTACGAGCTTAAATTTTTCATTAAGCACGGTTTCTTGGATTTTCAATCGTGTAATGTGGCAATAACCCTGGTAGACATGTAGCTATTTTTTCTCTCCACCTTAATGGCCAGTAGCAATGAATTTTGGCCAGTTATTGACCAAAGAGAACTCACCATTTCTACCATGGAACATACATAAAATATATATGAAAGTAATAATTCAAATTTTTTGGACCATCGAGATTACACGATATGTTTTCGAATTATAATGATCGGAAGAGTAATTTTATCTAAATAGATGAGGGACTCGTAGCCTCCGCCTTGAAATTAAGCCTCGGGACTAAGATCAAATATTAGCAGAGCTACACAGTCTTGAAAATAATTATTCCTGATACACTGTGCGTTAAAGTGTACATCTCGCACAATTTGGCTACTTTTAGAGAGCAAAATAAATTTTTTGCATTCTCGCGATGACTCTGACCACCGCTTGAGTTTCGGGCCATAATCACATCGATCACATTGGAAAATAACACATCTGTATGGAAACGGACTATTTTAAACATGGTCAAGGTGGAAAAAGACAGACCAACCGAGTTTGTATGGTCCCATTTTAAATCGTCCTCTCTCTTTCTTTGCAGAGAAATTCCCATGAGGAAATAGATACCCCATGGGGTAGAAAATAGATAAAATCATAAATACTGTGTTTTCTTGGAGCAAAATAATTTTTGGAAAATTTCATTTTCGAATGTTCTTGAAGATGTACGAAGAAGTTTACTGATGGGCATCGTAAGATGTAAAGAGTTGATTAGAGATGATTCGGCTCTAACCCATTTAAGTTTATTATACAATGAGCTGCTTTGATAAATTATTGTCTTGAAATAGAATTTTTTTATACAAGATTAGACAGACTGGTTTTTGCAGCTTAAATAACTCTTTTTTTAATGAAGATGAAGGCGAGAATTAATAATATTCATATGAAAACTAAAATCATCAAGTATGAAAGTCACAATGGATTATTTTTTATGTATACTAGGTGTCAAGAAAAGTTACATTCTCATTAGGTGTCAAGTTCACGTCCAGTCCATCCAAAAAAATTGATTCTAGCTGAATAGGCGAATTTTTTTCAAAATTTAATGGTAGGTGTAGCTTACAGCTCACAATTTGTCAATAAAATTTTGTATCAATATTTCACGCTAGGGAATTTTTTCGTAACTAAGATTATGATAATCAAATGCCGGCCCAAAGTTTATCCGTCTCGATCCCGCGTATCGGGTTGTCTAAGTCAAAGGGGGTAAATTGGATAACCGGATGCGTCATGCATAGGTCGATGGTTTTCATGGTGAGTAGGAGGGTATATGGGTAGACGGGTTGATAGATCGATGGCCTAGTCTGGTCTGATCTAGTTCAGCCTATAATACGTTCTAGTTTGGTCTAGTACGGTCTAGTTTGGTTTAATACCTTCTAATTTGGTATAGTACGATCTCGTTCGGTACTAGTACGGTTTTACTACGGTATTAGTACCGTTAGCACTACATGGGACCGTACTAGCATAAGTGCGATCTGGTTCGGTTTAATTTGGTCTACTCCGGCTTACTTCGGTCGACTTTAGTCTAATTTAACCTAATTCAGTCCAGTTCGGTCTAATTCAGTCTAGTTTGATCCAGTACGGGTGAAATCGGTACTAGTACGGTTCTACTATGGTACTAGTATTGTTCGAACCGTTAAGATCGCACCAGCATACTGTATTAGATATACCGTACAAGTATGATCTACAAGTGCGATCTGGTTCGAAATAGTCTGGTCTACTTCGGTTCTACTCCGATCTAATTCGACCCGATCCAGTCTAGTCCCGTCAAGTTTGGTCTAATTCGAGCTATTTCGGTCTAATAGTTTGGTATAATTCGGTCGAATTCGGTATATAGCTTGTTCTAATTCGGTCTCGTTCTTCCTAATTCGATCTAGTCCTGCCTAATTCTATCTAATTCGCGCTATTTGAGTCTAGTCCGGTCTACTTCGGCCTAGTTTCATCTAGTTCGGTCTGATTTAGTCTAGTTAGTTCTGATTCGGTATAGTCTAGGTAATAGTACATTAATGCCCTGGGCGCGTACTCCCAGTTCGGGCGCTAGGACAGTTTATTTCCCTCGCTTCGCTCGGGAAATAAGTCCTCCGCGCCCGAAATGGGCCTGCGAGCACAGAGCAATAAAGATTTTTCATCATGAGAACTCTAAAACCGCATTTGAATGCGGCCTTTTTAGATTAGAATGATGAAAAATATATTATGTGGCCATGTGAACTTTTCAACTTACTGACTGACAATATGCCCTTCATAAGAATCCTCTTTTTGAGGCCATCGTTTGATCATCATCCATTATTTCACAAATATCATTTTCAAACTATACAAGAGCATTCAGAGGCATCTGACTGATTATAGGAACATTTACAAGCCGAAATAGCAGTGACGAGAGAGGCATGCACTAACACCAGTACAGAATTTGGAGTTACCTCGGGAGTTATACAGCGTAACTTTGTTCGTGTAAATTGGGAATCGAATCGAGCAACTCTATAGGACCATTTCATCAATAGAAGATTTACGTATACCAATTCTATAATGAGAAGAATAATTAATGCGCTTGCGAAAATAAACAAAACAGTAAGTCGCAAAGATACCTTTTTTTTTCTTCACACTTTTGCTCCCCTGTATTGAAGTATTCTCCCGCTTGAACGATAAGCGAGAGCAGTGAAGTGCAATAAGTGTACGTATATACAGGTATGTATGAGCGCGAAAAAAGCGAGAGGGATCGCAGATTCGAAGGGAGAGTAAGGCCGTTTAGAGAGAAAGAGATCTGGGATAGGAAAAAAAAATTTCTGCACGAATAGCGAGTGCATGCATTGTAGGTTATGCTATAGAGCTTGCGCAAAGTGTCGAGCTTAGCTCGGTTCTCGGTGGGATGGCTGCAAGTATTATAAGTAAAAAAAAAAAAAAAACAACAACAGAAGTTGCAGCCGGATTTTGGGACGACCTTGCCTTATGGTATTATTTGATTCACGCGTGTACGATCGAGTGTATAGTTATATACCCTTCGATTAACGGATCGATTTGCGATATGGATTTACGGTATAATCGTCTCGCTCATGTAGAGGTATATTATTATACATTAAAGTATACCCTTTATAGGGCGTATATGATACGCACTATTATCGTTATACGGTATCCTGGTACCGTACATACATACCTAATATAAGTGTGTAAATTGTGTAAATGTGTGTAAAAGGAAAGGGATAAATTGTGAGGTTATGTTTTTATTGTCATACGCGTATGAAAGGAATGTGAGCTTTATAGTACGCGGTTGTCAGTGGGTGGTATATAACTGGTAAGTATAATATCAGGTATAAGTGTAGAAGGTGGAAATTTGAAAGGTATAAGTGCGTGAATAAGAAACGTTTGGCAAGGACGAGAGAAGAGACGGTCACAACATGATATGATTCAGATCCGATTGAGGGGTTTGTAAATTGAAGAGGTTAATATGTGGGTATAATTTTTGATGATAAATGGAATGATAATCGACCATTGTAATTGAATATTGAAATTGGTATATGTATGATCTTGGATAATATGATCTGAGAATTTTACTTTCGATTTCTTTCGCGGAAGTTGACGCTCTGTGTGAGGGCTATTGTATGTACCCAATATGTGTATGTATTTGTAATATCCAAGGACGATTGTATCCGGTATCCGGTTGTTGGGGGATAATTGACAGGTAAAAGTTGATCTCTATTTAATTTTTGAAATGTTGAAGCATATCAAATTGAATAAAAGAACTTCACGCACAGAATAAGGAAGATTTGAATTCATTTAGAAACTGGTTCATGTGTACAATTTTTCGACATATCGATGCCCTGCGATGACTTGAGACCTTGTTCATTGTAGAAGATGATTTGTATTGAAGACTTTATCACTCATTCAATTGATTGCGCTTATCGGCCTTGTTCAACAATCAAAATTGTGGACCAAATTTTTCGAGAGTAAATTGGAATAAGTGGTTTGCGAAAGAAGGTTTCAGTTTGAGAAGTTTGAAAGTCTCGAACAGCCGTCATTGGACTTATGTCTGAATATAAATTTTTTTTCGATGTATAGTTCTTGACAAGTTTTTCGACCCCGATGTGCAAATATATATTTAGCATCGAGAGAACAGCTTGTAAATTTAGTATCTTTGGAAATTTTCACAAGTGGTGGAAAGGACTTCACAGAATACAAATTGACCCCGGCAACCTATTAATTCAGAGGCAAGTTTCGAATTATTATACGCAAAATGCACGCGATGGGGTGAAAACCACCCCAATGACTAAATTTGCGATTTCCCACGAACCAAGTTAAACATTATAATAAGTTTTGAGCATTTATATATTTTGAAGTTTTTCCTGAAATACTGAAAACCATTATTCCCGAAGCAATGAACAAATGATCCGTTTGCAGCGAAATTTGACAAAGTCTTCTCGCGTGGGCAGGTAAATATAAGTCGAACCGCTTTTAACTGTTGAATTCCAATTCCAAGTGACGAACAAAGCGTAACTCAATTTCGAAAATCGGTTGAAATGATTCTATGACATTATTATACATGAGGGTGTGGGCCACCCAAGAGACAAGGAGGTCTATTTCGATCTGTTTCTTAGACCAATCGACGCAGTGTGAATCGATCCAACGAATACAAATTGACAGGTTAACGTTTTTTAGGAGACAGCTGAAGGCTCAGGTGTTATCCGAAGAAATGATCGATCTTGTAGCGACGACATCTCTTGGGGTATGAACCACCCACCAAAAATATTCAAATTATCAATGTCTCTGAGGTAGCTGATACGACGCATTATTAGTAAATCTGTTCGAAACGTTGAAAGATGACAAACAGACCCAAAGGTGTGGTCTCAAAATATTTTTAATCTTTGCCCGGGGTATGTAACACCCACCCGCGCTGTATGTTTCGGATTAAAAAACATGAGAGTTCTCGAAGCTCACTGAAACTTTTCAACAATTCAACTACACAAAAACTGTATAATAATCAAGTCACCAGATTGACCTTCACGATTTTTATTGTCTTGAACCACCGTGAAACAAAGTAAATATCATAAAACCGGAATAATCCCAAGAACACGCAGCTCGTGAACTTTGTCAAACAGCGCAAGATTTGCAAGGTTAAGCATATCGAATGGGTCAATTAAGAGACTCAAAATGGATAAATGTCGGCTATCAAATGGAGCGCAAAGGAGAATTTAACGCACGGATAAACGCAACACCCGTGGCGTGAGCTGTGTCTTACGATGACTAATATCATAATACGAGCCAAGTTGTTGGTGTTCAGCTGAATGACCGAGAGTGATCCTGGTGACCAAGGCTGTATTTATATAGTGGTACAGAATTTTAATACGGGAGCATGTGAGCATCCACTCGATCGAGTATATTTGCAACCGCAAGATGAATCTATTATCCATTAATAACCATTTCATACCATACGGTTTTCCTCGACCTTCGTTGATCATCGTTACTACTCACTCAATACAGCTGGATTATTGTAAGATGAAATTTGCTTCAGAAATCGAATTACCCTGGTAGAAATGTGACAAATTTTTTTGGCCACCCATGCAATATATAGATATAGTGACAATGCAATTAGGTTAGACTTGGCCAGTTTTTGTCCAAAATATGCTCACAATTTTTACCAGGGTAGTTTTGTCTCAGGTACTCGTGAAGTTAGCTCGTCAATAAGCACGCCTTCAAGTAGTTCTGTTCTTTATACTACGATTCGTCTATATATTTGGAAATAAAACTGGATGGATAGATAAATAAGTATTTGTACATTTGTCATGTGACAGACACTTAGTCAAAATCTCATTATGAATGAATCCATCTGCGACATTTTTTTCGCTAATTATAAATATCTGAATCAATAAATTTATTGATTTATTTAATCTATAATGCCTTTTGAGTGATTTAGATTGACTTGATTCACACTCGCCCATAGATTATAGAATTGACGATGTTGAATTGATTCATTCTTACTCGTGGCATACTAGTGGATC